>ML685805.1:4803267-4885663 GCA_007922175.1 Pelusios castaneus | reverse complement strand
GTTTGTAAGTTTTTATCTAAGCACTAATACAGTAGTTTTATTGTGTTTGTCAGTTTTTATCTGAGCACTAATACAGTAGTTTTATTGTGTTTGTCAGTAAGTTCAGTGTTTGGCTGGGGAAAGAGCAGGGCTCTGGTACTGGAATATATATTTTTTTCACAAACCAAATCTGGACTTCCTTTTGCAGGCTGTATGTAAACTGGCGATTTTTACGAGGAATTGAAGCTCAGTTTCTAGCTCTGCAGAAGGGATTTAATGAAGTAATCCCACAACATCTGCTGAAAACATTTGATGAGAAGGAGTTAGAGGTCAGTACACTAATGTTACATTATGTCATCAAGTGTAACAATAAAAGGCTGATGCATTCTTCTGAGACTAAATAACGTGCTAAGTTGCATCCCCAGTGCTTTTGGGGTTTTCCAGGTGCAGTATTACAGGAGACACAGTTAAAGACAAAAAGTCAGTCAGGTCATGGAATTTGAGGCTGATCGCTCATACATCCTTTAGTCCGTACATCTTTTACAGAATCAGTAGCCAGGTTTGTAAACTTAAAGCGTTCTCTCTCTCTCTCTCACATGGTTTGTATTGTTTAGCTGTGTTTAGTAGAGTATCTACACACATTTGGGCTTTTGTTTTCCTTAATTTTAAAGTGACTGAATAGTGACTGTAGAAGAAGCCACTTCCTTTTCTTCAATTAATTCTGATAGGACATGTAGTATGGGGCATTCTCTTGTACCTTCGTTTGATTTGGCTTCTGTTCAGAAATCCCTGCAATCACTGTCTATTGGTCCATTTATAAAAGGGCTAAAGTGTTACTTATCCGCATTTTCCTCTTGTTTCCTTTTGTAAAGGTACTGTTATACTGGAATATATGATGATTGCTTGTCTATTCTCCCATTCAGCTTTGGCATCCCTAGAGAGCAGGCCATACAGTATATTCAGAATAGCTTTGTACATGTCTCCTCCTATTCACCTGCAAGTGTCTGACAAAATGGAATTTTCTCCCACAAAAGCTTATGTGATAGATAAATTCATTAGTCCTTAAAAGTGTCACTAGACTCCTTGTTTGTAATCCTCTACAAAGAGGATCTGGCTTCTAGAAGAACCAGCTTCCAGAGGAGATTAGGCAAATCACGAGTTTCTGTCTTTCAGAAACACTGCAAAACCTTTTTTGAAAAGGGCCTTTCCACCTTAACAAGAGTGATACACACAACACTGACACTCCCATCTGGCAAAAGACAACCACTCCCTCCCCAAAATAAAATCCTTACAAACACCACACAGAGTTTTTACTCCAAACAGGAAAAATTGCCAGAAACTCCATGAAGCCCACTAGGGACATGACTACTACTATTGACTTTGAAATGGAAGGGGTTCAGATGCAATGGTTATAAAAGCCTTAGGATACGTGTTCCCAGTGCTGGAGTTTTTATATGAGCTCTGACAAAATCAGGAGATGGATGATATAAAAAAATTAAAACTGGAAGTCCAAGATCAATTTTACTTGCGCATTTATCTTGTGAATGTGTTTAATCTGATTTATATAAGATGCGTGGATATGACTGGAATAAAAAGTTGTATTAAGGGGGAGGGGGAAGAGAATTAGTTGAATTTGAGAGTCAAATTATATTCCCAGCTACTCTTAAGAAACTCCTTTTGAACTAAGTGGGTGCAATGCAGAATTTGACCCATAAAGTGTACATCTGAAAATACAAGACTCTTTTGAGATCTCTGAATTATCTTTGCTATACAACCTTGGAAACTGACTACTCTGTTTGAAATCAAGTTTAAATATGATGCCTTGAAAACGGGTTAATTGTATGGCATTTCTTATTACACTGCATGTGCTTTTAAATGAGAGGGCGCCTGCAACTTCCCATTTGCTCTGTAATCTGTTGGTATTTTTTACACATGCACTGCATTTTGATACTTAGATGTGATGTCATTTATTTCTATGGATCACTGATGACCTATCCAATTATTAACAGCTCATCATTTGTGGACTTGGGAAGATCGATGTTAATGACTGGAAGGCAAATACTAGGTTAAAACACTGTACCCCAGACAGTAACATTGTGAAATGGTTCTGGAAAGCTGTGGAGCTCTTTGAAGAGGAGAGGAGGGCTCGATTGCTCCAGTTTGTCACTGGCTCCTCCAGAGTACCTCTGCAAGGTTTTAAAGCATTACAAGGTAAACGTTCTGTGGGAACCAATTTAAAATGGATCTCTTTGGGGAAAGGAATGGGACATCACAGAAGCCTTGCATAAAACTAAGACTATCAGCCTGCAGTGTGACTTCCTTCTTAAAATCCTTAGCATGAGCTAGAATGTTGCTGCACTCGCTGTATCCTAGTGTCTGGGAAGGGCCAGTGGGGCCTTGGGTACCACAGAAGCTGTGCCATCAAGTCGCATCTGTGGTGGAAGCATCTGTTGGTCCCGCCGTACCAGTGGGCTATAGCGACAGAGCACTGCTAGCGTGGATGCAGCTTCTAACGGCCAAGCTGTGTTTTTAGCGCTAGAACGTAGTCCATCACTGCCCAGAGTGGAATAAGCTCTGTTGGTAGAAGTGGGGTTTGTTGTTTCTCTGGGTGGATTGGCCGTAGGATGTGTGCTTGATTTGTAGAGTTGTTAGCCGTGAGCGTGGAGCCGCACCTGTGCATCCTTGTCTTCTGGTGTGAGGCTATATAAGGAGAAGTGGATCCCATTCCTTCTCAGCTGCCCTTGAGACAAAACATACAGAGCATTTACATGTCTTCATGACTTTGTTCCTAGTAGCCACGACTTTGGCCAGAAGGGATGGGGAGTTGAGGCTGACCTTTCCTATGCTACCATTCACCATGACAAGGTGATCGTTCATCTCCATCCTCATTTCCTCCCTAAGCTCTCTTCAGAATCCATATCACTTAGGACATCTGACTGCCAGTGTTTTACCCATAAGCCGCATTCCTAAAGGGAGGAGGCTAGCCTCCTACTGCGGATGTAAAAAGGCCCTTGGCTTTTACCTCGGCAGAGCAAGACATTTCAGGGCTTTCCCTTCAGGCTCTTGATCGTCTTTGTCAAGAGAATGAACAGCCAATTTCTGCCCAGACTATGGAAGTGGATTTCTGATGCATTCTGGCTTATTACAAAGCTGCTGGAGTACATCTCCTACCTAGACTGCCCGCCCAGTTCTCCTTCATCGCCCTTCTTTATAGCATACCTACCATGGACAGCATCAGAGCAGCAACATGGTCTTGTGTTCATGTGTTCTCTAGGTACCTTGCTTCCAAGCAGAGACAGCCTATGGTGGTGCTGTCCTCAGAGCTGCGCTTGATCCACTCATTCAGCACTCACTTCCATGTTGGGATATTGCTTGGGGGTCCTCTACAGTGGAGCAGTCACAGGAACAATACCTCGGAGAGGTTATTTGCATGTACAGTAACTGGAAAGTTGAGATGTGTTGTCCTTATGGGTGCTCCCCCTCCTGTCTTTTTTTCCCCCTCTGCCGTGGAGTCTTCCTGTCTGAGAAGGAACTGGAGCAGTGGTGTGTCCACCCTATCGCCTTGCACCAGCACACAAGGATGTCTAGAGCGCAGGCACAGACCCACAGGCACTGCTAACTAAAAGCTCTGAGTAAGAGTGCAGAGGTGCTACACACCCTCTGGTGGAGCACTCAAGAGGACGAAACATCTCTAAGGCCTCCAATTACTGTCTGGGGACAACATCTCCTTCTGCTAATGTACTGCAGTCGGGGCTTTTACCCTCACGGCGGTGTTGGTCAGAAATCACTCCCCTGTAGATGTGACCCTGATCCAGATGCTGTTTATTGCACTTATACCAATGTAGGTTATTTTGGTAGAAGGAGAAATAAGCGATACTGGTATGGCTGCTCCGGAGCTCTGGGCTGTATCATCTAACAAGAAAAAAGTCGTACCCGTAACTGAAATAGTCAGACCTGTACAAAAACTGTGCGTAGATCAGGCAGGACTGTATTGCTTTGGTGCTACGTGGATTTCAGTTTCTACTAATAGCTCTTATGTCAGACTGGCTTAAATAGTCTTACTGTTGGCGTGCATGTGTCGGGGGAAAAACCCTCAAACTTCTGTCTGGTGGGGAGACGTTGAGACGTGGCTTTTCCATTTGCTGTTCTGTGTGTTCTCGCCATCCCTATCCCAGTACTGTATTGATTTCGTTTCCCTAGCACGTGGCTCGTCTTTCCCTCTGCTTGTTGGTTTCTCATTCTGGCGTCTCAACAGTTTCAAGATAGCAGCGTGGGGGCTGTATTGTGTAGTAGTGCTAGACGACTCACTTTTACTGGATTTGCAGGTGCTGCGGGGCCCAGGCTATTTACAATACACCAGATTGATGCCAGCACTAATAACTTGCCGAAAGCTCATACCTGGTAAGATCATGTTACGTTTTCAGTCTGCCACCGAAATATGAAATAGGCACATGTCCACTGAGATAGCACATCTAGATTGTCAGCTGTCATTTATTTCTTCTCTCCTGACAGTTTTTCTGCCTGGTAAAGAATTCCATTTATGATGGCAATAGGGTAGTCTGGTTTGCTTTCTATCGCTGTCGATCTGTTGGCCAGCGTAATGTAGTTAGTAACAGTAGGAGAAGTTGCAGGCGTATCCGCATAGTGTTCCAAGCATGTTAAATGCAGTTGTAGTGCAACAGAACTTGACTACATAAATCTTGGATTTCTAGCTAGGGCTGAAACTTGTTCTAAAATGCTTTTCTTTTGCTTTTTGTTAACAGCTTTAATCGAATAGACATTCCTCCCTATGAAAGCTATGACAAGCTGTATGAGAAGCTGCTAACCGCCATCGAAGAAACATGTGGGTTTGCTGTGGAATGACCCTTCGCAGACTTACCTGAGCCTCTAATTTATACTCCTGTCAGCCAGAAAGCCCCTCCCTCAGCCAAGACTCAAGAAATGCTTGAAATACAGGAATCCTTTCCCTTTTTTGCTCAAGAATACTGTGAGGGAAAGGACAATTTTGGAATTTTTTTTTCAAGAAAATAGGTCCCGTGGCTCTTGCCATGGAACCATTCAGCTGCTATTAAAAACTAGTATCTTGAACACACAGAATGCTGACTTCTCCTACATTTCAACAGTTAAGCAGTATTCTACACTTAAAGACTACTACTATTTTTGTAAAAGGTAATCTGTTCTATTTGCCTACCTGATTTCTATTCTCACAGACAAGAGACAACTTCAGCAGTCGGTACAAGTCACGTTTCAGCCTGCGTAAACATGATACTGACCAGCATCTATACCTTTTTTTTTTTTTTTTTTTTTAATGGAATTATTCTAACTTTGCATAAAATTGGCTAAAAGAATCATTAATCTTTTTAATTACAGTCACATACATGTTAACTGCATTTTCGTATAGTGAAATATTATATTCTGCATTATATGATCAACTTAAACGTTACCCAGAATTGAGCTTTTTATATTTTCAAGCATGAATTGACAGACATGAAGTTCTGCGGCCTCTCAGTTCTCAGATTCCCAGTCTAAGTGACAAATACTGCATTTGGTACAGCCCTTTATGTTAAATGTGGACGACTTCTTTTTTAAAGAGCATTGGTCATTCTGGTTTTTTTAAAACAAGCGTTTTTGTAACAAGTTGATATTGTCAAGAGTATTTTTGGTTTGCTTTCAATTTATAACAAATGCTATGTTCTTAAAAAAATTCTTAAAGCATGCTGATGAGGTGATGTTGACAGCCTTCTGCCTGGTTATCCGTTCACGTTTCAGAACCCACTGTCTCTGTCTGATCAACCAAAGCTTTCTATGTTCAAATGCAGCCAATTCACTTGTTGGTACCTAAAAACTTATCAGGTAAACCGTGTTTAATCTTCCTTGACTGCTCACATCATGTGGGTTTGCACAACTTAGAACTGAGGAAAAATAACTAACTCAAATGGCGAAAGCTCTTCTGTTAACACTTACGATGTGACATGCTTTGAAAATGGCTAAAGCACAATGTTGCACCGGTTGTAGGGATGAGGGTAAATACAGGTCAGAGTTAAACGGTGGGGTGGTCAGTTCAAATGGGAATGTAACGGAGGGAGTTTGGGCTGCTCGAATGAGCGACTGTGAGATCAGCGTGCTGGCTTTGTGGGGTATGGAGAACATAGGCTACTCACTGCACGTTTTTGATAGGATCGTTCTTCTGCCCAATCTGTAAGGTACAACTGGCATTTCACCTCCCCTCTTGCACAGTAGTGAGGGCAGCAACATTTGGGGATAATTTCAAATTTTTCTAATCAATGTTTTGATATTTTTTTAAAACTTGGCTCATACTTCATCATCAGAAATCTGCACTATTTTTATCTTGCTGCTGTGAAGCGAGAACTGAATTTACTAAGACAATGGGCTATTACGAGCTATTTCTGCAGCGTAAGTTAAACGATGAATTAGTGATGGCTTTTGTCTTGCCTGTTCTATGTAGTTTGTGAATCTGTCAACGTAGAAATTCATTCTGCCAAATCTGATTGCCACAGCAAGTAAGCTAATAACGGACTGTGTTCGTAAGAATGACGGGTAATAGCCAAATAGTGTGTCTATTGGAAAGCAGTGGTAACAAGTTGATACCATCATTGGTAGCCCAAATTCCCATTTTCACATACTTTCTTCAATAAGACGGTTGCTAGACTGTACTTGTTCCAACAAAGATATCAGTCTGGGCTGGTGCATAATGGAGAGTTTACGTTGCTAATTGATGCATACCTGAAGCAGCCAAGAGATCTGCTTTGGCATCTGGGGTTGGAGTCTGAGACCATTTTCCTCATTTGGAAGGCTTGCACTCCATGCTGAGGCGATCTCACTAAATTCTTCATCCAAAAAATGACAGCACCGCTTTCTGGGGGAGATTCTATTCTACTCCTGCCCAGAGTATGGCTAGGACCTCTTTTCCACAGACAAGTCTCGTCGCAGGTGACTCCTCGGATGCTGCAAGCAGCTTTTCCTTGTGGTGTATGAGTCCAAATAACTTATTGTGCAGGGGCAATGGAAGTCTCTTAAACGAGAGGACCCAGAGTACAAACACCGAACTTGCAGATTTTCCTGCTGCAGTTTTCGGTACCTCTTCTGAGCTGCCAGTGTGCAAGGTCTCCCGATGGCCTCCAGCCCCTGATGATCCCTCTTCTGCTTCAGGTATGCACCTTCTTCCTCACCGTAGTCTGCTGCCTGCACTAAGCAGCTTGGTAAATTTGTCAGAACCCCATCCCACGAGTGAAAATATAGGCTTGAGATGTTGAGTCCAGTTAAGGGTTTGATGGAATTTGCGCACACAACAAAAAACCTGTGTGCCATCTTAACCCACTGCTTGATGTTTCCCAGTAGCTTTCGCTGTGTGAGCACTGCTTTCCTGTTAGGCATTTTGGTATTGTATAACCCTTCTACCACCAGTTTAATGTTGTAAAATCTAACTTTATAATATTGTGGACAAAGTTAATATTTGACCAGTCATGAGGCTGAATATATCAAGTATGTTGAGTGCCTTTTTACTTTTATAACAACTACGAGCTTTAAATAAAGCACCCCAACTGGCCAGAGGTTTTCTGCAAAATTTATTAGAAGTGTTGACCCGCAAAAGTGCAGTTCCAAAATTGTGTCAGCCACTTGCCCTCAAACAGGTGCTAAGCCCAATGTTGGGTTGAACCTTGGACTTTCACCCCATGATTAATGTGAATATTTATTTCAGCTTGTCCTCCTTACTGGGTTTGACTTGTCCCATTCTCTACTTGCATAACGGCAGTTTAGAGAAATGCACCATCATGTTTTCATGCTGTTGATTTTCATTGAGTGTTGAATTATGAACGGTGATTATTTTGTAGATTTCAAATACACAGCACGTAGTTGAGTTTGAGGATTTAATTTCTCGGTGTAAAGAGTTTGGCAATGGTGCTTTGTACAGTATGTATTCTTATTTTTTGCACATAGTTTCAGCTTCTCTAAACTGATTTATTCTTTACCATTTCTTATGTGATACTGGAGTCCAGAGCACACAAATTCTCCTTTTCTCTTTTTGTTCTACAGCACTACATCTGTATTAAACTTCTGGTGCGTTTAAACTGGCTGCATTGATGGAAGTAAGAGCTTTGCTTCTTTAGCATCAGTATGCATCATACAGCTTAATGTAGCATGCTCCCATTGCTTCTGATTTGAAACTGCATCATGTAGTTAACAGGTGCCATTTGTTGTGTTTAACACGATATAGCAGGTGTTTGACGCTCACCTACTGAGCTTTGTCGGTAGCTGTAATTAGTTTATACTCGAGTATAATTTCCCCTCCACCAACACCATGTTATTTTCTCATTTCCATTATATTTATTACAGAGTGGTTTTAGCATTGATATTCCTTGTATTTCCATCTGTTACTTGAGCTTTAACAAAACATCTGTATAAAATGGTTTTTAAAAACTTCATGTACCCTTGCAGAAGTTGAGCAATAAATTGTATGCTGTTTGCACTGTCACAGCATCAAAGGTTTAAAAATGTTTAAAGTTTTTAATTGTTTATTTTGACATACCTTTGTAACTTGGAGGTGTTCAGGGAGTCAGTTCCTGTAGTGGAGCGTATACTGTACAGGGTATGAACCTAATCTGATGCCTTCTGTGTTTGGCAAATATGATGGCTTTATTACAGCATTTAGAAAAGGATGGTGTAGCTAGCTTTTTCCTTGTATTTAGAACAGGACAGTTTCTCCCAGCTTGCTCTGTGGCTTTTAAATGGTAGCCTCTAGCCACATCTCAGTGGGGAATTTCTCTCTTGGGCAGTGACTTTCCTGCTGGCTTTAGCCAAATTGAAAAGAATTCCTTACAGGGAAATATATGAAGGTGTGAAATCACGTCACTAACTCCTTTGTCTTTGTTCAAAGGTAAGTATAGCCCTGTGGGACCTAGGGTGGGTCTCTATTTTATGATGTAAGTGATTGAGGGCCTTTTTTTTTTTTTTTTTTTTTTTTTTTTTTTTACACACAAGGGCTACAGCAACCACTCGAAGTTAGCAGAAGCTTTAGTTAATGCAGTTCTCCCCCCTGCCAGTGTGCATGAGCCTAAACATCTCACACATGTTCTTGCAATGGACCAGTTCTGTTCTCTTGTCTATTGCTTTCTGTGATCTCTTCTTGTAGCAGGCCGACACTGGGGAATGTTAAATGAGAAGTTTCACACTCCCGCCCTGGCAAGCTCCAGCAGTTTCTTGCAGCTGAACACACAGGGAACAACCAACTTCAGGCAAGGGCTTCTACTGAAAATTGTGCTTTGGGTCTTTGGTGAAAAGGATTTGTTTGGGGGGAAGGGTGTAAATCTAAAACTTCACTGTGTTAAATGGCAAAAGCCTCAGTCCTTAGCATTGTTTTTATGCATCAGTCATTTTAAGCATGGCTCAGGCAAGTAACTGGGTAAAGGACTAGCTATTTCAGAGCCTAATCACTACAAGGCACATTTATTCTACCAGCACAAGTTGGAATGCTGCGTACAGTGTGGTGAAGTCTTTGCCTTTTACAGGAGTACAGGAAAGAACTCCCCTGCTCTGATCTGCTCTCTCTAAGACCTTGAGCAAATGGCACTGTTTTACAGAGCTGCCGTGATCGTTCCCTTGCGTTTTGCAGTCACACTTTCAGACGTTGAGAAAGGCACGGATTCAGCTTACGATGCATTTTAATATTCAGCCCTTTGGAAAGTTGAGTATTGAACACTACACACCTGTAGGTCAGCTCACGTACTTCAGCCGAACTTGGCTTAAGAACTTTGACCTGGACACGCCCTGGAAGCCTGATTCTCCCTAGAACAAGTTAATTAGATGACTGATTAAACTTTATTAAAGGTATGTTAAAAAGACTCAAGTCCCAGTTAGTGACACACACATTCTCTGCCATTGCAAACCCCGAACAATAGTTTACAGAACAAGCAGACCCCATCTTCTGGTTATGGCAATACCTAACTGTATCTTAGCCAAAAATGAAAGTTCTGACATTTAATAGTTACTGTAAGTCTTACAAAAAATAGCTTTTGCTATACTGAAAAGAAGCCATTTGAAGTCTGGATTTCAGTCGTTCTGCTTCCAGCTCTCGGAAGAAGGTGTCGTCATCATTTTGAGTTATCAGAGTCTGCAACTGCTGAATTTCCTTTTCCATCTTTGATCTTAACTCCCTTTTTGCTTTGTGCAGCGTCTTAAAAAGAATATTGAGATTAGCCAGAAAACTCTGAACAAGAAATCACTTGCATGCTGAAAATAAAAAACACCTACTTTTGCTTGGGCTTTCTCTTGGGCTTGGATTTCTTGACGTTCTTGTGACACAGCTTCTGCCAGCATTGAAAACTGGGGACAAAAAAAGTTGAATTAGCCGTTCAGATCTTAATTTAGTTCTATCTACTGCATTAAGACTGAAAACCCAATAGATTATCATGGATGCAGTCAAGTAAGCCTACCTGATCCTTGTAGTAGTTCTCCATGGACTCCAGTTCATTCTGGTGTACTCTTCTTTGCTCAGCACGTCTTTCTTTACCATATGTTCTCAGCTCCTGCAGCCTTTGCTTCTGAATTTCTAGGCCTTCTTCAAATAAGTTCTTAAATATCTGCCAATAATTAAGGTGCTTGAATGTACAACTGTTGGAAAAGCCTTTTCTGCTGGATTAGGCTGCATCTACCCTATGGGATGATACCAGCACAGTCTCTGTATAGTGTGGACTTAGTCTACATATGGAAGCCATACAACTATAGAAAGAGATCTCTGAAGTTACAAGAATGCCCTTGGTTCTATGTAAGCTACCATCCCACCCCCAACAGGCCTTTCTAAAAGTCCTCTACATTTTGGAGGGGAAGGATGGGAGGGAAAAATAAATCCAGTGTCACTCGCACTTCACTGGATTTATTTTTCCCTCCCGTGCTATAAGTTTTCCATTTCCAAGTGTCTGTCAAAGTGGGATTTTCTCCCATGGACGCTCGTGTGATAAATAAATTTGTCTTTAAATGTGCCCCAGGACTCCATTTGTTCTATTAAACAGGATGTAATTGGTGGAGTGAGATGGTGTAATTTTTTATCACTTTGCAGAAAGAAAGTGTAGGTGGTACTAAGAATAGAAACATTCTTCAAACTCCACTAAATGATCTTCTCTTTTTGAAGAGAACCCCTTTCCCGAAATTGTTCCCTCTGCCTCACCTTTAAGTGCTGGACTCTACTTCTCACCCTTCACTAAGCCTGGTAGCTCCCTTTGTTGCCCGACAATGAAAATTAACTCTAGCTTTTGTTTAGGTGGGAAGTGGCTGCCCTACAGGTACTTCCAGAGAATAATTATTTGATCTCAGACCTGGTTGATCAGCAAGTATAAACCTAGGCCTGCCTTCTGCTAGGAAGACTAGGCCCTGTGGAAATTTAGAAGCTCTTGACACAAGGATGGTTGCTGTCAGAAAAACCTATCAGAGCCGGACAAACCAGGCAGGAACTAGGAGCACCCAGGCCTGTGCTGTTTAGTTTACTTGAAACTTTATACCAACACTTCGATTTTTCACAAGTATAAACCACACCACACAGTGAAGGGAGGGGAAATGCTCACTCAGGACTGGCATCTTTCCTCTAGTAGACCAGGAATGCCACTCTTTTATAAAAGCAAGCAGCCTTACATACCCTTTCTTCCCGTGTCCTGGCCCGCATCATTTTGGCACGCAGCTGAATGCGGTAATCTTCATAGTACTTCTTGGCTCGAGCAATTTGCTGACGTTTCTCTCTCATTTTATTCTGAGCAAACTTCTGCTGATGTATGCGTTGCTTAAACTCTTGCTAAGTAAAGAAAAGTCAGCAGGCATCAGACCATTAGCGCTTCCTAAGGAGGGCGGCTCAGGGCAAGCTTTACTAAATCGATCAATGGTAAGGAACTTCTCCCCCTACAGCCCTGCACGCCGTTTGGGATCAGACACTGACACCACACAGTGGTGACTTTCTACAGTGCTATGTAATTAAAGAATCAGCACTCTTCCCATAATGGTTCCAGGACTGGTCTGTCTCTCAGGATTTGTTCACTGTTAAAGCACCATGCCGCTTCTTTAAAGCGTGAAATACAACAAGCGTGCTCAGCATCGGCCCGTGTTACACTAACCCCAGTGCACACACGGCAAACACACACGACTGAGCTTTCAGTAGCGGGACTGCTCAGGGGGTAGTAGGGAGTTACTGCCACGCGTCAACAACTGTAAGATCATTTTGGCTCCCCATTATGCAGGTTCCAGAGGGGGAGCCGTCCTAGTCTAGCCCAGCCAAGCAAACGAGTCCTGGGGCAGTTTTCAAGGCCAACACATTGATTTATCGCATGAGCTTTCATGGGAGATTTCCTGGGAAAGCACATGATAAATGAATCCGTTAGTCTTTAAAAGTGCCTCGGGACTCCTTGCTTTACCATTGTCCAGGTGTCGAATGCTGTGTGTGTGCAGCCTCTTTGGAAGGACATACCAGTCTCTTGTTACGGTCTTGGTCTTTCTTTATGATTTCAACAAGGAGGTCCTGCTTCTTCAGTGCTTCTTCCACCTTGAGAGGAGAGAGAAGACAGGCAATTACTTTAACAGAGTCTGCAGGACAGACACTCTGTGACAGGACTTTTAACAGAGGAGCAATACCATTGCATACTCTGCTCCCAGTGTGTAAAAGAAAGGAAAGGGGGAAGATTCATTTAGCATTGGTGAATTAGCCATTCAATACCTTAGCAAATTTCTGCACATCAGGAACAGCTTCTAAACTACAGAGTTTTGTATGTAATAGCATGGAGAAATTCTAAGTGCTTTCCAAAGGTGAAAAAGCATTCTCATCTTGCACGTGGGGAAACAAGCATAGAAGGTTAAATGCAAGGGTAGTTCAGATTAGGAACTTAACCCAGGTGCTTGATTCAACCCCCTACTTTACTCAACAGTTCCTCCTTATTCTACAGCGTAACTCTTCCTTTTACAGCCTCCTGTGTTGGGGACTACATGAGTGCTTGTGAGACCCCAAGGTAAGCCATATATTTGTACAATAAAGGCCATGGGAAAACCTATCTCAATACGGCAAGATGGAAAAACTGGAATGGAGAATCAGTTTGCATTTGCGGTAATATAAGCAATGGGCTTCCCCACACCCTTGTAACATGATAGTGAGCCCTGCTCAGCTTTTAAGCAAAGGACATAATACGGGCAGTCCTCATGCTTGCAGACCAGGCCGTAACTATTCCAGCCACTGTAAAGTCAAGTCTCCATTTAAAGAAATGCAGACTTCAGAATCCAGACTGATTCCACGGTAACCTGGATCAAGCTGAACGGGTGCTGACATCACTGCCTCACTCTGTCCCCAGGTTACGTTAATGCCGTACGCAGCATCTGTGGGATTGGGTGGGTTTTACTGCCTTGTACAGTCATCCTGGGGGTCACTGCTGTTCTGGAGGGCAGCCCATTCAAGTCTGAGGCCGTGTTCATGCTGAACAAGAGGAATTCTTACTTCATTTTGGAGTTTCAGTCTTGATCGGTCTCGGCCAGAAGCAGACTTCAGCTGGTCTATCTGTGCGAGCTGCTGCTGCCACATTTTGTTCATGGTGTGGCGGGAGATGTGCAGGTGGGGAAACTCTTCCAGTAGCAGAGGCAGGAGGTCATTGTCCTTCACCTTCACTGCAAGGGAAAAGCAGATCAAGCAATAAACTTGTGGAGCGCAAGGTTACACAAGTTCTTTGACACAGCTTAAGTTTTAGCTATGGAACAGTCTGAAGAGTGAACCTCTTGTCTATGTAATACTTGGTGGCTATGAGGGAGCAGTTTCTCCGTTGGATATATTGAATTGTCTGTCTTCACAGCATCCAAGGATACAGCCCTGAACTAATCTCCTTAGCTATTTCCCTCAGATCGATTTAATGGTATTGGAGGTTCGATCTATATTTTAAATAAACTGCCTGGTTCCCTTTCCCCTTCCTTTTTCAAGCAGTGTAGAATCCTAAAACTATTTCCTTGCTCGTCAGTCGCACTAAGTGCGTGTGGTTATTTAAAAGAAGGCTAGCATTGATGTGACAGTCCTAGAGCCTAACCCCACATGTCCTAGATGAAGCAAATGGGTCCTCCTCGAATGCCCTGGAAATAGTGCACTGAGGCAGGAGGTCCCAGGATAGGAGCTATAGTGGTAGTCGAATTGGGGGTTGATTTAAGTCATTTTTTTCACATTGAACTTTAGTGTAGGTTTTGAACGAGTTAAAATAATTGGGCACAACGAATTATACTGTTAAGGGAAAGAGTGCCCTTCGAGCATGGTGAAACCCGAGGCCCTGTAGGAGGGTGCCATTCAGGCTGTCGATTTACATGCTGATGACACAGCATGTAGCTGCTAAAATGTGGCTTGCAGTCTAAGCACTCGCTGGTTTCAGATTACAACTGGTTCTGCGTGCCAGGATACTGGTAACTTGCCACCTCAGACGCTCTCTTACAAGGAGAAAGCAGCTAGTGAAAAATGCCACTGGAACATAGGTGAGCATCAGCTCTGGACCCATCCTTTGCTATGGGCACCTCAGAGCTGCAGTAAAAAGCCGACAAACACTTGAGTGCAAGGAATAGGCTGAACTGGAAGTACTGGGGAGCAAGCATGGGAATGATAATGGAAATGAGGAGCTAGTTCATGGTGTTTTAAGAAAGGAAGGGACGGGTCATAGTGGCTATGTCTACACTTGTTAATTTAGGTCGACTTAGCGTGTCCACACAAATTTTAAGTCGACTTAGAGGAGACCCTACAAAATTGACCTAGAGCGTCCACGCTGGACGCCCAGGCCAACTTCTAGGGGCTAGGTGGACCTGGGACAGGTCCACGGTGGCGGTGGGGGGGCACCCCTTGCCAAGTGCTAGGGGGTTCAGACTTTGCCCCATTGTACCAGGATACAATGGGGCAAAGGGGGACAGGGACCCTGGCAGGGTATAGGGGCAGGGCTCTGCCCTGCGGGGGGGGCATGCCAGGCTCTCCCTGTGCCAGCCACCCTGGCAGGGAGAGCAGTGGGGAAGTCCTGGAGAGCCCTAAGTCGACTTAGAGTTGACTTAGGGCTACTCCACGTCTACACTGGCTTAAGTCAACTTTAGAAAGTCGACTGAAGCAGAAAGTCTACTTAAAAGTAGATTTAACAAAGTCGACTTAATTTTTCCTTAAGTCAACTTAAGCAGCTGCTTAAGTCGACTTAAGAAAACTGTAGTGTAGACAGAGTAAATTAAGTCGACTTAAGCAAGCTTAAATCGACTTAATTTACAAGTGTAGACACACCCAGTGTGAGTTACATCAATGGTTCTATTGCAAAGCATTATCTTCTATTACAAAAATCCAGACATGTAGAGGTCATAAGGGGGAAAATGCTACAGCTGAGTGGTCTGCGTTGGCCAGGGGCTTTTTCTTGGAGTTCAGCAGATGCTTTCACAGGATGCCAGGTTTCCACCAAGTGAAGTTTTGTGGTTCTTACTCAGAGCTGCTTTCTTTGGCTTCGCAAACCCTCCTCTTGGAATCCACTGGCTCTGTTTGGGATTCCGAGGTGTGGTTTTTCTAGAATAAACTTTCACTGGCCGAGGCATTTTTGGAGGTTCTTGAAAGATGTTTTCTTTGTATTCTTGTTCCTTGGGAGCAGATGTAAAACAGATGGAGAACAGGTATGAGAGGGCTAGTCCACATGGCTGGGAGAGAACTTAAATAGCTTTTGAGTTTCTGGGAAGGCAATTTGCACAGGGAGGCTGCACCCCCACAGTCAGACCAAAATTCACCAAATGCTGATCAGAGAATGGGTGCAATGGAGGCTTCAAGCTCTCCTTTGCACAATCCTAATTCTGGGGCTGCTTCATGCATGGCTGCAGTGGCCCCAAGAGCTGGAAATACAGCTCAGATTGGCATGGCACACAGGTGCTCCAGCCATGCTCCCTTGTCTCGTTAATACCAGCAGCAGGTAAGTGCTGAGAGCCCCTGTGTCAGCTCCAGGCCACTCGCTCACCCGTACGGTGCCCTTAACTTTCTAGGTTGACTAACCCAGTTTTAACACCCTATTCCGCTGGCAGGACAGTGCAAAGCGACTGCCCTGCAGGATCTGACTTAGCAAGAGCTACACAAAGGCAAACAGTGCTGCAGTTTGGGTACAAGCCATACGTGCCAGTTCGACAGCTCTTTAATTCTAATGGCAAAGATAAGAACTAAGCCTTCAAGAGTTTGGAGGGAAATCTATTTCCTTCCTCGCGTAATTTCCTGGTGTCCTTGCACATCCCTCTCGACTGGTCTCTCTTGAAGCAATTACTTCAGTAATGCAAGGTACTAGTATTGCTTCTGTGCAATTTCTCATCCCCTCCCCCCCAGTGGTCTTTAGCTATTAAATCTTGTTTTCCATTACTGCTCTGTGAACTAGCCACTTGCTCAGTAAATTGGCTTAAATTCTTCTAGGTGAAGCATCTCATGACAGGACATACCATCAGAACCATGCTCCTTGTGCCATTCCTAAGAGACTTTTCTGGACGGATTATCAAGTACCTAAACTTGGATCTATGTACTCTAAGAAAATCGCATACTGTTAGCCATCTCTCCGAAGCAGTGTAGCTGAACAAAGCTGTTTACAGCATCCTTTACACTTGGGTTATGCATTTCAAAGCAGCCACACACCCTGGCTAGATAGCAGACATGGAGAGAGTAACTTTAAAAAAGTCTCAAACAAACATGTGTCTGTGTCACCTACCGTTTCCTTGGCCTTTGCTTTTAGCTTGGACAGTCCCAGTTTCTCTCTAGCTTCAAAAATTCTTAATTCGTCCTCATACGCTTTAGTCATCAGCTAGAAAACAAAAGATTACGGCACTCATTCTGATTTTCTTCTCTCTGCAAAGGAGAGTCTGTCTCACTGAAGTCACATCAATGAAACATTAACGTTGGTGTCTAAATGGTTTCTTTCAACTCTAGTAGGCTAGAAAACTTTACTACTTCCTCCTGGACAAGGACCTGGCCAGGGGTTTATGCATTAATCTCCAGGGTGAATTACTGTAATTTATTCAAGCTGGATGTGAAGATAGCTTCATTTTAAGTGTGTGTTTCTTCTAATCCATAGATTAGCACAGACTGGGGCTCATGTTCCTCCACTGGCTCTTGGGCTGTTTCAAATGCTCATACAAGGCTTTAATCCTATTCTTCAAAACAATTAACGGATCAGGTCCCAGTTACATTAGAAACTGGATTTTTGAGCTGTGTTGTCAAGACAGTTGCACTCTTCTGGGACAAAGACGGTCACAAAGCTAAGGAAAATGTACATGAGAGCTCTGGACAAAGCAGCTTCGGTCAAGGGGCTCCATATATGGAACAAACTTCCAGGAGATCAGATGAGTCTAGACTTAAACAGGCTTTAGGAAATGTAGTGAAAAAGCCTTCCCATCATAATGATGACACTCAAAAATCCTGAAACAAACCAACCAACTAAAAAATTAGAATACCCCAAGCAGAGCTTATATCCCAAAAAGAGGAGCTAGAGACTTCATGAAATTCTCTAGGAACATTGCTGTTGTTACTTTTACATTGGAAATGCTCAGATTGCAACGGGTGGCCATTAAAACCAGAAGACATACATCCTACTTGCAGCCATCAGCATTAGAGCTCAAGATCAGTATTCTGTTAGCTATATTAATGACCATGCAATAGTATCACTGGTGAAAAAGGAGGCTTGCCAAATCTACAGTTGCATCTATTGGAAATGTTCCTGTTCTGTAGCATTAACTGTCCCGTACAACTTAGCTTAAAACAAAACCCCACAAAAAACGACTGGTTTTGTAATGTAGATAAAGCATGAAAGAGTTAAGCTCTTTTCTAGCTGGGCATCTATGTACTGTGCTCTTAATTGAGGTAGTGGGTATTTCGGGATGCCTGTCTGGGGACATTAATTTTGGGCTGACGTTTCTTAAGAATGGAGGATTAACTGAAGCTATTCCATTATGGGATGAGCTTGGGCTTTAAGGGTCAAAATTCTGCTCACTCATGTGATTTGGCCTCTGCCAAACAGAGGGATTTTGGGACTGGAAGGAATCATTAGAGCTCTAAGATGCTAACAAGGCATGCTGGATGTAAACATGATGCCAGGATCTGTATGAGGAGCGGAGGCAAGGATAAGCAGAATGGGCTTAAGGGACAAGCTTGCAGAAGAAGAATTGAGTAAAGGATGATGAGAGCCCTACGTAGATTGTGCACCCCTGAGAAAAGGAAGAGCTTTTTACCCAGACCCTGGACTGTACAGCAGAGATTCCTCTCCTTGTGAGCTGGTCTTGTTTATAGCTAAGGGGAAGGTAAGTCATAATCCACTTGTTCATGCATGTCCATTGCTGGCTGAAAGGTTCAAGAAGGGGAATCCTAAACCATGAGATGTCAATGGTGAGGAGACCTCAGTCATCCAGGATCTATTAAACAGGTTGATAACCCTTCCCAAAGTATGGGGCTCAACATCAAGCCTAAAGGATTGACATTTTAGAACTGCAGTGTCAGTCTGCAGTACATGGACAGCGAACAGCCTTTGGCTCCCTGGTCTCCCTGTTCTGCATATAGCTCAAACTGCTCTAAGTCTGAAATGCAAGAGGCAGTGCTGAGTTAATGCCTGCATCTTTGCTATACCAGTCTTGTATCAAGACAACTAAAGTGAAAACAACATGAATTCCCAAAATAGACTCAGTGCTCCCACTAAGCAGCCTGTTAGGAGCATTCAGCTCTAATGCAACCCAAAAACAGTTACCTTTGCTTTTATTCTTCGCTGGTCCATTTCCTTTTGCAATTGCCTGCGCATTTTCCCCATCTGGCCTCTTGCATCTCTTTGAAGTGCATCTTCAAACTCAGAGTGAAGTGGATGCCTGGATGGGGGTGGGGATGGAGAAAGGGACCTTGGTCTTCCAAGAAATCTTTTTGGATGTGGGGTGGCTGTGAAATAAAATATGAATGATGTTACAGAAAGCATCAGTAACTAGCAACAAACAGACTTAAATCTGAAAGTGTTCCCAATAGTTATACCGGGGGGACATGGAGCAAAGAAAGGAATTTAAGAAAAAATGTCCTCATTTTAAGGTCATTCCAAGCCTCTAGTACTTCCTGGTTCGTACTAGAATAATGCATTTAGCAAATCAGAAATGTCAGAAGGTAACACAATGGGGCAAGGAAAGAGGCAGCAAAAATGTATTTCAAAAAAGTCCAAAGTTAGGGTCTTCTATACAGGTTTACAAGGTCAGAACAGCATTGTAACATGGCTTGGTCTTGCACACAGACTGGACAAAGCCATATAACAGTGTTACAAGCCTTGTCAGCGTCTGTTATTGTTACCTGAGACAACTGGATATCTATGGTGTGTTATTTAGTGCTCCCCCCTCACAGCATGGATCATATTCTGAACTTTGCTCATCTCTCACTCAACGGTGTATGTCACTTTTCATTTCTAATGACGCTTTCATCGCTGCGGAAGTGTTGTTTAGTTACTAACAGGGTGTTATATCTTTGGGCATGTCACCCAATGATATAATTCTAGAACTGTAGACATGCTTCTGAATATCCATTCAATTATCTATAGAAGAGTTGTGTTCTACTTTCATCTTTAAGTGAGAAGGAAAGCTGTACTTTTAGACAGTTGCATTTCACCTTAGTGCTTAAAATGGTCACATTCTGGACTGTTACCTGGAAGAGGTTTCCTTCCCCGATAATCCATGACACTGTCACTGTGCTGAGACAGTTTATCTTCATCTGTCAACATCTCTTCCCTGGCATGTTCACCCAAAGCTCTCTTTAACATCTATTGATTAGAAATTGTTCTGGTCAGCTTCATTAGTTCATCCTAATAGAGTCTAGAATTGTTTAACAACACTAGAAGTACCAGTCATCAATGTCCTTTCAATTCCAATTAGCTATTGAATTCACATTGTGCAGTTCATTGGGAGTTCAATAAAAAATTATGCTGAAAAATATCAGGTAAACAACATACTACTGTAGATTAAATAGTGGTACAATAATTGCAGAATGTCAATATAAACTAACATTATGTAATATCCACCCGTTAGTAATCTAGTATTGCTCCTGAACCAAGTAGTGGTATTTCACGAATATCTCTCAGCCAAGATGAGGTATCTCATTTTCTTTGTCTTTCTGCAACATTATCCATGTTTATATTAGGTACAGCTTAGGTGCTTTTAAATCCCTTAGAAATGAATCTCTTAGCCCTACCAAGAGTGACCTGATGCCCTAGATTTTAGTTAGACTTCACACACAATTGTTAAAAATGTTGGTTAAATTCCAAAATGCTGTCAAGGATGGATTCCCACTTACTAGATCTAGTTCATTTAACCTGCGAGATAGTTTTTCTGACATCTCATGCAGCTCTTGCTCAGATAATTTATTCTTTGCCCTTCTGCAGGAACGGGGCTCCTCTCCTCCAAGTGAATCTGTGATAACGTTTTCATATCTGCTAAAAAAGAAAGGTTGTGTTAAAATGCACACATAAGCACAAAAACCACTAAGGTTTCATTTTTGTCCCAACAAAGATGTATGGTCAAACGTTACAATTACTTAACGGCTCCAAAGCTCCGTTCACTTTTTTTTAAAAATGGGATTAAGAAGTTGCATAGACAGAATTCCCCAAAGCATTTATAACAGTATTTCCCTAGTTGTACAGCAGGTGTTCAACCCTCCTCTGACTGCTCAAGCCCTTGTAGGAGTATTTGGAATCTATCAGGGTACCAAGAACAGATTCTTACAAAATGTTTTGTTTTTATCTGGTTCTTAGAAATGGGTTTCTCCATATGAAAAAAATGTGAGTTAAGTGTCCACTGTTAAAGGGAACAAACTGATTCCAGATCTTCACCTAATTTTGCATATTTCATTCTGCAAGTAGCACCATCAGCTTTGGTTGTTACCACACTAAGCTGGATTCTGAGTAGCAGAAAGCTCCTGCATAAGAGAGAGAGTGCACAAAGAAAGCCTCAGCTACTCATTCAGTGTAACACTCCCCCCGATTTACCTTCTTCCACTAGACGGACTTCTTGTTTCAGGTTTTGTGATTCGGGCTACTGATAATACCTGCTCCGTGCATGGTGAGATGTCTTGGTGTACGTGGGTAGCTGATGCAGAGGAGGCATCCACGACAAGACTCTGTTACAAAAGGGAGCAGATGAGACAAGATTCATAATGAACTTTCAATGAAAGGCTCCGAAAGATTCCATAAACTATGCAGCAAATTTCTGGCATGGAGGGGACCACTCAGTCTGCATGGATACGTATCTCAAGTCGTAAGATACTACCAGCTTCCTGTTCAGGAAGCAAGTATTGAATGTCGGTGTTCAGTCAAATCAAAAAGGCAGGTAAGTATGAAAACTGAAATAATGGAAGACTTCAAGTAATCTGGTCAAGTCTCACCATGGGACAAGAGCTAGAGAAGTGATTTCTTGAGATCTGAAATATTTGTTTCTTGGAACAGCTCATTCCAAAGCACGCAAAAACTGGCTATGCACTTAATCCTGAACAAGAGAGATGCTTGTTTGACACTTACTGTTGAACCATTGAGACCACAACAGAAGTAAATCAGGGCTCCGACTGAGTAGGTACACAGCAATATGGCATAATGGTATGTCTCTGAAGCTTTGTTATCAAGAACCTCAGCCCTTATTTAATAATTTCCAAAGGGGGAGCTGTGTTAGTCTATTGTAGAAAAACAACAG
The DNA here is from genome assembly GCA_007922175.1 of Pelusios castaneus. Classification (NCBI taxonomy): domain Eukaryota; kingdom Metazoa; phylum Chordata; order Testudines; family Pelomedusidae; genus Pelusios; species Pelusios castaneus. The sequence continues at coordinate 4,863,991 of ML685805.1, read as the reverse complement.
AGTCTTGTGGCACTTTTAAAGACTAACCGATTTAATCTGTTAGTCTTTAAAAGTGCCACAGGACTCTGTCTTAGTAAATAAGTAAGACCTGACCTAGAACTTTGTAACCAAGGGAGTCATTCATACCAATCTTGTTAAACGGGCAAATGTCACTCATCGGTTTAAACCTGGATTAGAGTGGTTTAGCAGATTGACAGGTGGAAGATAACTAGTTTTAAACAGAAAAATGTAGGGATTCCTCATGCATAGCAGTTGCACCAAATTAATTTTAAAATCAGTTTAGTTAAACCAATCCAATTGTGAGGGCTTCTCTCTTCTTGTTGCAAATCTCAAATCTGAGCAGAAGACTTGGAGAGGTTTCTAATCAGCTGGGAACAGCAGGTGTGACTGTAAACTTCCCCATTGATCTCTCCAAATGCTAAATGATCATTGGCTATCCACGTTAAGTGTCAGCATAATTAAATATTTCTTTCCTGTCAGCATAGAGGGAGGAGAGCTGACTGAGTGAGGTCCCATTTTGATGCCCTAACTGGATGGTGTTTTGGAAGAGAACCACCATTTATTCCCTCTCCTTCCACAGTTATGGAGGCTTGCAAAGTCTGCAACTATATTTCAGCTCAAGGTACCCAGCAGGCCTCTGAGCTGAAATCATATTTTGAACGTACATAAAATCTGCTCTGAGCAACATCTCATGGGTTGCCTACCAGCACCTTCCTCCCTATGCAAATTCACAAGGCCTTGGGAAGAATGGAACTAAACGAACAATGATCCTGAACTTTAGAACGGTGTACAAATTCCCCATGTTGAAGCGTCTGAAGTGGGATTTTTCTGCCATGAAAGCTCATGCGATAAATAAATTCGTTAGGCTCTAAAAGTGCCACCAGACTCCTTGTTTGTTTTACCTTAAAGGAAAGGAGAGCAAAAAAACCAAAGAGAAGTAAATGGTGTGTGCAGCCCCTTGAGCTCAGCTAAACAGGTTTATTTTAGAAAAGGGAAATCCAATGGAAAAGAGCATAAGATATGGTAGAAAAGATATCACATGCCCGGTGAGAAGACTAAGAGGGAATCTGAAGAGTAAACACGGTACTAAAGAGGATGAATCACTGCTGCTCTCATTCAGAAGCTTCTACAATAAGCAACTTTAAGTAGTAGTTTCTCTTTATTAAAAGTTTGAGACATGCAAAAAATCAGTCTGACGGGTCTTGTCTTTAAAAGCTGCCTTGCAGAAATGAGGCACAAAGCTGTTGGGCTACCAAAAATCCACTGCACAATTGTGTGGAAATGCCATGTGTGCCACTTCACAGCAACCCTGCCCAAAATACACACTGAATTTACAAACAGTGGAAAAATCAGTTACCTTAGCCACATCAGCCACACCATTTGGCTCATCTTTTGACACCATCTTATCTCCAACTGAAAAAAACCAGCAATGGATGCAGTATTTACTAGAGGTTTGTTTGTTTTAGAAAAAACAAAACACCATGCATGTGTGATTTACAGAACAAATGCAAAAGACACTGTTCCCTGGCTCAAAAAGCTACAAATTTGCAAAAGAAATATAAAATAATAGTGGGAGGAAGACAGTAACCTGCACATGTGACTACTCAGTTATAGCATGTGCATATTTTTTAATTTAAGAAGAATTTCTTGTAGGCTTTGAATTTTCAGGAGTTTCATGTGAGAGGGTGGTTCTATAAAAACTAGAAAAATGGCCAACATCTCCAAGGCAACTGAGAAACTAGGTTTAAGTGCTTATTTTCTCAGTCTTGTCTATACTAAGAGGCTTTAACCATGCTTTCTAGAACTGATTAACAGAAACTCCTGGATAAAGACAAACTGTTAAACAGCCAAAGCCTAGGTGGATTATTTAAAAAATACACAGTTGAGCAGTGGACACACACTATTGCTCTGCACAACAAATCCATCTTGAATGTGACCTATTTTTGATATTGTGATAGCACCGATGTTTAACACTGCATTAGAATACATTTTAGTATGAAGCCTGACATGTTCTCACCAGGGGCAAATTTTGACAGAGGAACACTACCAGAAGTCGTTGACTCCTGTTTAAGTGGCTCTGCAACCTGCAAAAAGAAGCAAAAATGCACATTAATTTACCAATTCAATTTCTTTCAAGCGGAATGGGACTGTTTTGACCAAGGCCACGGATTAATAACACGTTCGGAGATACAGTTCAGAGAGAGACCACAGTAATTCTGTTCTACAAACGCAGAAAAGAAAAGCTTTAGAACAAAGCTGAAGATATTTACTAATAATAAAACCAAGAAAGAGGTTTTCACTTACAACAGAAGCGTCAAGTCCATGACTGTCAGCCAATGCTGGGGAATGTCCAGAGCTTTGGTATTCCCTTCCCAAAGAATAATGGAATCTGGGTTCAGGAGGCTGATATGGTGGTTGCAAAGGAACAGCTGGGCGTATGGGCTCCCCGAGCTTTTTAGCACTGGAACTCCAACCCTCTTTGAGAACTTCAGAGGCATGAACAGAAGTGGTTGATCCTTAAGAGACCAATATGAAAAATTTAAAGGCACAGTTAATCCATTTAATCAAAATCCCAGCTGGTCACTTTCATTCAGTTTCATCTTTGAATTGGCATGTTATTCGTTCCTCATTCATTCTATTGTTTAATAAACATAAGAAAAATTGACAGCTTTCATGCTGCAGAATTTGGATTTTGGGAAGGAGGAGCTAATGAGAGTAACTAGCATTCAGTTGGTTAAGCAGTCATACGAACATCTGAGTATGCTGATTTATCAGGTGTCAGACCAATTGGATTCCCTCCCAAATTGAAAATAAAGGCCAAGAACTAATTCTGTAAGTAACTCCAGATAAAGAATTAAGACGCCTTCTTTTGCCTGTTACTGTGTTCCCATTCTCAAATCCATGATCATGACGATTATTGCCAACAGAACAAGGAAGGCTAGGGAATTTCTAAAGGTATCTCTCAGGAAGTCGTAAGTTCACTCACCTTCCCTCTCTTTTACAAGTGCTCTTCTGCTGCTGCTGGAAAGCTGACTAGATGATGTCACAAGTTGGCGGGACCCCACAGTAGCCTCAGCATCTTCAGGTTCCTTGATCTCCTTAGAGCGCTCTCTCTCTGCTGGCAACAATTGAGGGAGCTGGAACTCTAAAAGTGATGTTTGAAAGCAAGTTACATGCATCTTTAGTATCAGCTGTGTGTTTAGTGTTCACATTGGACTGAATTAGTAATTTGCAGCATTCTGCAGTCCCCATAGTAGCAGGTGGACGTTGCAACACTTCTAGTATTTTATTTGTCCATTACAATGTGTTACAAACATTTTACTCCCATATTTGCTCAGCTACCACTCTAGGGACAAAGTAAGTCAGTTTCAGTACCCATTCACTCCTTTGCTTGACAAAGGAAGTTATCAACAAATGCTCTTCGTGTTCAGAGTGAGCCCAATTTACATGATTCCTACTACAAATTCGTTGAGCCACCTTCTTCCCTTAAAGACTGTGTCTGAATTTCCCAGACTCGTACCAGGCAATTGTGAGAAGTATGCTTAAAGAAGACTTCTTTGCTGATTTTACATACTGGGTCTTGAAGCAAAATGGTTACACCAGTTTTACATTTCATGCTGTGCTTGTCTGAGGCTACCCAGTGTGCTTTCATATTATCCCGAACTGGGTCTAACTCGCACTGTTTTACCATGTCGATTTTTTTCAGGCCAAAAAAAAAACCCAAAACCCTTCAGCCAGAAGAGGATAGATAGTGGTCAACTCTAAATCAGGTTTGAACCCCTCAACTCTTATAAACCAGACATTTCAATCACAGCAGGATTACCTGCTCATGATATAAACACAATGGGTCCCTTGCAGTTGTCTGTGAACTAAGAACTATAAATCAGAGTGTACATCTGCCTTTGGCAGATATTCATAATGCTTCGGTGTTGCTTGTAAGAGTAAAGATCTGTCTTGCTCTCTTGACCCAAGTTTTCCCTGACCTACAGTTACATCATGCAGAGGTTTTCAGCCTCTCTTCCTGAGGCCCCGCCAACATGCTTTAAGAATTCCAGGATCTGGGGGAGGGAGGGACAGGGCTCCAGGCTGTAGGGAGGGCCTTGGAGGTTTGGGCTTTAGCCCCGCATGCCGGGGGGACTTGGGCTTTCAGCCCCACGAGATCCCAGCTTTAGCTGCACAAGGGGTGCCAAGACCTGGTTTTAGTCCTACATCTCTCGGCTTTAGCCCTGATGGTGTCACTGGAGAGCCTAGCTTCAACTGTAGGGTCCCATGGACCCCAAAACCAGCTGTGGGGCCATGGACCCCAGTTGAGAACAGCTGATGCAATGTACTTTAGGCCAGTTTATTTTCCCTCTCTCCCCCAGAGGTGGTGTCATCTCAATTATGCTAAGCATTTTTAAACTGAAGCATTTAGAGAAACTTCAAAACAAAAGCAGCTATATGCTCTTTGCTTTACAAGTATGTTCCCCAGTCCCTTTAGACACTGAAATACTAAGCACTTTTGTCAGCATATGTTTGCTGGCTAGAGCCCTATCAAAACAGTAAATTTCACGCTCATAGGAGTTAAAAAGTTTTAAGTGTTGTGGTTTCAGATATTTAGATCTGAAATTCCAGGGTTGTGGCTGTGGGGTGTCGCAAGGCTATTGAAGGGTGGGCACAGAATTGCCACCCTTCTGCACTACCCCTGGTAGCGGTGCTACCTTAGAGCTGGACCCCCCGCCAGCAATCACAGAGCTTTCTGCAGCCAGGAAAGGTTCCCTGAGGTGGCTCTGACTCAGCCCTGGAAGCAGTCTGTGTTGAAGAAGAGGAAGTCCCATCCTCCTCTGCCCAGCTGGGTCTGGCAGCTGAAACCTGGAGCATGGTGTGAGTCCCCAGAGAGGGCACCGCCAAGGCCTGACCCTCCCTGGCTCTAGGCCCAGTGTTTGGGTAAAGGGGCTTAGATTGGCTGCGTGATGGGATGGCACGGGTGACCACGGTGCCCCCATGACCTCTGCACCCTGGGCAATCCGCCACGTCACCCACCTGTAAGGCCAGCCTCTGCCCCTTGCCCTAAAGGGGCAACACCCCCATACTATGCCACCCTCACTTCTACCCTGCTCCTGGCTGGGCTACTGCCTTCAACACAGAGTACCCACCCAGAAGCCACCACTCTCCAGCCATCCAGCTTGAAACAGCACAGAAGTAAGGATACCAATACTGGGCCCCCCCACAAAAGCCATATTTCATGATTCGTGGTGCTTTCTTCCCTCTTGTGAATTTGGCAGGGCCCTATTGATGGCTGGAAGAGAACATTTCCATATAAAACAGTCTGAAAGGTATATTTTAAACTCACCTTCCTTTCTTAGAGAAAATGAATGAGCAGTGTCCCCAAGCCTGATTAATTCGCTAGTAGATTCTGATCCTTCTACCTCCCAAGATGGGACAAAAATATCTGACTGAGAAGACCTAAGAGGAACAACACAGCAGATTAGTAATAAATCTTTGCTTGCCTTGGCCACAAGATGGAGCCACAGAATCCTAACTGTCTATTCTACATCTTCAGTTAGCAAGCCTTTACTTTTTAGAAGAGTCTGATCAGTTTCCAGTGAGTAAGCTAATGTTTAAAAACAAAACAAAAAATCATGAAAATACAATTGATTAACTAAGGTGCAGTAATTTAAATCAGAAAGTATGCATGGAGATGACAAAGGAAGTTTGAACATAACTCATTACTGTGCAGATTCATTAATAAAAGTGCACTGAAAAAATTTTAAACTGCAAGTTGTCTTAGAGTTTGCAATGTACACACATACTTGATCCAAATTTTAGGCCTTTTGCTGCCTAAAGAAGACAAAGCATTCTGTTTGATGCTTGGACTCAGTATGTCTTTTTCCTCCACTTGCATAGTATGACCATGCTAGAAACTTTAGCACAGTGACTGTTTTTACACATCTGTAATGTAGCTTTAAAACATTCAAAACCAATCTTACTCTGCAACTGATGGGAGTTTCGGAGGTGACACAGGTTCCTCAAGGTCACCTTCTAGCTGCTTTTGAAGTGCACTTTGAATTTCATTGTTGGCTAGTTGGTCAGGTTCATCTGTTTATAACCAAAATCAGTTTGTTAATTTCAAAAGAAAAAAACCCCCCAGGTTGGATGGATACTACTGCCAGTATTACAAGAAATAATTTGACAGAAATGGCAATTTTAGACTTCACATGCTAGCAAACTGTCACACTGACGTTTTGTATGTTTTGGTTTAGAAATACAGTTTCTATTAAATATAATTTCCCCATGCACATTATTCAACGGTAAATTAAGAGACTATTTGGAGAAAGCTGTTAGGAGACGGTTTCTACCACAAAAGAGAACTGTGCTAAAGTAGCACAGTGAGGTTATTTTTTTTAAGAGATCTTATTCTCACATATTACTGGAGCTAAAAAATTTAACTCCAACTTTCTATTTGCCATCACTACTGAACAAAATGGAAGAGTAAGTATACTATCAGAGAAAGGAAGATAGATTAAGTTCCACTTTTGTTTGCAATCATTTGCAATCCTTTGCTTTCCTGCAATGTCTGGAATACTAACACTGCAAGAAAGTTTTAAATCCCAGCAAAAACCTGCTTAATTGCAAACAATTCTGTTCATCTTAGGTGTTGCAAAAAGATGTTTTACAAGGTCTGTTTTCCAAAAATGATACTGAATGACTACTGACTTCCTCAAAAAAATTACCTTCTAATGAGAGGGAGGACAAAGGAATAAACTTAATATAGCAGAGGGAGCCATATTCCATCCTTAAACGCACAAAGAATTGTGTATATATGAAGGCAGAATTTATGCCTCAATATGGAATCTTAATAGCATTGGAGGAATGCAGACAAGATAAAATAAGCAGCAGCACGTATCTTGAACATGGGTATTTTTCTTAGCTATCTGTGTCTTTACTCACCCCCATTCTGAGACGAGGCTTCGCTGATTTGTTCCGTTAGATATTCCAGCAGGCCATCAAATATTTCTAACAGATTTCGGATAGATTCTCTCTCCCCTTTCACAATATTCTCTCCTTAACAGAGGTTACTATGGATTAGTAACTCAAGCTTACAGAAAAAAAAAATCAACTTTAAAAATCTCTCAAAAACTTGGAAAGGCTTTTTTCTGGGAAAGGCTAGCCAGAGATGCTCATACAGGTAAAAACTCAGAAGAAATATAGCTGAAGTTAAATGTTTTAGGTCACTGACAGATGGTTATTTCTGTAACATAGTTTAACGTAGGTGGCAAACATCCTGAAATTATACATTTTCTGTTTCAACAATTGAAAACCTAACCTCATTGACGCACTTTTCATCTGCTTTCATGGAGCATAACACACAAAGTTACATGCTACATACTTATTCTAGTAAAAGTCACAATAGCAGTTCAGCCATTTCTACAGGATAAAAATCTGCTAGAGCAGCTTGTTGAGATCTTTGCCTACACTTCATGGTTGGTTCAGCAGGTAGCATTCTAATCAATATGAAATTAATGTAGAATTCCCAATTTCAATTTGTTGGGGAACCTGTAGACTCTCACACATGCCTGGCATTGAATGAAACAACAATTAGCTGGTTCGAAGGATGTCAAAAATGCTCTGTAGACATGCCTACCAGTGAGCAGGAGGAGAAGAAAGGTTCCCATCCTCCTTTACTAAGGAGTCAGTTACTTATATGATACAGCTCATCTTTACTAGCCCAGAGTGAAAAACCCTAAAAAAACAAGTTTTCCATCATATAGGTACGTACTCCAGCCAACACAAAACTGATAATCACTGTGTAGGCTTGGATTTCAGAGGACTTAGATACATCCCAGTTATTTACAAAAAGTCACAAGCAATACTGCAGTCTTCTTAAAAAATGGCAGTCTTCAGAACAACCGAGTATCCAGCTGGGTGTTAATCTATGACTGGAATGAGAATTTGAACTATTCTATCAGTAGTTTACTGCAGATAAAACTGTTAGCACTGTTACTGTAAGAGACTGACCATTTTCATTTCAAAATACATTATTCAATAAGAAATATTTAAGTTGGGACTCATTTCAAGTAAGAGTCAATGATAAGCTTAAAAATGGATTTCACTTTAGACAACTGCACTATCTAAATCACTATTTCCATTATTAAAAAAAATTCACACTAACACAATGGCATAGCAAAAATATTAACTACTTTGACAATATCAATTAAAGTCAATTTTAAATTAAATAAAATTGAGCCACACTGGATATTTCTCACTTGAATCACTACAAATATTCGTATCTTGAACAGATTGAAACATATCTGTCACTTAACTAGACAATTCATCTTGACTTGTTTGTTTTCAACTCTGTTTGAATCCAAGTGTTCACTCCCACAATGTGTTTTTCCTCTGTTACCAAGTATGGCAATTATACCCCCCAAGGGTATATACAAGGCTTCTTCTACCATTTCCAAGGTGAGAGAGGCAAAGATTCTTTCCACACAGCCTGACACCACTAAGCACAACCTTTTTCCAGCTAGATGGAAGAGTGTGACTTGATGCAGAAAACAAGATATAGTTAAGCATTTTGTTTAATTTTTTAATTATTTGCTTGCTCTCTAAATTATTTAAATTGATGGCCCAATTTTCAGACCAAGCCTCTATTTTCTGGGCACCACCCATAGGCAGGTGCACAATTCTGCATGCAGATATGGAAATATACTCTGAAAGATCATATTCTTGCTAATAGGAGTTGAAATTAAAGTCCTGTGTATTTTTCAAACAGGCATATACACTCAGCAGTTATGTTGATCGTTTATTGTAAGTACTCACCAGTGATGTGTGACAAGCTAACTTGCAAGTAGTCCAGTGCCAGAGAATCTATTACTGCTTGTACATTATGTGCATCATCCTCCTGGCTTCTGGAAGTAGCTATGAAATCTATTAAAAAAAAAAAAAAAAAGAGACATCATACTACAACCTACCTGAAGGGGATAATGTCCTGTGTAGGCCCAAAAAAGGACCTAATTTTTTTCTAGTGCGCATGCAGACACAAACAGAAAGAGCTATTAGTTATAATTCCCATGCATCTGTATTCAGTTATGAGACTCAACTTAGTACTGAATAAACTAATATTTCTGTACAATGGAAAATATATAAAAACAATTAAATTTGGAGGTCTGAACTAGAGTTTGTTGGTTTTTGTTTAAGGTGTCTTCTGTATTGTTACATGAATCAGTTTTAAAACAACACGTTAAAAAGTTTGGATTAAACAGATTTTATGGCTTGTCTTCATCAAGATTTTTTTTTTAAACTCAAGTTTGATTGCCAGTTAAAGCAGTTAACACCTTTGTAAAAGCTATTCTGGACATTCCCCAAGCATTTGTAGTTTACCCCAGAGTAAACAAAGGTTTAGGTTAACAGTTAGAGGCAATGGCTGTATCTACACTAGAAAAGTTAAGTCACCTTAATAAGGTCAACTTTGTCAACAAAGTCCACCTTATTAAGTCAACAACATTTTCTAGTGTATACATTCCTTAAGTCGACTTAACGCTTTAGGTCAACTTAATAAGGTCGATTTAGGCTCTAATCCCCATCCACATTGGCTTAAGTCAACCTAACAAGGATGATTTAAGTGTTAAGTCGACCTAAAAGGAGGTGTTATTAAGTCAACTTAACCTTTCCTTAAGTCAACTCAAGGAAATGCTTAAGTCAACTTAAGAAAAGTCCAGTGTAGACATGGCTTTGTTTAGGTCACCTTAAGCCTCCTTAAGTTGTGTCTTGTCATGCTAGACTTTAAAACACATTAGCTAGCATGTGCAGATGTCATACCTTTATCTTACTCTAGACAAGGCCTCACTTGACTAGTTTAGCAACTTTTAAAGAGTACACATCCTTGTGCACTAGACTTTTCAAACCTGTTAGTTTGAATGTTAAACTACATAGTATTTCTTCCAGCTGTACTCATGTATTCTACTAGCCTCAGTTAACTTTGTGATTTCACTTTTGAAAGTGCGTTATTGGAATTGGAGAATTTAATAATTCCTCTCTTACTGCAATTGTATTTATTTATTTATATGATTGTATTTATAGAGACTTGAAAGAAAGCCCCCATAGACATAAGTGATGATAAAGGATATCTGTTCCTACCTGGTACTTTTTCTCCCAAGATTGATTCATAAAGACCAACAAATACATTAGCACCACATTCTGAGAGCTTCGTCACATGCAGGTTTATATGACATTTCATAAGAAGATCATTGGCGACATCAACCCATTCTATTAAAAAAAAGTTAAAACATGTACTAAACCAAAAAGACCAAGTTTGACTGAATAAACAGGGAGCTTCAAATCTCATAAAAGATTTATCAAGGTCTCATACATTACTCACACAATAGTCTCCTCACTGTCCTCCACTAATTTATTAACTTGACTGTGTTGGACTAATGTAACAGGTAACTCTACTCTCTTCAAGCCCAATCCTGCATGCCTTTACTCCCTGTTTCCACTGACCTAAGTAGCAATCCTAAAGGGTATGGAGCTCAAAGCTTGTCATTAGGGGAGCCATGGTTTGCAAAATGGAGGAGCAGACTAAACTTTTGTGGAATCTGACTTTTCAAACATCTTCACCACTAGTGTGAAAGATGATTCCTTTGAATCCCATCTGGTTATTTTTATTTATCAGTGTGGGAGGAGTGAAAGATGGCACTGCATAATGAAATAATCAGATGGGGTTCAGAGAAAGGCTTCTGCAGCTAAGCCCTTCATCCCCCAAGTTGTTTTTCACTATCTGTTTCATTATGGAAAACTCTATTCTTTCGTATTTGGGCAGAGTAATAAAGAGATAAGTAAGTGTAACATGACCCTTGATTTGACAATTCATAAAGTTCTATGATTACAGGTTATCTAACCACTACTAGAATTTGTTTCTTTGTATTAGAGATCTGAAGTTTATGGCACTGTTCCTGCAAGCCATCGACATACAGAATTCACAGTTTTAAGGATAGATGTACCCAACCTGCTTAGTGGAGCAGGTCAGTTTTTGGTACTACAGTATCTTTTCAGAAGCCAGAGAGCAAAAGCTACCTTTAATGCATATTTTCTCCAATCCCAACATAATCCATACATTGCAAACATAATAAAGAGTGCAAAATAATCTTCATGTCTACTGCCCTAGTACAGGTAATTTTATATGGATTTTTAAAAACTGTTTTGCCAATATGTAAAAGGAATTATGTTCATATAAGGATACTAACAGATGGAGTATTAGAACATGGATGGACTTGGGTGGCAGTAGTTGTACTGTATAAACTACATAGTTTGATTTCTGTCCAAGTTTCAGGAAGGAGCAGACAAACTGCTCCCAAGCAGTAGCCCCTGCTGTGAAATGTACATGCCACCATCCAGTCACGTCAAAGAGAAAAGTGGAGGGTGGAGGGGAAGTGCACAGGTGAGAAGCAAGACTGTCACCTAGCACAGCAAGATGTTCAGCATTGGCAGAAGAGCAGAAGTTTGACGGTATGCTTTCCAGTGGTCCAGAGACAAGTTAACTCCATTCCTTGCCAGCACTGCTACAGGGCAAAGATACACACACTCCTTGTTTCTGCCTCAACCCACAAAAGGTTTTCTGCATCATTGAACCTCTTTAATAAGAGGAAAGAGTGAATGAAACAGGAAATTCAGTAAATTGCAGCAAGCAAAACAAAGCATTGCTTGGAGCCTGCTAGTGTCCTGATGTTTTTCTTCTCCCTCGGCTGAAGCCTAGCCCCATTTGCCCATGTTTCGTTTTCACATGGTGTATTCAACATCAGGAAATTAAAGGATAAATTCTTGGTTGCTTAATTGTCCTGAGGCTATGGGGCCAATTATCTGGGTTCGTTTTCAGTATGAACAGTTAGCTGACATCAGCTGGGGACTGCTCACTAAAGAGAGAGCCATGGGGCTGTAAAAAGAAAAAGCTAGGACATCTTGTTTTAGGGCAAGACATAGGTGTACCACCTACCCCAAACAGTGCTCAGACAACCCCTCCCCTGGCCAGGGCATGAAGCAGATAAAACAAGGCATCCAGTGGCACTTTTAAGACTAACACATTTATTGATCCCCTGAGCTTTCCTGGGAGAAACATCCCACTTCGTCAGACGCTTTGAAGGTGGTGGGTACTTACTGATCTACCCAGGGCTTTTTATTTTGGGGATAGTCCTCACTACCAGCACCTTTCTTTCCCACCGGGATCCACCCCCGGCTCCCGCCACCCGAGGCCCCAGGCTGCGCCCCAGCACTTTTTAAATAGATATAAAATAAACCCCCAAAGCATTTGAGCGATGTATCGTTTAAAGCCCAGGCACTGAAGGCAGGTGGGTCTCCCCGCACCGCCCACCGAGGCCGAGCTCGGGGACGTCACCCCAGCAATGAGGGGGCGGCTCCTGCCCCCACCCCAGTCCCTACAGAGGTAGGGGGAGGACTAGTGGAGCGCCTGGGAGCCGAGGAGGACGCGGGTTCGAGCCCCAGGCAGGTCCCTCGACTAGACGGTGCCCACCCCACAGACAGCGTCTCCCCCCGTCGCGGGGCCCCCCGCGGACCCCCACCTCTCTCCTCAGGGCTGCCCATGCTGCCGGCGCCGCCGAGAGACAAACCCGAGCGCAGCTCCCCCTGCGCCGCTCCTCTCCGGGATATTTAAACCCCGCGTCCGGGCTCCCTCCGCAACGATTGGTCACACGCCGCCGGAAGGGGTGGGACTTCCGGTCGGGTTTTCACCGTTTTTTTTCGGAATTTTAGGGTGGGGGTTGGGTTTGGGGTTTTTTTTGTTGGTTTGTTCCCGTTTCCTACCCGGGCTCGCTGATGGCGTCACTGCTCCGAGGTTTTTGGTTTTTTTTTTTTTTTCAAATACGTTGAACGTCTTTGTCGTTATGTCTCTTTAGCCGCCGCGTCGGCTGGGGTCGCCTTGGCAACCGCGGGGGGGCGGGCCCTGCCGCGCCCGCAGAGCGAGGCGGCCTTTCTGGCCGGTCACGTGACTGGCTGCCAGCTGCCCCTAGGGGGCCCTGCGGGTTGGAGCGGTGACGTTCTCCGAGGGCAAAGCAGCCCCGCCCTCCAGCATGGTGGGGGCTGGGTGGGCTCCCCTGGGTGGACAGGGCGGCCTGGAAGTGACTCACGGGGGACCCTCCTTCCTGAGAAGGGCAAGGGGCCCCGAGCAGCCAAAGGCCATGCCTTGCAAGAGCCACGCCGGTCACCCCTCTCAGGCAAGGGCGTAGCTATCAGATCCCCCCTCCCTTTGCTGTGCAGAGCAATAGGAGAAATCCTGGCATGCACAAACACACTCGAGGAGGGGAGCTATAAGTGTGTCCCAGGACACTCCTCCCCATCCACCGCCATGCATCAGAGTGCTGTGGGCACCCACAGGAAATATGTGCTTCTGACTAACCATTTTCCTATATCCTAGGACTCCTGTTGCTCACCAAAGGAACACCGCCTGGGGAGAGCAATGTGAGACCCCCTGAACCCACAGGAAGCCTCCCAGAGAAGATAACACAGTCACGTCAGAGGAAGACCACCAACCACAGGGACACTTCCCTCGCCTCCACTAGAGATGATGAATGATGCAGGTATCTGAGTGCCCACAGGGAGAGCAAGACAGGTGCCCCAGCACCTACAAGAACCCCCCCCGGCAGAGAGACATGGGTTAGTTTTGTCCTCAGAAATGTTAACAGACTGGTGGGACAAACAAAAATTCTTACTCCTTCTAATTGTTTTAGCGCCAAAAAACATCAAACAAACCCTATAAGAAACCTCAGTGCTCCATCGTATTGCTTTTGTTCCTTACCCTTTCCTATGCCCATTGAGTATCTTCACTGAATTTTTAGGAGCAGAATCTATGTCTTACATGTAAAGCACCATCCATAATTTCACAGGTCAATCATGCATACTGACAGTGTGATATGCAAAATGCTATATGTTGACTTGGAATAACATAATTATATAAAATCATAAGAAAAACAGCTCTACAGACTCTGCTGACGACATACTATCTCTAATCACTTGTAAATAGAGTATTATGCAGGATTAATGAATTTCAGACTTTCAAGGCCAAATTCAGGTGTGGAGAAGGCTTGTCCTGGCAGGCATGGGATATTGGGGAAGGAAGGGGAATGGGAGAGCTCTGGTAATCAGTGACATTTCTCCTAGGGAATGCTGGGAGCAGCTTGCAAGTAAGTAGAGACAGGATTTAGATATTAAGAGATTTTTCTTGACGTAGAAGATTGGATTAAAGGGGGCAGCCAGTGCAGGAGTGATTGGGAAGTTAGGGAAGCACAGGAAAGTTTGGAAGATGTGTTCTAAAACACAGGGATGTTGGGGACTTTTATTTCTGTAAGAGAAGACTTGGGAGGTTTTATCTGCTGACAGTTACTGCCCCTCGACTGCTTTCCCTGGAGTTTCCAGCTTTCCTTTGTCCATGCAGAGATGTACAGTATCCTAAACACATTGGCTTACCAATTAAGCAGTAGCTAAGAGTTTTCAGTATCCCATATTTACATCAGACCATGCAGCACCAGAATTTGGAGTGTCCCATTCATTAAAACCCTGCACATACACAATGCATATAGCACATAAAGCAAGCTAAAGCAAAAGGCAGCTGGGAGACGTAAACCAGCAAGCCAATTATATTGAAATTGGTAACAAATCTGGGTTCAGTGTAAACAGATAGGAGATTGGGATACCTCTATAAAACTATGACTTAACTAGTTAATGAACACATTGTACTATTCAGCATAAAGCAGGAAGAAGCAAAGGAAAAAATCAAACATCTTTGACTCTTTGAATGTTGCATCTTGTATGACTTCTTTGCAAACTCCTTGGGGAAGGAAGCATCTTTTTAGTCTTTGTATAGTAACTAGAAAAATGCAGTTCTGGTTCCTAGCTGGGGCTCCTAGATGCTACGGTAATCCAGTCAAAAAAATGTAACAAGTTGTGAGACACCATTAGGAAAGGGCTAGATAATTAGACAGCAAATATCACAGTAAATCCAGGGTGTGACCATGTCGTTAATACTGCATGCAGATCTGTCATGTCATCTCAAAAAAGATATTGGAAAAGCTACAGAGAACGGCAACAAAAAATATGATGGGCATGGAACAGCTTTCATTTGAGATTTTAAAAAGACACGGACTTTTCATTTTGGAAAAAAAGCAAGTAAGATGGGATGTGATAGAGGTCTAGCGACTCTTGACTGGTGTGGAAAAAGCAAATAAGAAATTTTTATTTACTTCTTCATATAACACAAGAATTAGGAGCCACCCAATGAAATTATTAGGCAGCAGGTTTAAAAGAAAAGGAAGTACTTCTTCACACCAGACACACTCAATCTGTAGAACCAGTTGCTTGGATATGTTGTATAGGCCAAAACTATAATAGGTTTCCAAAAAGAACTAGATAAATTCATGGTGGAGCGGTCCATCAAAGGCTATTAGCCAGGATGGTCAGAGATGCAACACCATGCCTTAAGTGTCCCTAACCTCTGTTTACCAGCAGTTGTTAGTGGATGGACAGGGAAAGGATCACTCAATGAGTGCTCATTCTGTTGATTCCCGGTGAAGCACTTGGCATTGTCTACTGCTGGCAAACAGGATACTGGGCTAAATGGACCATTGGTCTGCCCCACTGTGGTTGTTCTTATTTATGGTTCTGGTCATACTTTTATCTGAACATGTCACATATATGATTTTATCCTCAAAACATCCCAGGAAATAGGAAAGTATTATTATCCCCAGACCTAATGACAGGTGAGACCAAGGGGGCAATTACTCAGGGGCCCAGCAATTTAAAAGGGCCTAGGTTGATGGGAGAATAGATATGTATCCTCTTCAAGCACCCTTACCCTGAGGCCTCCGTTGCTCGAGTTCTCTGCCCCTTCCCTGAACCGAGCTTATTTATTATACACTATGCAGGTTCCCAGGTGGCTGAGAGTGTAATATCTGCTATTCAGTTTCCTGGATTAATCGGTAATCTCCCAGCGGAACCCAAGGGACCTGGGAAGCTGAGTAGCAGCTAACGCCTCCTCAGCTGCCCAGGAACCTGTAAGCAACATAATAAATAAGGACAAACTTCTGGTGGAAGCTCACTTGGACCTTAGTGATCCCTTTCAGGAAGGGAGGGCTTGGGCCTGGAATTGCTGTCTGTGGGCTGATTATCCCCATTTTACAGACAGAGAAACGGAGGCATGGAAATATTAAGAGACTCATCAAATGTGAAAAAGGAAGTTTGTCACAGAACCAGGAAGCAAACCCACAACTCCTGGGTTCCAGTCCAATGCCTTAATCATAAAACCACTCTTTCCCTAGTCTAGCCCTCTACTGTAAAAGGTCCTTTCAAATTATGTTTAGAACATATAATATCTACATTGAACAAGTATACAGACTGTGTACCATGATCAGCAAAGAAATAGTTAACAATATTATTTAAATTCTATCATGATCAGCTTGAGAGTTAATACCCATTTGAAATGAAGGGCCTTTGAGATCAAAGAAGCAATTCACACTTCTATTTGTTAGTCTTTTAAAAGTGCCAAAGGACTCATTGTTTGTTTTTCTCAGTTATTGTTTCAATCCGTCTGCAAATCAGGGGTACAGTCTCAAAGTTAGCTTCACAAGCAAACTTTAATTTGTCAACAATGTAGTGCAGTTAGAAAAAAGGCTAATATTTTGTGGTGTATTTATAGGAGCATTCTAGGTAAGACAGGAGATAATTGTTCTGCTCTACTCAGCAATGGTGAGGCCTCAGCTGGAGCACTGTACCCAATTCGGGACACCATACTTTAGGAAAGATGTGGATAAATTGGAGAGAGTTCAGAGGAGATCAACACAGATTATAAAAAGTTTTTAAAAACCTGACCTATGAGGAAAGGTTACAAAAACTGGAGTTAACGGTCTTCAGATATATTAAAGGGCTGTTATAGAGGACAGTGAACGCCATGTCCACTCAAGGTAAGATATGAAGGAATGGGCTTAGTTGGCAGCAAGAGAGATTTAGGTGGCTAGCTACCGGTAATCGGGAGAATATTCTGCTGGAAGGGTAGTTAAGCAGTGGACTAGGCTTCCTTCCAAGCCAGGTTGTGAAACCCTCTTTGTTGGAGGCTTTTAAGCTCAGGTTGGACAAACACCACCAGTCTTGGATGATCTTGGTTTATTTGCTCCTGCCTCAGTGCAGCATGCTGGACCTGATGCGCCCTTAAGGGTCAGCCCCATGTTTACATGCAGAGGTGGCCTTTGACTATTGGGGGCCCCCTATAGGCCTGCAGGGGGCCCTAAAGGCCCACAGCTCCACGTCTGTGGCCTCAGCTCCCCACCTCCGGCCCCCCTCTGTTGCCCATGTTCCCAGCCTCGGTTCCCTGCCGCCAGCTCCTCCTGCTGCTGCCAAACAAGGCAGATGCCACTTTTGGGACTGGCGAAGCAGGCAATGGGGCCCCTTACTGCTTGGGGCCCTAGACATGCACCTGCTTCCCCTTCCCCTAAAGCCACCTCTGTTTACATGAGACGACTCTCCACTCAGGCCAGGTCAGGGGTCTGACGTGAATGAGATGTCGCTGTGACATACAGGAGGATGGAACAGGCGCTGGGGCTGTTTAGCTGGAAGCAGCAAGGGATTTATGCACCGAATGAGGCAAAGCCCTTTTGAGGCGAGTGGGGGGGGTCACCCTATAGTCTCAGTGAGTATTCACTAGCAGAGGGGCTGCGCTCCTGGCTAAGACTGGGTCAGCGGGCTGGGCTATATAATGGGATATTGGCCTTCATCAGACATGAACAGGGCTGTGGGGGATGCGGAGGCGCAAGTGGCTCGCGCTCAGGCGTGGGCGCGCAGGGCTGAACGGAAGTCACGAGCGAGGGCGGGAAGCCGCTGGGGGCGGGTGGGGGGCACTCAGGGCACGCGCCCGGCGGACGAACGAAAGGTTGGGCCGGAGTGGGAAAGCAGCGCGTGCCAGGCCAGAGGGGGGAAGGGAACTTCCGCCCGCGAGCACAGAAGAGCCGGCCGGCGCGCGCGGGTCCGAGACAAACAACGGCCTCTCCTAGCGCTCGCGGCCACGCCCACCAAGGGGAGCGGAAGAAGGCCAGGCGGCCTCTGTGACGCACGACAGAGGGGGTGGGTTCTCAGCGCGCGCGTCACGAGCCGGTTCCCAGCATGCTCTACGGCGCCGGCTATATAACCGGCGTCCGGGAAAGACGCGTTCCCCCATTCATTGGAGTCACCCCGCCGCCTCGCCAGCCCGCCGGTCTCGCCGTGTCCTTCCGCCGCTCGCTTTCCCGCTCGGGCTCGTCTTTCGCGCCGCCATGCCTGGATACGACATGGACAGAGGGTGAGTGCGGGGGTCCGGCCGGCGCTTTGCCCGCGCTCCGCCGGCCGTTGAACCCCTAAAATGGCGGCGGGGCTGGCGCCCCCCCCACCCCC
Organism: Pelusios castaneus; assembly: GCA_007922175.1. Taxonomy (NCBI): domain Eukaryota; kingdom Metazoa; phylum Chordata; order Testudines; family Pelomedusidae; genus Pelusios; species Pelusios castaneus. The sequence goes on along the minus strand of ML685805.1, from coordinate 4,845,589 downwards.
GAGCGGGAGGGGCCCGTTGGGGATAAGCGGCGGTTGGGCTTTGCCGGCGGCGGGGGGCGCTCGGTGCCCCCCGGGGTCGGCGGGGGAGCGCAGGCGCCGAAGCCGGCCGGCTCGCGCTTTGTGAAGCGGATGTTGGCGGCCGGCCCCGCCATGCGGCGGCTGAGGGGAAATCAAAATGCCGGCTGCCGCCGCGCCTTTGTTCCTCCCCCTCCCCCTCCCCCGCCCAGCCGGCTCTAAAATGGCAGCGGCTGGAAAATGTGGCGTCGACAGAAATGGGAGACAAAGGAAACCGCGGCGGCCGCGCCGCCATGTTCCCGGGGGGGGAGGGGAGGGCAGTCCCCGCGCTCAGCCCTCGGCCGGCGCTGGATGCGGAACCAGCCTAGCGGGGCAGAGAGAGGAGTCGCCCTCGTTGTTCCGGGGGGCGCTGGGGAGCGCGTGGGTGACCTCCCCCGGCTGTGCCCGAGCCCTTCAGTGCGGCGCCAGCCCCTTGCCGGGGCTTGATTTCTTCCCCGAAATCCGAGGCGTTTGTTCCCAAAAAAACAAACCACCCTGCTGGGGATGTTGTCTCCGCGTTTCGTAACCCTCCGCCCCCGCCCGCACCGGCTCGCTTCAGCGTGACGCACCCTGGGAGTGTCCCATCACCAAGGCATTTGCCTGGCATTGCTTTTAATCGTGTAAACGCCTTTTTTTTTCTTTTTTTTTTTTCTTTTTTTTTTTTTTGGGCAAATCAGGTGCTCCTTTCCATTTGGGTGCTTAGGTGCTGGAGTACCTGGAGCTTTATTGCACCTTTGACTCCTGAAACGGCCACACCACAAAGATCTCATGCCCTTGCCATGTTTTCAATCCTCCCTCTTCAAATGCTCATGGATATGGGCTATGGAGGGGATCTGTTGGCAACCTTATAATTGACCCCAAATTTTGAAGCTGATATATTGACAACCTTATAATTGACCCAAATTTACAGAACTGAGTTACATAATCACCCTGTGTAGGAACAAGTTGGGATTTGCAAAGATCTTCGAGAATAGCTGCTATTAATGTTTCAGGTTTGGTGGCCCTCGTTTTGGAGGAAGCAGAGGTGGACCTTTATCTGGAAAGAAATTTGGAAATCCTGGAGAAAAACTTACGAAAAAGAAATGGAACCTAGATGAGCTCCCCAAATTTGAGAAGAATTTTTACCAAGAACATCCTGATGTAGTTAGACGCACTGCAGTAAGTATCCTGGCTATTTTGCCTTATTAAACTTGTTTACCCTGTCAGGAATTGTCACTTTTAGACAGAGTGCCATTTATTTGGTGATATCATCAGGAACTGGAACACAAGTAATTCATTGGCTTTAGGGGGCAGGTGCAAAGGCATGGATTCCTAATTTAAGAGAAATCATGGCTCTTCAGTTGAATGCAACTAGCCTAAATGACTTGCAGTTTTGCTGTAATCTTTTAAAAGATTAAATAAAGCTGGCTATTTTGACTATTTTAACTATTTGTATTGCAGCAAGAGGTTGAACAGTACAGAGCAAGCAAAGAAATTACAGTCAAGGGCCATACCTGTCCAAAACCACTCATAAATTTCTATGAAGCTAACTTTCCTGGTAAGTACAAATACCAGTGTAACAAGGGGTTACTTAGCTCATGATTGTATTCATAAAATCTAATTTCCTGGGCTTTGTGGTTGGTTTATTTTTTTGCAGCAAATGTTATGGAAGTAATTCAGGGACAGAACTTCACTGAACCAACTGCTATTCAAGCACAAGGATGGCCTGTTGCCTTGAGTGGACTGGATATGGTTGGAGTAGCACAGACTGGATCAGGAAAAACACTGTCTGTAAGTTGCAATTTTAAACCCTCATATAGCTATACAACCTCCTTAGTAAAATATTGGTATCTGTAAATTCACTTGTTTTTCCTAAAGTTTTAAATATGTATAACAGAAGTTTTTTCTTTCAAACAGTACTTGTTGCCTGCCATAGTGCATATAAATCATCAACCATTCCTAGAGCGGGGAGATGGACCTATTGTAAGTATAAGGATGTGAAATATCTCTGTTTTAAGATGAATCTGAACATTAAAAGGGCATAATCTGCCAGGGGTGCATTGCATAGACCATCCTTCATTCATGGCTTTGTTGAAGAGTTCAACTAGAGTAAGACTGCCAATATCTTTATTGGAATTAAGCTTTTTGAAATAGGAATATTGGCTTGAGAACATAACTCCTTTTGACTCTTAAAAGATGGCTGGCTTTGAAGATACTTGCTGAAGTAAAAAAATCCACAGGGGTAACAAGGCAGCCAAAAATAAAAGACTTAATAAACCTTGTCCCAGAGCTACAGGAAAACAATCCTACCAGCTTCTAAACAAATGGGGGGAAATGAGTAAAACTGATTGTTGATTACCTTTGCCTGCACAGGCACTATAAGACTTTAAAGTTTGAGAGCTTACAAGATTCAAACTAGTTTTAGCAAAAATTGAGACTTCATGTGCTCAATCACCTTGGTATTCCTAATTTGATATTGACAACATTTACAGTGTCTGGTGCTGGCACCAACTCGAGAACTGGCTCAACAAGTGCAGCAAGTGGCAGCTGAATATAGTAGAGCATGTCGTTTGAAGTCTACTTGTATTTATGGAGGCGCACCAAAGGGACCACAAATTCGTGATTTAGAAAGAGGTATGAATAAAGTCCACATTGCCCACATCTGAGAAAACTTTCCCCCCTCAAATGCACTAATATCAATGCATTTGGTTTAAGGTGTGGAAATCTGCATTGCAACACCCGGAAGACTCATAGACTTTTTAGAAGCTGGAAAGACCAATCTCAGGAGATGTACTTACCTTGTACTTGATGAAGCTGACAGAATGCTTGACATGGGATTTGAACCTCAGATCAGAAAAATTGTAGATCAGATAAGAGTAAGTAGAAGTCGTGTTCTAACCTTCATTCACTGTGCCAAACTTAATGAGTGCAGTTTTAAACTCTGGAGATGCTTAAATATCTTAAGCATAATTCTTGTAATTATCTTTTACTATTTTGAAATACATCCATTTCAGTTATGTAACATATTAAACAGAATTATGGTTCAACTTCATTGTGTATCTGGTTTCTGTGGTTCAAATTAATAAACAGTCTTAATCTGTCTTCAGCCTGACAGGCAAACTCTCATGTGGAGTGCAACATGGCCCAAAGAAGTTAGACAGCTTGCTGAAGACTTCTTGAAAGAATATGTGCACATCAACATTGGGGCATTGGAACTAAGTGCAAACCATAACATTCTTCAAATTGTGGATGTGTGTCATGATGTAGAGAAGGATGACAAGTAAGTAGTCACTTGAGAACGTGTTTGTGCTTCCAGAGCATGCTGGAGATGAAAAAATTCTGTAAATTTTCTCTATGGGATCTACTAAATGAATAGAACTAATTCATTAACTTCTGAATATATTTAGCTTTAGTGTGGGGTATGTAACAGCATCTTTACAACTTAAAGGGTGGGATTTCATTCAGGATTGGGACTTAATTATTTGAAGTCAAATTGTGGGTCTTCCTAGCAGCACTAAAACAAAACCTCTGCTAGTTTTAGGGATTGTCATTTATTGCTGTTCCAATTAACCAATTTTTTTTGTGAAAGGCTTATTCGGTTGATGGAAGAAATTATGAGTGAGAAGGAAAACAAAACCATTGTTTTTGTGGAAACCAAAAGACGATGTGATGACCTTACCAGAAAAATGAGAAGAGATGGGTATGTTCCCTCTCCAACTTTGGACTTCCTCTTTAGATTTCACTATATAGCTTAGCTACTCTGGACTAGCTTCCATCAGTTCTCAATTCACTGATGTTCAGTGTACATAATACTCTTCAGTGTTAAATTTAAAAATCATTCTAGTGTTAAATGTCAAGTGAATAATGCATGCAGTAAGATAATTGGTGCACTACAAATTCATTAAACGTATTTTAATGCTGCTTTTAGGGGCTTGAAATTAGTCCAATTAAAAGCATAATGCAATAGGCTGAACCTTACTCAAATGTTTGTCAAGCAATGCCTTGACTGGTGTTTATTTTATAGGTGTATAATGACTTGATGAGGTTAATCACTCAATTTAAATGTACTTTCAGGTGGCCAGCAATGGGTATCCATGGTGATAAAAGTCAGCAGGAGCGGGACTGGGTTCTAAATGGTAAGTGTGACTCAGACTCTTCTTGGCACTTGTTAAATTTAATTTGACTTTAAAAAAAACAAACTGACAAGAGTGTTCTGTTACAGAATTCAAACATGGAAAAGCTCCTATCCTGATTGCTACAGATGTTGCATCCAGAGGTCTAGGTTAGTAAAACTCCTGTAATGCCAGTTGCCAAACTTTTTATTTAAAGAAAGTTCATTGCTTTCTTTAACCTCTGCATTTTTCTAAGTTTTTTTCACATAAAGGTGCAGTCTTTGTGGCAAGGCCTAGGCATGACAATCGGAGGACTCGAGGGGGATGGAGGACTAGTGGAAATGATCGGCTGGCTGCTTCCAGTCGAATAGAGAGGTGAAACCTGAGAGCATTGTGTGCCAGTAATCTTCAAAAGGCAAAGACCACCTTTAAAACTACTACCCCATAAACTGTTCTCTCATGAAATAGCAGTTCACATTCACAGTTCACTTTGCCCTGGTATTTCTTCTGTTCCATGCTTTGCATGATTGCCATGGTGCAGTGCTGTTAGTTCTGTGCATACTGTTTTGCTGTGATCTGTGGGTCTTTGAATTTCAGTGACTTTGCTGAAATGTTGAAGAAAATAATTATGAATTTCATTGTTTAATGAAATTTTTTTCAACTTTGAAATGGAGAGAGCAGCTTTAAAATGTACTAAGCCTTGTACAAATTGGTGAGTACTGGCACATGAGATCTAAGAAAAGTCCACCTCTCACTTTAGCAAGTGGGGCAAGAAAACAATGGCTTTTCCTTTTGAAAGTCAAAAGTTCCTCCTTCACCTATACACCAGTCCGTCATGTCGAGACCTGCCAGAGAGAGACACATTCTCAAGTGAACCCTGGCTTCTTGGAAGCGCTTGCCTAGACGAGACACAGTGCATAAAAACAACTTGGTGACTTTGGGGGACAGGTATGTTTTTCTTGCAGCTGCGGTTGAAAGGTCTTGGCAAGACAAGCAGTGTGGCCCATTTTTTTGAGCTTCTTATGAGTGTGTATGTGAAGGACCTTGTGTGTTTTTACTCTAAGGTCCTCAAATGAGCACATGAAGAGGCTGCTGTGAGCTTTAGTGGCCCTACTGCAAGAAGCATTCAGAAGTCACTTGATGATTTGTAAGGGGGCTCTTGAGTTGGGAATGACAAGCAAATGCATTCTCCTTTATGGTAAGGTTTTTAGGTCACTGAGTGGGTGATAAAATGGGTGCAGACAATATGCATACTTTTTTCCTCTTCCACAATAGTCATTTGAAAGGGACAATTCTAACAATGTTCTTTGCAGCCACTAGCGTCTTAAAAATACCATTGTCTAATGTTTATTTTTGATTTGGCTGTTGTGGTGTGCAAAACTTTGTACATTGCTTTTTGCCACACTGCAACACTTTACAGATGTGGAAGATGTGAAATTTGTCATCAATTATGACTACCCTAACTCCTCTGAGGACTATATCCACCGAATTGGACGAACTGCCCGCAGTACCAAAACAGGCACAGCATACACGTTCTTTACTCCTAACAATATAAAACAAGTAAGCGACCTCATCTCTGTGCTTCGGGAGGCTAATCAAGCCATCAACCCCAAATTGCTTCAATTGATTGAAGACAGAGGTTCAGGTAAATATTGTATTTACTACACAACAGACTTTATAGCGGAAAGAATCCTTTTTAGTAGACTGTGGCTCCAAATGTTTTCAACTCCACACTGCCCCAGAAACCCTGAATTGGAGTTGAACACTACCTTTTTACCTCAAGTGTGCATTAAGATTTTGTCATGGCTTTGCCTGTAAGAAATAGATTTGGAAGCTTATTTCTCAAGTGAATTGTTCTGAATCAGGATCGCTATTATTCATTGCATAGAAAAGATAAAACTTTAATTATGGCCAATGTATATAAGTAATACACAGCAGAACTGTTAATTTTAAAGCATCAAAAAAAAAAAAAAAGCATTTGTAACATTGAAGGAAACAACTTTTCTTTGATCCCAGTCTGCTCCTGTTGGCATTGGTGGGGGCAGGGGGAATATACTGGTCTCTAGTATCTAGTGCCCTTTATTCCCATACATAATTTCCCGTCCTTGTTCCCTTGTTTTTTCTAAACTTCATGGGACCTCATTTTTGCTTTCCCAGTCAGTCCACTTAATTTGAACATTAAGTGCTTATCTTGGGGTTGTGCAATTAAGAGTGAGATTAGTAACAGCCCAGGGACCTCTTTCATTATCAGTCTCCCAAATTTCTTGAGAAGCCATCTGATAACTTTTTCAAATGAGATAAATATTGGTAATGATGTGATTACTCTTCAAATGCAAGTTGTACATTTGAATGCATTCAGACTCAACCGTTGCAAATCTCACTAGACTTTTCTTCACAGGTCGTTCCCGGGGTGATCGCCGCGACAGATATTCTGCGGGCAAAAGGGGTGGATTTGGTTTTAGAGAGAGAGAGAATTTTGAGAGAACTTACGGTGCGGTAGGAAAGAGAGACTTCGGAGCAAAAGCCCAAAACGGTGCCTACAGTGCTCAAACCTACAGTAATGGGACTCCATTTGGAAATGGTTTTGCAGCTGCTGGTATGCAGGCTGGTTTCAGGGCTGCTGGTAATCCTGCAGGAGCTTATCAGAATGGCTATGATCAACAGTATGCAAGTAACATTGCAACTATGCACAATGGTATGAATCAACAGCAGTATGCATACCCTGCCACTGGTGCTGCTCCTATGATAGGTTACCCAATGCCAGCAGGCTATACTCAATAACTTAGAAGTATATTTAAGTGTCTGTTTTTTCATAATTGCTCTTTATATTGTGTGTTATCAAGACAGGATAGTTATTTAAGAACCTTATGGAAAATGCAGAAATGATACAGTGCAGCAGTAATTATGGTGCACTTTTTCGCTATTTAAGTTGAATATTTCTCTACATTCCTGAAACAATTTTTAGTTTTTTGTACTAGAAAATGCAGGCAGTGTTTTCACCAAGTAAATGTACAGTGATTTGAAATACAGTAACAGAAGGCAGTGCATGGCCTTCCAATAAAGATATTTGAAGACTGAATTGTCTGTGAAATGGAAATGTTTACTTCTCAAGTGCACAACTTTACATCCGTGGAACATGTGATAAATGTTTTTATATTAAACTTTTAAAGGCTCATGGCATGTCTTTTCTCACAATGAGAACCAGATGCATTGATGGAGAACAAGCTTAATGCGGTCTACTGCTGTGACTTCCTCTTTGATTTGAAGTGCTCAAACTCTTTTTGGGTAAAACTGGCTTCAAATGTAGCAGAGTAACATGCATTTGTTTTTTGATTCAGAGGTGATTTTTCAACTTTGAAAATGCATGGAAATAATGAGTTAAATTACTTTGAACTGAAACTTTCCATGATTAGGTGAAGGCCAAGAATAGTATGCAGCTGTAGTCCTTCAGTTGTGCAGTCTCACTTAAAATAGCACTTCAAAGTAAAGGTTCTGTAAACTTGCAAGGAGGCTTAAAACTGCAATATCTAGCTGATGTCATTTAACCGTAATCTCTCAAATGAGGTGTATACTCACACTCAAATTGAGAAGAGAAAGATTAATTTCCAAAGTCAGAGTTGAACAGGTATAACAGGATCTCCATCTTGCCCCTCACTGCCCCACAAGTTCTTGAGTGGCACAGTGTGTATTGAAGTCTAACTATTGGATGTCACCTATTAGATGTATGTGGAATAACTTCTGTATTGCAAACTTGGGAGTCCCAATATCTAGTACTTAGCCTTTAATTGTAGCTGTAAAAGAGTTAGAGCACTAATAATTGTGTAGACATAGACCTGATCCATCATCATTCTTTCCTGAAGTTCAGTACCTAGATAACTATAAAAGGGTAATGAGGGACTTAACCTTTGTACTCATGTTGAAAATACTCATCCTGTTTGCTCAAAAGGGCTTGTTTGTGGTGGTCCTTTTTATTTATAAAAAAAAAAAAAAAAGCCTCTGGTCCCTAGGTTAAACTAGCCTTTTCTGGGAGCAAGGCAAGAACTTCTTAACTGTGAGGCAGTGCTCTTTCAACATGAATGCTATACATGAGCCCTGAAATGTAAATCCTGTTCTTAAAAACATCCAGCCTCCTAAACAGTCTTCAAGATAATTCCAAAGGGGTAGCCGTGTTACTCTATTGTAGAAAGACAACAGAGTCCTGTGGCACTTTTAAAGACTAACAGATTTATTTATCGCATGAGCTTTCGTGGGAGAAAATCCCACTTCGTCAGATGCTTTGAAGATAGGAAAGTTAGAGTGGTAGGAAATTAAATGCAGGGGAGTGTATGACATAGCATCAGGTCAAGATAGTCCTATTTATTCTTTACCATTACATATGGAAATGGTAGTTTTGTCCTAAGGGAACACTTGTTATAACTTTTCACTAGGAAATCACATGGTACAGTAGGATCCTGTTTATAACACTGAACAAACAACCTATTCTGAGGAAGGTTAACATTTGTATTTACTAGGGTGTCTGCAAGCCCTAGGCCCTGTACAAACAATCCTCAGCCCTAAAGATTCTACCAAGTATAAAATAAGAACCGGTGGGGTGGGGGGGCAGGGCAAAGATCAGAATACAAGGCAATCACCTCAGACTAAGAGCAGCCTGATTTGTCAAATTGTGGATTTAAAGGAATTGCTTAAAACGAAGGTTTTGAAGTGGCTTTTGCCAAGTTTCTAGTCCATCCTAGCCAAAGAAAGCACTAGAGCTGCTAGTTGACACTTAATATATTAAAGTCCATTGTACATTCAAATGTGCCACTGTAACAAGCTGTAAGAGTTTTAGGACCTGCAGGTAAGACTGCATTATTGGCTGCTTAATGCCAGTTACTACTTCATCCTGTAGTTATCATTCCTCTAAGGATGCTTAATTGTTGGGAGACTACAGCAAAACAGTACTTCATTTTCAAAAATGCAGTTGTATACACTGAAGTAGTAACATGTCTCATATTTTGGGACTATACCTACACTCCATGTAACAATGTAGGCATTTTCTAATTCACTGATCAAATCAAGGCTCTTCAGGTTTCATGATCGGTGTGTAATCTTTCAGTGCAACAAGAAGCTTTGTAGAGGTATGTAAAGTTCATTGAATACTTGCAGCATAAGAATTCATATTGCACTAATATTTGCCATTTCTTAGTGCCAGCTTACTATTACCTAAGGTCCCAAAGTTAAAGGTGGAGTGGGGGGGGGAAGAGGTGGAAACCACCTCTGTTGTCCAAGGGTTTTGGCTGTGTGTGTTTGGAAAGTAAGCCTCTAGTAGCTGAAAAAGAATGTATGTAGTAGGTGAGACCAACGGGCAATCTAGCCTAGTATTTGGTTTCTGACTAATCCCAATTGTTTGAGAAAATGCATAAACTAGTCAGCTTTGAGTGATCTATCCCATGGCAGCCAACTGCAGCTCTATGGCTCCTGGATCACATTGCATCCCTAACATCTTGGCCATTCTGTTTTGAACCCAATTTTGCTGTTGGTCCTTATAACATAGTAACAAGATGCTGGTGTCTGAAGTAGTTGACTGATCCTACTCTTAATCTCTGAAATGGGGTGTCAAACACGCAGCCCACAGGCCAAACCCCTTCCCTGCCACCGGTCACAGTATGTGGTAGGACCACCTGCCCTCCCTTATTGAGAAGACTGTAACATACTCAGTGCTCCACAATGCCATAAGACTGTCAGGTCTCATACCATCACAGAGTCCTGAGTATGTGAGACTGCACCATGAGACCCCCACTCTCCCTGACTGATATGGAGCACAGTTTCACATACACAGCACTCCGCAATGCTGCAAGAATGCTGTAGTATTTTGATTTATGGTATACATGGCCCACTTGAAGTACACTTTAAAGTCAACTCTGGCCTGCCATAGCAAATGATATTGGCATCCCTGCCATGCATGGAAGTTGTTTCATTCCCCTAACTTTTTGTGTTCTGGACCTTTTCCAGTCTTAATAGATCTTTTCTGATTTGGGGGGATTAGCACTGTGCAGAATTAAAGGAGTGAGATGCACTATGGATTTATATAGTGACAGTATGGTATTTTGTTTTATTTGTCCTTTTCTAATGATTCCTGACACTTTGATTGCCACTGTACACAGAGCACATATTTTCAGAGAACTATTAGCCACTACTAAAAGATATTGGAGTAACTTATTTTATTATTTTATTTTTATATGTATAGTTGGGATTCCTTTCTAATGTGCATTACCTTGCACTCATCAATAGTAAAGTTCACCTGCCATTTTGTCACATCACCCATTTTAGTGAGTTCCCCTTGTAATGCTTCCAGATCAGCTTTGGACTTAACTATTTTGAGTAATTTTATGGTGTCTGCTAATTTTGGCATCTTACTGTTCAGCCCTTTTCCAGATCATTTATGAATATGTTGAATAGCACAGCACAAATTCCAGTATAGCTCCTATTGCATGGGATTGGTCCTAGTTCCTTGCTCTACCCCGTTGTCTTCTGCTACAGAGCACAGGCAGAACTGTCCCTTTTCAGGTGTGGAGCTTCCTTCCAGGGTCTTCCTTGCATGACAGGGATGGACGTCCCTGCAGTGCTGATGCCCTCTACAAATTCACACTGGTTAGCTGAGGCCAGCCAGTCTCCTTGCAGAATGTACTGAGCTGCATCTTAAAACCTAGTAGGCTGAGATGTAATGAGAAAAAAATTGCCTTGGGGTTAAACAGACTACAGATTTTTTCTCTCATTACAACAGGTGATTTGACCTCACCTTCCCCTATGTGCTGTTCCCCAGTGTTTGAATCCTAATATGTCTTTTGATTTGCTGTTACAGCCTGACCTGATCCTATGTCATACACTTTTCTGCATTTAATTTCCACCCTTCTGTAAACTTCTCATCTTCAAAGCATCTGATGAAGTGGGATTTTCTCCTATGAAAGCTCATGTGATAGATAAATCTGTTAGTTTTTAAAAGTGTCACAGGACTGTTTTTCTGTGATAACTAAAAATCCCATATAAAATTAATTTCAATTTTAAATGTTTTGCTTATATTAAAAAAAATTGATTCCTTGTATAAAATTAAAAAGCAGGCACAGACAGCTAAACAAAAGGTGAATCAATGAACCAATGCCCTCTCTCCTCCTTAGCTTGAAGCAAAATGCAAGTGAGGTGTTCATTTGCTTTGTCTTGCTTGCTATAAGGAAACACAGACAAATTAGCAATTACAAGTCATAACACCAAAGGCATGGGAGGTTCATTGGCCAATGCTTAGGGAGGAGCATTCCAGTGAAGTGGTTTTATACTATTTTAGCAGATATTTTTTTGAGGTCATCCTGTTAATGAGGTGGAAACTGAAACTTGCCAGCAACCATCAGCTGGTAACACAATTTGTGAGTTTAATAAATCAAGGCTTGGTAGGACTGGTTCTTCATATAGTATCACAGAGAAGCTGACAGTCATTCTAAACTGCAAATGAACTCCTGTGATTAGTCACTACCCCTCTCTAGCTGTGATGGGAGTTAGTAAGCCAGTGTCCTTCCCTCTGTTATATCATAATAATGGTACTAATATTTCTACTGTGGCACATTTTTTGAAATGTTACATTTTGAATTATTGTCCCAGGTGGTTTTTGTATGTTTTAAATGATTTAGATTTGTAGGCTTCAGGGGAGGGAAAGTGTGTCTCATAGTTAGGGCCTTGGGTAAGTCAGTTCTGTAAAACTAGTGTATTTCTATGGTTATGATACTGGTTAAGATTTTTGAGCAGTCTTTAGAGCAGACAATTCCACAAACAGCACAAGCTTTGCCACACAAATTGTGGTATCTAGATCAGGTGTAGTTTAACAGTGAGTTTATTTTATTTAGCTGCTGCTTATGAGCACAGACCTCTTAACTAAAATTGTTATAATTAATCAAAACATGCTTGTGAGAAGGGTTTTAATGCAGGCTCCTTAGTGGGAGTAAACAGGATTTTTTTTCACTAATAACTAGTATATAGAAGATATGCCTCAGCCAAGACTCTCCCTGCTAGTGACAACTCGTTTGTAAATACTATGGTAATGGGCAGGATTCTGATCCTAGAAAGGGTGTTAAACTGGATTTCCCTTGCTTAGCAGTGTAGCACAGACTCACCTAGTGACCTAGTAACATTTCTTTTCTCTTTTCTATTTTCAATCTGTTGCTCTTCTAGCTTGGAAGGGTAGCGACTGTGGTAAAGAACGGATGATGGGATTAGTCTGAATCATGGAGACTTTAAGAGGCATGAATTTTTCATAACGTGCACAGCACCTTGAATGCTTGCTCCACCTACTGGAACTAGTTTAAATCCATGATTTAGCAAACCCCGCATGTATGGAAATTTCCACTGCTGTCGTAATGAGTCAGACTGCCAGTTGGGAGCTCATTAGCTGAACTAGCAGACAAACTTCCCTCACCTCAGCCACACAGGCCTGCAGCAGAACATTAAAATTGCATAGCTACGTCTTAATTGTTTTATTGCCTAGGGAACCTTTTTGTTAGAGGCCTTTTAATTGACAATGCTGCTCTGGCAAGAACTGCAGTGGGATCTTTCTTTATGTGCCCATACCAAGCTGTGTGCAGTCTGGGGCCTCACACCATATAAATACCTAGAGCACTATCCCAGATCCTCCTTCTATAGTCCTATCTGCATTCAAGTGCAGTGGACCACAACTGTCATCACCCCACTGTTTGAAAAGCTGATTTGACTCTTTGAATTTGTGTACATGATGGAGGGGAAGGCAGGGAGAGAAAGGGTTCTCATAATGCCATGGGTTCTCACAATAGGTGAAGGAGTTGGCACAACAACCTCAAGCCCGTAGGAAGTAGCCTCAGGTTTCACTCCTACCATGGGATCGATGCAGGAGGCTATTTGCACCTGGTAAGAGCCTGTATGTTTCCACTTGGGATCAAAGCAAGCTCCTCAGAACAGGGGCCCTGTCTGGATGGGGTGCTCAGTTCCTCACAACCCATGGATTTTTAAGGTGTTCTCTTCTCTGTGACATCTCTTGCACGGGTCTGAACACCAGCAGTGCTGTTGGACTTTTCTTTCCACTAAAAATTTCAAATTAAAAAATAAAGTGTCATTTCAACCTGCAAGCCCTGAACCTCCTGTGTGCTGTTCTCCAGGTGGGGTGAAGGAAGGGATGGGCTAAGGGATGCCCATTCCCTTTTTTACACGGGGGTAGTTGGGGGCCAGACCAGGGGCCTATGTTGTCCTCCACCCGCAACCCAGGGCCGAGGCTGAGATTCCCATGGGCTGATGAGATCAGCTCTCTCCCTGGCTACCAATGCCTTCTTCCCTGGCGGGGGTCTGGCCGGGAACAGCTGAAGTGGGCCTTGGCCCACCCACAACACAAGCCCCGCCTCTTTCAGACGAGACCCCGCTCCTAGCCGAGACGGAACAACGGAAGCCCTGGGTGGACAAGAGCCGGACGCTGATCACAGGCTGCGGAGTGGGCGGCTAAGGGCTACCTGGCCCGAGAGCGAGGCAGACCGAGGTCACGGGACAGAGAAGGAGCAGGGGGCGGGGCTACATCTGGGGCGGAAGCTCCACCCCACGAGGGTGACACAGCTAAAGGGGCGGGACTCCAAGCTCGTCACTCCTCAGTCGAGGGGAGGGAGGGAACTACTGCGCGTGCGCTCGGTGTGGCCTGTGCCGTTGGTAGAACAGTGCGCATGCTCCGAACAGCGTGCGTCTTCCTTTCTCCGCTCGCTGGCGCACTCGCAGTGCGAATCCACCTACTGCTGTGCCGTCGCTCCGTGTCCGGCGCAGTGCGCATGCGCTTTTAGAATCGTTCCCTCGTCCGTGTTGCACGTGGTCGTCGCTGGTTTTCCCCCTCCCCCTTCTTCCGGTCAGGGCGGGCGGCGCTGGGGGGACCATGGTGGTGAGCTGCGGCTGCTCGGGGGCCAGGCTTTGGTGCCGGGCTCGGGCTGCGGCCCCTCACCGCAGCCGCCACTTGCGGGGGGGGCATCGGGCGGGCGCCTCCGAGACCCACCTGGGGCACAAGCTGGGGGCCTCCGGGGTGCGGGCGGGGTCCCCCGGTTCCATTGTAGGGGTTCCGGGGGTGCAGGTGGAGCACACTGTGGGGGTCCCTGGGGTGCAGATGGGGTCCCCCGGGTTTGGTGTGGGGGTCCCTGGGGTGCAGATGGGGTCCCCCGAGTTTGGTGTGCGGGTCCAGATGGGGTCCCCTGGCTTTGCTGTGGGGGTCCAGATGGGGTCCCCCGGCTTTGCTGTGCGGGTCCCTGGGGTCCAGATGGGGTCCCCCGGCTTTGCTGTGCGGGTCCCTGGGGTCCAGATGGGGTCCCCTGGGTTTGCTGTGAGGGTCCCTGGGGTGCAGGCAGCCCCACCCAGGTTTGCTGTGGGGCCCTTGGTTGTTCAGGTGCGATCCTACAAGGGGGTCCCCGGCAATGGTGCAGAGGAGCAGCACGCAGAGGGCAGTGAAATGCTGCTGGATATCTGTCAGAGACGGCACTTCCTCCGAGGGGATGACCAGCAGGTGCTTGCTTGGGACTCCTATTTGAGGGGCTGCCACCCAGGCTTTGGGCCCCTGGGGATGGAACTGAGGAAGAACTTGGCTGCTCAGTGGTGGGCCTCAGTGGTGGTCTCCAGGGAGCAAGTGTTTGCAGTGGATGCTCTGCTCCATCATGCTCCAAGAGCGGGTGTGCTGCCAGCAGGAGAGACTTTCAGGCTCATACAGGCTGGAGCCCTGCGTGAAATCACCCGGAATAAAGAATTAAGCAAAGAGCAAATAGCAGCAGTTTTGGAAAACATGCTAGGGACCTCTGGGATGCTGCGAGGGGACCTTCTTCATGGTATGTTCGTAGTCTCATCATCACCAAATTAATAATACCACGTTTAGAAATGGCAGGCATGGGCTCTCTATCGGTGCTAGTTGGGAGACTAGGGCAGGATGGCTGCCTATTTGTATCGATCCCACTGGACAAGATAAATCTACTAAAACGATGTGTCAGTTGCATCTTCATGTTGTGATATTTGCCTCAATTGTATCCTCATCAGGCAGCAATGTAATTATGGCCTGAGATCCCTAAATGAGAATGCAAAAGAAACAAGGAGTTTGGTGGCACTTTTAAAGACTAACAAATTTATTTATTGCATGAGCTTTCGTGGGAGAAAATCCCACTTCCCCAAATGCTTGAAGATGTGACCTTTAGCTGTTCTGTCAAAATAGGAGACAGGCCTGTGAAAACTGATATTTTCCACCAGTTATCTCAGAAACATCAGTCAAAATGGCAAGCTGGTGTGTGCCAAACACTATAATTAATTTATGGTAATTATCAAGTTATGTGTTTGGCTAGCTTATATAGCTTTGCGATCTTATTACGTTTACTTTTGTCCTCCATCCTTGCTAATGTCTGTGCTTTAATTGTTCTGTGTTTAAGTTAGAAAATGTTTTAATTGTAATTCAAATTATATTCTAGCACTGCAGAAATGAATGACTTGTCTCATGACAGGTGCTCTAGAGCAGTATATTAATTGTCTAGAACTGGTAAACAGGAGACTGCCATGTGGACTTGCACAGGTCGGAGTATGCTTTCATCCTGTTCTGGACACTGAGTATCAGAACAACAGCATTGCAAGGTACTGTAATGAAAACTGAGAAATCTCTGTTTATACTTAAACCAGACAGAAATGCAGATTCATTATGGATAATTTTTTGAATGCTGTATCTTGCTTTTCCCTTATTATTTTTTAAGGAGTTAACTTGCTGCCCTTACTATTGTTTAAAGAATAGGTGAAAGGACAATGTCTTCCCTTGTGTGGTTTAGCTCTGCCAGAACTGCAGGACAGTGGCTGGATTACTGGTTACGTCAGCGGCTCCAGTGGTGGAGAAAGGTATTTGATATTCGCTGCACATTTGTTATTACTGTTTGAGCTAGAAAACATCGGGCTGTCTCTTTTAGCATTTGTTTTAAGGAGGGAAAGGCATTTTAGGGGTGAGATAGAGTGATAGTGCCACATATTGATAAAATGTGAGATAAAATAGAGAAGTTGCATAAGAGCACACAACACTGTCAATCTGTTCATAATGGAACTGGAAAATGACATTTTAATTTGGATTTTTGGTGATTTGGGGGTTTGTGTGCTGTAACTGATGTAGCATTTTGGAATTCTAAAAGCTATTATTCTTAAAATAGTCACAGGCCAGTGGGTTTGCACTTGTATTTTGAGTTATTTGCAATTCAGTCAATGTGTACAATAAATGGACATTTTCATCTCTAATTTTCAGTTTGCAATAGGCCCATCCAACTTCAGCAGCAGTGAATTTCAAGATAAAGAGGGAAGAAAAGGAAGTATTTTGTATTACAGCTTTCCTTGGGGAAAGGAGTCCATAGAAACATTGCTGAATCTAGGAGATAATGAGCTGTTACAAATGTATCCAGAGAATACATCAAAATTGCAGGTAAGATTCACTTAGTTTCACTATTTTTAAAATGTTGCTCCCTGGAGAAGCCTTATGAGATACAAATCTTGCTTTGGTGCGATCCACTTTAATAACGTAAATAAAATTTTGTTTTTGAAACAAAGGCAGTGTGACTGGTAGACTGTAATCATGCCATCTCGGACTATGATCTTTTTGGGTCTCTAAACAAATCAACCGAAGGGCAGAGAATGAGCATAGAAACTGCTCTTCTCTCACTGCCAGAGCTGATCCCTTGAAGTTGAGGTACATTAACAGAACAGTGTGGGGAACAGAATTTCAGATTGTGGTACTCATTTGTCAAGTAGAGCAATCTATTGTGAGCGTGTTATACTAATGCAATAGTTGCCTTCCATTTGTGGTTTAAGGCGTTGGCTTTAACATAAAATCCAGAGAAACTTCCTCTTCCCCCTGCTACTCTGCCACAATTGAGATCAACAGAAATACTTAAACTGGAGCACCTTGGCTGCTGGCAAGGTATTCTCCTTTTGAATCCAACTGCCTAGTTCTGAAATAGCCCTAATTTGTTGGGATGAGGGAAGCTGTAAGACTTACCATCTTGGAGGGCTTTTGGTGAGATGTTGCCTATGAGCCAGGGTTTAAGGAAGGTGGGGTGCTTCTCTTCCTTGTTATGTAGTTCAGTTGCTTCTTGTTTTTCTTAACATATTTGTTTTTAATCTATGTTGAAAGAACCCATCTTGAATTGGTGCCTTTTGTGCTCATTCATTTAAATACATTTATTTTTAAGGGCTGCTGCTTATAGTATTTTTGTTGTGATGTTTCTCTTGCAGGGCCGAGATGGAAGGAAGAACGTTATTCCTCATGTGCTGTCAGTGAGCAGCAATCTGGATCAAGGAGTGCTAGCATATCTTTGTGATTCTTTGCAGCTTGCGGAGAGCTCTTTAACAAAAAAGAGAACTCTTCAGAGAAAGGTGACTTCTTTTAGTATGTGTCAGGGAGAAGAGACTGAAAATAGTCTAGCTAGAAAGCTACAAACCAAAACACAGCCTAAGTGTTCTATCAAATATGGCTCTCTTTATTCTAGTTTGGACTTCGATTATGAGAGGAGACAAGACTGTACATAAGGAATTATTTACTAACAAAATTATTTCTCAGTTCAAAAACATAGTTGAATATTCCTGTATATCTCACAAATACTCTTAAATTCTGGTTCATGTATTGAATGTAAATGTTCAATAACGTGTTTCTTGCAATATTGTTAGGTACTTAAGCTTCACCCTTGTTTAACACCGATAAAAGTTGCATTGGAAATGGGAAGAGGCCCAATCACAGAGCTGAGGCAGGTCTGTTATAACTAAGCATTTAATTGTGGAATTTGGAATTACAGCTAGTCTTGTGCTGTAATTCTCACTGACTTTTTTTTAGCCTTTTCATTTGTGAAAAATTCTGCTTCTCCTTTATGGGCATGGAGGGCTCTCACTGCACTGAACAGTAGCATTTTCACTGTGTAGGGTTTTAGGGAGCCCCTTTAGGGATCCATAAGAGACTATATGCCCTGAATGCTCTGGGAGTGCCATGTGGATGTGGGGTCAAGGGCATGTCTTTTAGATCCATTGTGATTAATCCCATATGAAATGGGGGACAGAAAGGTCCAGGCTTTAAATGCCTGCTTTTCCGCCAGCAGCATCAATAGAACAGTAACACTGATTATACACACAATAAACAAACTTTAAAAAAAAAACCTAAATTTGTTTAATCCCAATCTTAAAGGTAACTATAATAGGGAGGAAATCTTCAAATGGAGAATTTTTTCAAGTTAGTGATGTTTATATAAGAAATATATATGGGAAAAAGTCCTTTTTATTTAGACATACTTATGGAGAACTGTAAAAAAATGAAAATCTCTTGGCAGTAGCGCTCTTTTTTGAGTGTTATTGTTAATTTATAAACACTGTAAATGAGCTTTTAATATAAATCAGATACCACAGTTTGTATAACTCCTTCTCCCAACATTTTAAACCTCTAAAGCAGGAGTGGGCAAACATTTTGGCCTGAAGGCCATATCTGTGTCTAGGTGGGCCGGAGGGGTCAGGGCTGAGAGGGAAGAGCAGCTGCATGCTTCTTCCAGGAGCAGCCGCTGAGCTCTGGCCAGGGTGCTGCCCCTGCGTGTGGTGGGGGGTGGGAGGGTGAACAGCTGCCGCACTCTGTCCGGGCCCAGTTGGAGGTCTTGATGGAAGGCTTAACTCGTGGGCCGTAGTTTGCCCACGCCTTCTCTCAAGGGTATGTCTTTTTTTTCTAGGTGTGTCAGGGGCTGTTCAGTGAATTAATAGAGAATGGAATTTCTGTGTGGCCTGGATATCTTGAAACCCTGCAGACACCGCTGGAACATCTCTATGCAAAGTAAGAAAAATAGATAAAGCCTGAAGTGGAATGGTGACTTTCCTTAAACTATCAAAAATGAATGTGATTTCAGTATAAAGACCCCAAGTACAGTAACCAAATGATTGAAGGTATTTACTAAAATACAGATTTAGACTTGGTATTTCTAACATTAAAAAACCTTGAAGTAGTTCTCTTTAAAGAATGAGAGATTTCAGTATATTTTGTATTTTTCATCAACTTTTATGTTGCTCTTCAGCTGCTACTAATAAACCATTCTGGAAATTGCCTCTGAAAACTGTGGTTTCCTAAAGTGCATAATAAATCTACGGAAGCAGCTCAGATTCAATTTTGCATCTGAATTGACTTATGCATTTAATTCTTAAGCCATTTGAATTGAAACAGGTGTTATATAGTACCTAGCCTCACAAGCCATGCCAGCTTGAGTAATTGTCATCCACACAGGGAATCCTGCTGAATAAGAATTGCTCATGTTAAGTTAAGGTTGCTAGAATGAGCCCATATCAACTTACAAAACATAGGCTGATTAAGGGGTGAAAAGAATCTTGATGGTACTTTTTTTAAACATTAAAAGAATTTTTCAACGAGAAACTTATTAACTTTGCTATATTGAAACAGTACAAGCCATGTTCATGTACAATACTCTTCAAAGTATGGCTGGCCTACTAGTAAATAATGGAGAAATAACTATTTTTTTTTTCCTATGAATAATGTCCCTATAGTTCATTACTAAATAAAACTCCCCTTTTGTTGCAAAGGAATCTAATAACTTAACATAATTAACTAGAGAAAGTTAAGGAGCTGAAAGTAAGAAAACCGGCATCTTCATATTGGATATAGAATATAGTACTACTTGAAGGTATACACGTTCTTTTGGGATATAACCCCAATCTAAATCTGTCACGCACCATGGCAACAATATTGTGATGGCGTTCTTTCGCAGGTATGATGAGATGAGCATCCTCTTCACAGTCTTTATCAGTGATGCTACTCTGGAGAGTGGAGTGATTCAGCTGAGAAGCAGAGACACGACCATGAAAGAAATGATGCACATCTCTCGATTGAAGGACTTTTTAACTAAGTATATTACAGCAGCAAAGAATGTATAAATTAGAACCTGTCTAATAAAAGGAGTTTTGTATCTGTGTGTAAATTGATTTCCAAAGGGTCACACTGAATCAGTAGAGTCCTGCGGATCCGTGAATATCTGCTTCTTATCCACATGCGGGGGTGCAAATGCAGATATCCGCAGACCCATCGCTGCGGATTGCGGCTCGGTTATGGATACTATTTTTATCTGGTCACGGCTGTATGGGCAGAGAGCACCATTGCTCCGCCCAGAACAACTGATTGGTTACAGCTGCAGCCCTGACTGAATCCAGGGGTCAGTCCAGGTGGAGTAACAGTTGCTCCCTCTCCCACTTCCGGCCACTCCCTCCAGCACCAAACAGCTGAGTGATCTCAGTAGCCCCTGGTTTCACATGGCCAGCCCTGGCAGAATAAGAGTTGTTCAGATGTGGGCTAGCCAGGGCTCTGAACAGCATCGGGCTTTTACTGGCTTATCCGGGTCCCGCCCCCACCTGTCCTTCAGTCTCTGACTCCAGAGCCTAGCCTGTCAGAGCTGGTGTTCAGTTTCAGTGGCCACTCCCCACCTCCACTGATCAGCTGAGAGACTGCAGCAGCCCAGACTTCCCAGCCCAGGCAGAATAACAGTTGCTCAGATCAGAGCCAGTGAAGGCTCTGAAAAACACTGGGAGCTGTTGGCAATTCTCTCCCCTCTCAGCTGTTTCTCGGGCTCCCTGAACCTAGCTCGCCAGAGCCCACGCACATCAGCTGATGATGGGCTGCTGCTTCCCCCCTTCTCTGGCTGCCAGCCTCCCAATCTGAGTGCTCAATGAATTACCTTGCCCATGCTGAACAGCTGAGTGACCTGATCTTCGCTCTAGTAGGTGGAATAACCAGATGATCAGGGCCAGGAGGGCTCTGAACAAACAGTATTGGGAGCTGCTGACTAATGCCGCCCTCCCTGCCCCCTTCCTCATTCTCTGTGTGAGGCAGCTGCTGCTGCTCTAACAAATCAGGAACTGACAGGCAGCTGCCCCAGAAGAAAACACAGAGGTTGCACCAAGATCCTTAGGACTCTATAATGTTGTTTAAAATAAAAATGTGTGCACATTTACTAAGCCCCTAGTTTTAAGTTGTTCCATTACAGAATGCACTCAGGCAGGAACACAAAACAGAAGCACAGTGTAATGAGCTGAGCAGAGCGGAGCCAAGCTGCTGCAAGGGGGGGGGGGGCGGGACGGTTGCAGATACCCGCAAAACATGGAGATGCGGATTATGGATCGGATATGTGCTTACATGTCTCGGATATGGATCGGTTGTGGATCCACATTTTTGTATCCGTGCAGGGCTCTATGAATCAGTGGCACAGGTGAAATACAAGCCAGGAATGCTGAGTCATAAAACCTTACTCTGTTTGCTAGATACCATTCATGGTTTATATGAGTGGGTAAGTGCCCATGACATTCTTCAAACTGATGCTGATAAAAGCTTGGTGATGCACTCATTCACTGTCAAAGCCAGATCCGCAATGAAGAGGCAAAACCAGCTTTGTCCATAATGAGCAGAGCAGGTCTCAGCTGTGGAGCCTGCCAGTTTGAGATGAGGGTAAGTTTTCCTGGCTGTGGAAGTTCTTCAATTGGCAAGCTCTGCTAATCAGTATGGTTTGCCCTGCCCTGCCTTTCCTATGCTGAACAGAGCTGGTTTGCCTCTTTCTGCAGTGCAAGCAGGAAGACATGTTCTAGAAGATTTGGTCTCCTGGCATAAAGGATATTTTCAGTAAGTTGAATAAGTTTTCCTAGGTTGAGAGTCCCTAGTACAGCTAAATAATAGAGATGTTGCTGGTACATGGGGACAAATGCAGGTCTCTGCTGTAACAGTGAGACAAACAGGAGTTCATGCATAATACTTTAAAAAAAATTAAATGTGAGGCAAGTCAATTGAAAAGCAAGGTCATTGAATGCACTGTTTTCAGAGAATGGCAGTATTTGTGTTAGCAGGTGAAATACGTTTCTTCACCTGGCTACTGTTCTCCAGTTCAGTGTTTAGACTGCAGTCATATTTGGCACATAACATACTAGTGATTTCTTCAATTTCAAGGATACCAGAACCATTTGAAGAACTAAGCTGTAAACATTTAGTTTCAAGCATTCTATTAATGTAGATAGGAAAAAATGGTTTACTATGTGGTGAGTAAGGGAGTAATATGGAGTGACTAATGTACTGGTTTTACACCCCTAAGTACTGTAACTGGGGCCTAGCTGTGAGCCAATTTTGTCGGCCCCTGGTTTAAAATCACCATATGTCTATACAATAATTAGGCTAGGAAAGTAACATTTAAATATTGGCTTATGTGTACCTATCCAGGCATGGTGATACTAGCAAAATTTACAAGGGTAGAGGTTCTCTTTAAAAAATATTTTATATAATTCTTCCTCACAATAAATCATCACAGAAGAAACTTACCTTGGGTTCCATCTCTCACCATGATTTCAGAGTAGACAACTCTAGTATCTGTCTTTGTGTACGCTAAAAGTCAGAACAGGTATAATGAATACAACTTTCCAAGAAGTCCACACTAATGAAGCTAGATTTAAACATCCCTCCTGCAGCTCAATCACTGACAACACATGGGATAATTTCAGAATGATGCTGTTGCATTTGGGATCACAGTTCAATGGGGTTAGAAGTTTATCTGTATAGCACATAGTTTTAGCTATTTTATTTCACAGACAATAAAATAAGATTTTTTCTGTGGACCATTTCACCCTCCCATTACCATAATTTTCATGCTTTCAGGTGTTTAATGATAATTTCTTGAGTTTTCTAATAGGATTTTAAAAAAATTAGCCACAGTATTTTAGTAATGATTTTTACCCTTAAATTATTTGTATGCACTCTTAACCTTAGTTTCGTCCTAATGAAGATTTTTGTGTGGGAATTCATAACATCCACAAGGTAGGGAAATATTATTCCTATTTTAGAGATGGGAAACTGAGTCAAAGAGCTCAAATAGTCACTATGGTCACACTCGGAGTTAGTGCCAGTTGCAGGGTTAGTTCTGGACTTTCCTAGTGCTTAGTCCTGTACTCAAATAATTAGAAACACTATTTCTGCATTTAAATAAACACAACCTTGCACCTGCAAACCATTAAGTTGGATGCAGGTAGTTACACCTGCAACTTGACTAAAAGTGTTACTTTGGTGCCTGCCTGAAAAGATTTCCAGCTTCACCCTTCTCATCTTCAAATGGCCTTTGAGTGCTAACCACAAGGGAACCGTCTCCACAGGGAGTTCTGCTTATCCTCGGAAAGAGGGAGTATGCAGTGAAAAGGGTTTATAAGAGTGAGACTTGGCACTTGTCCAGCCCTACTGCAAGTGGACATTTGACTCTGTCAATGCACAGTGAACTCCAAAATACATGAAACAGTTTTGTCATTAATCCTCAGAAGTGTTCAGGATATACATATTATTGCTTAAATTAGTTTTTGTTCCATTTCCACAATACAAGTTCTATAAATTTTGCAAATGTGAAATGCTTCATTGGTCAAAATCTCAGCTTTTTACCTTTCCTATCTTCCTCCTCCTTTTTAATAATTGATATGTTAGCGTAGTCCACTTCTTCAAATTTATTATACTCTGGATGGAAAAAGGTGAAAAAGTGTTTAAAATTCAATTGCAGGAGATTCCAGCTCGGTGAAATTATGCTTGCAAAAGCGCACTGAGATCATTTGTTGGTATAAGAACCACACTGGCCTCTCTCAGTCTCTGCAGAGCTTATCAATTGTTCTCTCTCTACCTCCTTTTGGACAGGGCAAGTTGAGCATTCATCTCTATCTGATGTGAAAAGTTGCAAAGAGTGCTGAACTAATGGAGTAGAGATGCCGAAATACCTCTCCCTTCCTCCTAGCAGACAGCTGGAGCGAGAAAGGGAAATGAATGTTTTTTCCTCTATCTTCATTCCAGTTGCTAGAAATGGGTGAGAAGAGAACATCTTCTTTTCTTTCCCAGTCTCCAAGTGTGGCGGGAGAGAGAAAAGCATCTGTCAGGAGACACCTGACAGAGCCTCAAGATAATCCTGGAATGGTATTTGTCCTGCACCGGTTTTGTTATGGTGATGCTTAAGTAAACAGTGACAACCGAATGGGATAATACAACGTGGAGGCACCATGTTAGCTGCTGCCCAGTTATTTTGTGGCTCCATTTTAGGAGAAAGTGGCTCTGAATCTCTTAATGCCAATTGAGAGTGAAGAACTAAAATACATGCTGAAGCATACAAAGCGAAACATGGAAGCCATGCCATTTCTGGAAACCCAGAAATCCTTTTCTTGTGGCTCAGGAAGGCAGTACTGTGTAAATCTAGGCTCTATTACTAGTGTTTCATTTTCTTTTTGGTTTGTGATTGTCACTTCCTTACCAATATCTCCATAGACACCCAAACAGGTGTCTTCTAGTTCTTTCCTGATTGGACCTGATGAATGGTCCAAACCAGGTTCTAAGGACCTTTCTAATGAATGTCATTCCCCAGGCTGCAATTTGGCTACTGGTCGGGCATCAAAGGCTCATGTTGGACCTGATCCTGAGAGGCACTGAGCAACTTTCAGTCAAGATCAATGGGACTTCTACTAGTTCAGTAACTTGCCAATAGCCATCGCTCCTTTACTATCATCTCCACTTGAAACCAAAGGATAAACTTTATCTAGGGCTAGTTAATCATGTCTGCTGCCAGATTCCTGCAGGTGAGTTTCATGACTAAAGAAAAAGCATTTTGGAATTTACCAATATCTATATACGTCATGTAGTTTTCAGACCCTGCTGCCTTGTTTGTTGAAATAAAACCAGTTGAGGATCCAGCTGACTTCAGTTTTCCTGCAAAGCATAAAGGAAGGAAGGAAACAAAGAAAATGATGAAGGTGATAAAAAATATTAATTTCTCCAAAAATGTATGTCCCATATTTTATTATTTCTTTGGTGTTTGGAGATTTTAAATAATGCTGTAATCCTGATTAACAGCTTTCCTTAGCAAGCAGCTGACTGCATCTTTACTTCTCATGTAGGTATTAGAAGAGGAAATAGTTGCTTTCCAAAAGTAGCAAGTATTGGTAATGTATCATGGGGTCCTTGCAAAAAGAGAGTGTTTTTCTACTTTAATTTTGGATACGAAGGCTCTGATACTCTAAACAGTTACGCACCTGCATAACTTCAAGCATGTGAGCCGTCCCATTGAGCTCAGCAAAAATACTTATGTTCATAAAGATAAATAAGCACATATGTAACTTTTTGCCTTTGGGACCTAAAATGTAGCTTGAAATGTAGCTTTGGTATGAGGGAAATACTTGGCTTGAAGGATAGAATTGGAGTCATTCAAAAGACGGAGAAAAATACCTCTTAATAGCTTGCATGTATATCCACCCTTTATTTATATATCTATAGCCTCACTGAAATGCGGCCTCTTCTAGTGTGGAGATCAAGGAGTCAGCCCACTACAATGCGGGGAGAGCATTTTACCCAAAGGCAAACTTCTCTTAAGAGAAGTGCCACTGGATCTGTAGCCATTGAGAGGAGCTTGGTGGGTTTTTTTCTAAGAGCTGCTCCTGAAGATCACAATTCAGTAGCTACCTCAGAAAGGTGAAGAACTAAGTTAACCCTAAATGGATTTAACTAAGTAGTTCCTGGAACACTTGGTGTTACCAATCTGAAGCTTATATGGTTGGGCCATCCCCTCCAGTTTAATAGGAGCTCACCTGTAGACACCATTGGACCAGGCATCAATGGTATCAATTGACTAGCTGCTAAGAAATGAGGAGACCTTAGAGTGTGATGTGCTGACAGGAAGTTAAGCTTTCCATTTCGAAGGATATAGAGTGTAAGAAGGACATGAAGAAGCATTCTTTTAAAAATGAAAATATGGAGGAGCAAAAAGTACTCACGTGCTTTACACGAAGGAAGGATCAGAAATGGAATCCCTAGGGCAATTGCGATCACCAATAACACAAAGAGCAGTGCAAGAAAAATGCAGAGAACATAAGAAATGCCATTCTTTTCTGTCAGAAGAGAAAAGGAGTTTGTAAAGACCAAGCTCAGATGTGATAAGATATTCCAAATATTTATCTTCAATTAAAATTCAAGGCCAGCCTTTTCTGTCATAGTTTGGAGAACTGGAGGAGCAGTTGCTAATAACTGTCTGTGGCAAGGGAGGGTCCTCACTTGAGCATTGAGAGGAAAAGAGCTGGCTGCAGGCTTAGAACCAACAGGTATGGATGGGAAGTATCACAGGAGGTAGGGAGTTAACTTCAGGCTCAGATAACCTACAGCTGTACAGGGTGACCTTAGAGGAAAGTCAGAAAGACTATAAAAACAGGCCTGGAAGGATTAGCTTTTATTGGTAAACGTGCGTTTCGTCAAACACAAACCGATAAGAAAATATTTCCATCAATAATAATTGATGTTTACAAATAGACGAAATAAGGAAAATGCTGCTTGAGAATTTAGACTTTACTTTGAGGATATTTGCTTTGTATATTTTGATGTATGATGATTTGTGTTTTAACAGTTATAACCTTTAGCTTTTTATATTCCAATGTTTGTTGTAATTAAATAATTGCCCCCCCCTCTGTTGTCTAACCCGCATAATTTCCTACCATTGAAAATGTTAATCAATAAAAATCCTTAAAAATAAGCGTGGGTATTATCTGCTGAAATTATATAATTTCAGCAGATATCTGTGCTTATTTTATATTTATATAAATTCTAATTTTGCCACGCCTATATAAAAGTACCTCCTTGGTAGTGTCTGTTCATGCTCTGTTCTCGGAATGCCAGTTTACAGGCTGAGCTGGGCTATATCTCTTTAAATAAAAAACCCTGATTTTTGTTTCTTTTGCTAAAATCCAGGCACCTTGCACCTCAAGAGTAAAATCTTTGGTGGGAAAAATTGTGGTTAGGGCTTGTCCACATGGAGTCTTTGCATGCAAAAAGTCAGCATGTGAACCTGCCATGCCCTATGGCTCCCAGGCATTAAAAGTTCCATCATGAACTTTGATGTATTTCTATAATTGCTCGACTTGCTACTTCAGTTTACATGAACCAGGCACAGCTCATTAAAAGCTCATCATCAGAGGCTGTCAGTAATAGGTAGGATAAACACATACCTGCTAGCTTGAAGTTGATACTGTTGCTATATTTTGTATTATTAGGGATTTTATTTTCAGCTTTGCATTTATAGTTGCCCAAGTCACTGGGAGAATTGATAGTTACATTTAACACAGCCGCTGCCTTCCCTTCCAAAGTTATTTTGGATGATATAGTCGTATTTCTTTTAAAAAATAGGTACTTGATGGGAGAAGAGCCGTTTTCTGAGCGACAAGTCAGTGTCACGTTCTGGCCGAGCCTCACTCGAGAAGTAGTTGTGCTCAGCACTGGTTTGGACACTGGATCTGTAAAGCAACCAGTGGAATGCAAACATAAATAACAAGGCAAGCATGAGATTTAAAAATGAGATCTGTAAATACGGGACCAACTCTTTCGTGGTCCTATTTAGATCAGAGTCCATTAATTCCAGTAGAACTATGCTGATTCACAGCAGCTGGGTTCTGGTCCAAGTTCTTGACAGAGGCACACTGTGTTATAGAAGACTCTCCTGTAGCAGAACCTCTTACAGGATTGCTGGCTGTTGCTGCTACAGGATGAATGGATTGAAAAGTTACGGCTCGATCCCTTTGCAAGAAATTGCATTCCGTTTCAGAACGCTTTTGGCTCAGATGTGAAGGTATGTTGGCAAGGAGTGGGAAGAGTCCTGTGGGAGCAGAATCCTGAGATGGCAAGTCATGGATTGTACTCTGCAGGCCATTTCCTGCATCTGCAAGAATAGTTATACCATAAAGCTATAGGGCCAGATCTAGGTGGAGTCTCACGTGTGCAGGGACTGAGGCACACCAATAGGGTGCAGCTGAAGAGGCAGTTCCTGCTTCAGAGCCCTCTCCAGCCTTGGCCTTTACATGGTAATACATAATATAATTTTTAAACTATTCAGAATGGGTTGGGGAGGATTATGTGCCCAGTCCTACGTGTTAACAGATGTCAGACAGCCCGTAGCTCACAAGATCAGGCCAGCTAGGATGGATAATTATGAACTCTCATTTCCTGATGCTGAAAAATGTCACAGATACACACAAACGCCTACCTAGTAATGTGAAGTTGAGACCCTTGCTGTATGTTGCTTGACTGGAGTCTCTGTTTACAGCTTTGCATTTATATTCCCCCAAGTCGCTGGCAGACTTGATAGTTAGGTTGAGCAGAACTCGTTTTCTGTTCTCAGCCATAGTCGACAGACTCTGATTTCCTCTAAAAAATGTATAGTTGATAGGAAGAGTGCCTTTGGTGGATTCACAGGACAGTGTCACATTCTGGCCAGTTTGTACCTCCAAGCTCGGAGACCAGAGCTCAGGGTTGGGTAACATCTCTGGGAAAAGGAAATGTTTCTGAGTAAAACAACAATCCACAAACAACTTCCAGCCCCTTGGCAGTGGAACATGGAGAACTAGATGGAGGCAAGGGTGAGCCTGGGCTGGGGCAACTCTGTGACTCCATATGAAGCCAGTTTATTGGGCTGCATGGCTATAAGATCCAAGATTTGTCATCTCCAAATTCCTCTGCCGTTTCAGAGTACACTGGAGAGTGCAGTCCTTGGCCAGAGATATGTAACGAGTCCATAACTGTGAAGAGTTAGTGGAAGACTGGATGTGGATTTCCTCTTTAGATAGCAAAAAGAAAGACCCACAATTTCACCAGCCCGACCTAGGATAAAGATGGAGGTGTCCTGTTTCTTTTGATGGCTTAAGTCATCCTCAACCCTAGAGACAGCACAAAGAATCATGCACCACATAACCCTGTAGTGGGAGTAGGAAACATCATGCTAACTAGATCATCTCTCGCTGAATGGAGTTGTGCCTACATGACCTGGGAGGGCCCCTGGAGCTGAAGACTTGAGCATTATCTGGACTGACTGCTGAATGAGATGCAGAAATTCATTGTGAGTGTAAGGGTGGAGGGAGGTCCAGAAAGCCATTCACAGAATCATGACTTACCAGCGCCCAATTGCCTACCTGTGATTTGGCGCTGTTGGGTTATGAAACATTATAGCCAAGATTTATGGGCCCTTATGCCAAATGTTGACTAAGACAGCCTCTTGGCCAATTACATGTTGATGTTTGAAACAAGAAGGGAACATATGGATTATTACCTGTCTTCTGAATATTTTTCATTAGAAATATCTGGAGGTTTTCCCATTTTGGCCACTTTCTTTGGATTACCAGTTTTGTAAAACTAACATGTCAAAGAGCTGATGAAGTTAGAATCCAATGGGGGAGGGCGGGGGGTAGAAGGGAAAAATCTGTTTATGCTTTTTTTACAAGCTAATCACAAAGTAGACAACGACATATCTGGTCTGAGTAAGTGCAGCAAAATTTTCTCTGGATAGGTATTCTAAGCCAACCAGGATGTGGTAATTACATGTCTAATCTAAATGGCCAACATTATGCCAGATTTTCAGGGGCTCAAACAGAGAAACTAATTATTTTCAGACAACCGTAGAGAAGAGTTTTCTTCTGGCAGGTAACCATGGCATTAAACAGATGAAATAATAATGGTAATGTAAAGTACTGGTGGGGTGGCATTTTTATAACTACAGATGAAAAAATGGACTTTTGACCAGGTTTTCAAAATTCTCCAAAATTCCCATTGACTTGAAAAATGAAGATTATTCAGTACCTCTGGTAAGCTGACATTAAAGTTGAGGAATTCAAATTGAAATATATATTCTCTGTATATCCCATTTGTAAAATGGACACCCAGTGAAACAACACTAAAAATCACATCCTATAACCAAGCCTGCCTTAAGCAGTCTCTTTATAGAGGACTCATGATTTCCAGGGGAATTTGCTTTGACTTTCCAAGACTAAACTAATGGAGAACATTGCTCATCCTTTGGGTGTTTGCTCATCACATGCTTCACTCTGATAGAGCTCACCTAATGCCTGCAAGTCCAAGCCTGCAAGTGCTCTATGCTCTAGGTCCTCACTGTATTCAGTAGAATTTCATGTAAGATCAAGCCCTTGGTGAATGATTGTAAAGTGAGTTGAGACCTGTCATGCATGTTAATATAGAGCAAGGGCCTGCTCCAACTCTTACTTCCCCTGTAGTCTCTTAGCTTTTTGCAATGAGAGGAAGATCAGCTTCTCAAACGACTATTACTTTTCCTCCCTCATAGGGAATTTTGCACCTCCCTTCCTAGGTATAAGGTAGAAATTCAGATGGAGTAAAAATACTATGTGAAAATGTACACGGGCTGTACCGTTGTGATACATACACAAGCCAGCAGTGTTAAGGTTATGAGAACAGATTTAATTTTAGCCTACCTTGACTTTGGAATTCTTTAGTGTGTGACAACTTTGTTACTGTAGGGTTTGGGGTTTTATTGATGGAATCATCATAAACATATCTGCGAGAAAAAGCCTGCAAACTCTTTTTACAGGCTAATGCTGATCTTCAATCCATGTACAGTATTAATCATAAATTTAAATATTTCTAGAACCAGCTCGAGTATAGGCCACAGAGAATCTGTTATTTTGTTCAGCGATTCTAGCAGGGTTTAAAAAACTTTAAGCATTTTGAATGTACATACAAGCGATCAGCAAGAGAAAAAAATAATTTTGGACACTTAATTATCTCATTTTATGTGTGTCTAAAGAGAGGAAGGAGAAAAACGTTTAAAACACGGAATAATTCCATTTACCACTGACTGGTGACTTGAATTCTTTTCTAAAGTGTCCCTGCCAGTAACATCATAAAACTGAAAATTAAAACTTACCTCTACCATTTTCATTGGATTTTTGACTCTCTTGAGCCGATTGAACTAAAAGAGAGAAGAAGAACTTGAGCAAAGTTTGTCAATGGCCCCTCTTTGGAATAAGATGCAGCAGATAAATAACAGATCCATGGCTTACGGCAGGATAGGAGGACGAATGGAATGATCACGCGTTTAAGCATTTTCTTACAAAAACGAAGATGGTATTGAGCAGAGGAAACAGACGTTACTCTGATAAAAGGCTCTCTGAAGGGTTATGTGGCAAGAGATTTAGAGGAAGTTCTAATTATGGACATTACAGATCTTACTGGTGAAATTTGCATAAAAACTTCATGCTCCAAGAATCAGTCCAGATTCTGCGTAACAGCAGCAATATTTCTAGTGGTTAGAGCAGGTTTCTCGATTCCTGGGTTCTGAATGCAACCTAAGTATTTGAACATGATTGTTAGTAGGAGGTTTCCTGAGTCCAGTGTGGTCAGGTTCAGGTTTTTATTTTTGTTTTGTTTTGTTGTCCAGGTAGAACTGCATGTGTCAGAACAGTATTAAAACACAATCCTAGAGAGTAGAAATAGCCCAGGAGTGGTGTCTATGTGTAGTAGAGTTTGCCTAGCGTGGTTCTCAGACAGAAAAATCCCTATCCACATTAGCTACAACCATATTTAACCACACCTGGAGCTAACACTGGGTATATCCCAGGAGGACAGGACCTTGGTGTGCTGGTGTAATACAGTGTGGTGTCTAGCCCATATGTTCGAGTGCTATCTGCAAATGAAGAGAGAGAATTCTAATAAATCCTGTCTAAAGGAAACAACATATGATGGGTTCCTGGATCTATGTGCCAGTCCTCAGCAAAGTGTCAGATAGTACTTAAAACATACCAGAGAGGCCAAAGACACAGAAGGGCAAAGTTAACAATTGGCAATATCTTGGTTACACAGGCCAGATTATACGAGATGTCCTATTTGGTTGGAACTTAATGCTAATGATGAATGTTTCAGTCACCTGCCAGTCACTGGTGTTCTAAGCACCTTAGGCTATGTCTACACTTGCTAAAGTTAGTTAGAATTAGTTAGTTCGAACTAACTAATTCGAAGTCATTTTAGTTAGTTCGAATTAGCTTAATTTGAACTGGCATGGCCACACTGGAATGTTAGTTCGAACTAAGCAAGCACTTCCTTAGTTCGAATTAGCAATTCCCGTTCATTTCAATGGCTGGTTAATTTGAACTAAGAAATTAGTTCGAATGAACATGGCCACATTGATTAATTCGAGCTAGTTAGTTCGAATTAACCCCTTAGTTCGAATACCATATTCGAATGTATTAGTTCGAATTAAGGGAGCCCTTAATTCGAACTAATGAAAGTCTACTGTAGCCATGGCTTTAGTTAGTTCGAATTAAGCCTCCTTAATTGGAACTAACTTGCCAGTGTAGACATAGCCTTACAGCTGAAAGCATTTCCAAAGAGATGCATATATGGAAGGCTAACCTTGATCCGTTGGTCTCTTGGAAATAAACCTTGGGGCTTGGAGTTTTATTTTAAACACAGTTCATAAAGGGGTGTACTCCAGTGTCATTCTAAGATCTACGAAGGTCTTACAAACCCAGAGCCTCAAGAGGAAAGATACAAATACATGAACTCTGTCTGTCCTACTTCTTCAAATCCTACTGCTTCGATTAAGGGGAGATGGTAGTAGCGATGGCCCCTGAACCATGATATTTGATCTGGGATTTAATGTGTTTGTACGTGAGCATTAGGACTGTCTCTGAAAAGGAGCCAGAATTTCAGTAAATGGAAACTCATTGTCTTCTCACACCGCATTCCCACTTCATGGAAAAGCAGAATTTGCGAAGGTCCTTCACGGAGGGTAGGGTGTTGAAGGACCTGGGTTCAAAGGGTCTCATTCTTCTGCCACCTGCAGCAGTGATTAGGATGGAGCGACTACTGGTTTACAATGGTGTAACTAGTGCAGTTTTGTAAGTCTGCGGGGAAGGAAGGAAGAACTTGATGTTGGCACTTGTGCTGCAAGGGGAACGTGAGTGGCCGACAGCTGGGGCCAAGAAGACGTATGTCAACAAGAATGTTGGGGAAGATGATTTGGGCTTACAGGGAAGTCACTGTGTCAGACATGGCCTTGAAGAGTTTTTAATGTTGTCTGTTGCTATGAGTGACCAACATTTACAGCCGGGCATCAAGGGTGGAGGCAGAGCCCTAAGGTTGTGGTTTACCATGTTAAAATGATTTTAGTCCAGAGCAGACAGTCCTTGAGCTGGCTTGTCAGAGCCTTTCCACATGGCAAAATACCTCAATCATGTTTCAACATACAATGAGCCAGTGAGCACTTAAAGGACCAGCACAAATCAATTGCCTATTGAGGGTCTTTAGTTCAAAGGGTGCCCCAGGAATGCAGAATCCGACTGTACAGGAGAATCTTTCCTTAAAGATTAAACACAGCTCTTGTTGGAAAGAAATGGGGATGTTGTGATGGATGGATGGAGAGCTGCTTAATTGTGCATCAAGCCCTGTGAGGACTGAGATTTCAAAGGCACATGAGGCCTTGTCTAGATAAGAAAGCTGCATTGGTTTGACTTAAATCATTTTTAAACTGGTCAAATCCCTGTGTGGACAGTCTTATGTCAATTTAAGAATGGCTTAAATGAATCCCTACATCAGTTTAAGCTAAACTGGTATAAAACGCAAATAATGTCCCTGCTGGAGGTTGCATTAGTGTAAGATATCAGTTTAAAATCACATTGTTACTTATCGTAATGTAACTTTCTCATGTAGCATGTTTTGTGGGAGTTGGGGACCCCAGTCCTGTGATCCTAACACCCTTAGACTCCTCTGTAAAAAGTAGCCTATATTGCTAACAAAGAGTTTCTCCTTTAGCTCAAATGATGGGGCTTGTTGAACAAGAGACCTGGGGTTCTTTCCTCTCTGTACCACAAAATTCTGGATGGCTATGGTGACCTGGTTGGTGATAGATGGTATTTTTAGAAATCGAAGCAGAACTCTATTTTGGTTAATCAGGAGCTGGGAAGAGAAATGACGTTGAGCGGTGATTCCTTCTATAGCCAACATGCTAGAGATTTCTTTCTTTCTAATACAGCAGAAAGAAAATCACAGAAGTGTAGAGTCTAAGGTAAGAAATAAGAAAAGATGTTTCATCTAGATGCTTAATTTAAAAAAAAACAAAACCACAACACAATGTTCTTGTTCTGGCTATACCCATTTTTTGTGGCATATCTAATTTGCAAGCAGAGACCAAGTACATTGCATTCCTTAAATCTCTTGTGGAGATTTCTCAAGCACCCATTACTATAGCATTCAGGCCCTGAAAACCTGGCAAGTTAGGATTTTACACATACATTTTAAAACAGAACTGTTAGAAACTTTGAGGGGTGTGTATATGTGTGTGTGTGTCTCCATCTAATGGTGATCAGTATTAAATGAATATTTCCTCTGTGCTTCAAGGCCATTGATTTGAGCTGAGTAGCTATAATTTAACCATTGAGCTAATTTCTATGTCCTGTTCATAATTTCACAATTACAGTATATCTGCCACTATTTTACTTAGTGAAGCTGGGTCAAAAAGGCATGACAATTTTTTCAGCATATTTTACCCCTTTTCATATTCGAGAATTATCCACAAACAGATGTTTTTCTTGAACTTTTTATACAAAATGATTTACTGAATAATTCCTAGTCATAAATAGTTCATTGCTAGCGTTCAAGTTGTTAGCTTTTTTGAACAGAATTGCAGATCACATGGCATGTTTGTATTCCCTGATGAGGGATTGTTCCGGTGTTTAGAATCAGGTTTTTTATGCAAATACATTTATTAAGTTCACCTTCCCTGAATATTTTGCAACAGTTGCTTCAAATTTGCCTTTTGGATTAATGTTTCTGGCAGTAGAATAGTTTGCTGAATCTCTCCTGAATGAGAACCCAAAAGACCCAAACACACTCGAAAAGAATTGGTTTAAACATTCAAATGAATATTTACAAAAACATTTTTTTTTTAGTATTTGCCCTGTGCTTGTAAATTATATTCATATACCTGTAGCTAATGCTTTTTTTTGGGGGGGGGGGGGGGGAAAGGTGCCAGTATTCGGCCAGGGACCTGGGGCAGGAGCTGGGTCCGCATCACTGTGAAAAAAGTTCCAGTACTCAGTACTCCCGAGTACCATCACAAAAAAGCCCTCCCTATAGCATAGCAGCTTTGCTAAATGAGGTTAAATAGTTAAATACGTAACACAGTGATAGGTTCCCTCTGGCTCTCACCTTTCCTGTGGAAACACAGGAAAGCAGAACAGCACGTTCTTTCAGATGGTAACCAGATATTTTGTTTTCAGGCTGTCTGCTCACTCAGGTGGATACCTAACACGTTGGGCAGCAAACTAAATCAACCAGGAAAAAAAGAGCCCCTTTCCCGTTCTGTGTTTGGTTCAAAACTGTAGAGCTGAGTTCGGATCCAGGGATTTAAATCCAAACCTTGAGGAAATACAGGGGAATAGGTAAGGTGATCCTGGCAGTGCCCAGGGATCTTGGAATCGTAGAGATTAAGGGAAAAATTCACACCTGTTGGAGCTGTTATTTCAGGCCATCTTCAGACCCTGGAAGATGCTGCTACATTGGCTATGCTTGGTTTATGGTTTAAGTTTTCCCCCCAATCATAAGGGCTAGACACACTGATTTTTTTTTTTTAAATGAAAGCTGAGATGGTGAATAACCAGATGACTCTGGAGTGCAGCCCCAGGCAAAGGACTAGAGCAGTGGTTCTCACCCACTGTGTGGGTACACATTATTGTGTTGCCACACAATGGTAAGTGTCGTGGAGAGCCGAGGGAGGGAGGGAAGGGATGGGCTGGTGTATCTTGTAGGTTGCACATGCTGCCAAGTGTGTTGCGAATCACAAAAGGTTGAGAAGCACTGGACTAGAGTGCTTTACGCTTTAACCCAGCCTTTCCTGTGTGTCTGTACAGAGCCCAGCAGAAACATCCTGCTTGGGTCTTTTGAGTGCTTCTGCAATACAAATCATCAGGATAATAATAGGCAATTACCCCACCCACTTCATACAAGCACTGATCAGATGTCAGATGGTAATGACTTGATTTGCATCCAGCGTGAGCTAGATCTGGACTGAGAACTTTGATGTGAAAGGCTCAATTAGTCTTTCTCTTATTAGCATGCTTCTGACCTTTCAGTTCTGTTTTACAGTGCAGTGTGAAGGAGGAGCTATAAGATGTCAGTGATGATAGGAGAAACTTTAAATATATATTTATTGGTTTCGCACAGTGATTCTTACCCTGGGGTGCATGCACCCCCTGGGGGTGTGAGATGCCCTTTCTGGGGGTGCGAGGCATGCCAGAATTTTCTAGAAGATAAATCATCGAAAACACACGATTTTTGATGAGGTGTGAGAGGAACATATTTGAGAACCAAAGGGATGCAGGCCACCGTAAAGGTTAAGAACCACTGGTTTACCAGAATACATGTAGAGTGGTGACCAGAATTTGTTTTCATTTTACTAGTAATAATCTTCCAGTAGGTGGTGCCATTGTGAAATGAAACATTATTTTTAGAAAAACAAACAAGGAGTTTTAAAGACTAACAAATTTATTTATCCCATGAGCTTTCGTGGGAGCAAATCCCACTTGTTCAGACACTTTATGTGCCGGAAATGCCCCTCTGCCTTATATATTGGACAGACAGGACAGTCTCTGCGCCAAAGAATCAATGGACACAAATCTGACATCAGAAATTGCAACACTGCAAAACCTGTAGGGGAACACTTCAATCTCCCTGCTCACTCCCTTGACGACTTGTTAATAGCTGTGTTGAAACAGATGAATAACAAATCACAGCTTCAAAGAGAGACTGCAGAACTCGAATTTATATGCAAATTTGACTCAGTTGTCTTGGGGTTAAACAGGGACTATGGATTTTTCTCTCATTACAACAAGTGATTTGACCTCCCCCTCCTCTATGTGCTGTTCCCCAGTGTTTTGAATCCTAACACCTATTTTGATTTGCTGTTACAGCCTGACCTGATGCTATGTCATACACTCCCCTGCATTTAATTTCCTCCCACTCTGTAACTTTCCTATCTTCAAAGCGTCTGACGAAGTGGGATTTTCTCCCACGAAAGCTCATGCGATAAATTAATCTGTTAGTCTTTAAAAGTGCCACAGGACTCTGTTGTCTTTCTACAATAGATTAACACGGCTCCCCCTTTTGGAATTCAAATCAATGAATAAAATTGATCTCTGCAAAAGTTTTTGTAGTAAATAAAATAGTCAAATGTTACACTGTCCAAAAAAGATGATATAGATTATTTTAAAAAAATATATCTAGAACTAACCCAGTTAATTCCTTGATTGCTCTGTGACTTGTCAAGACCTGTAGAAATATCCTGCCCTTCCTACAACTCTATGAATTGAAATAAAGGTCTATGAGCATAGTAAATGTATATGGAGGTCACCGCAGGCAATGGACAGATTGGGTTACACTGGCCAGATGTTGGTGGATTAGAAATGAAGGAGTCATTTAAAAAATACTTGAAAAATTAAGACAAATACACACTGGGTCTGTTCCTCCTGAAATTAGTAGCATACTCTCATTAACTTCAATAGCTGTGGAATCAGATCTCCTGTCTCATATGTACTGGGCAAAGCTGGGCGGGGGGATTGTTTTGCAGAAACAAAAATAGGAAGTTGCTTGGTTTCACATCAGATGTTAGTCAATCCCCTAACCAAAGTGCAGATGAATGGTTCTGGTTTTGGCCCATCTCTGCTGTGTTGTATGGTCTGACAGAGCAGTGTCAGGCTTCCAGTCCTCTTTGGATGTGGTGCTTTCCGTAGCAGTGTGCTAGACTAGGGCAAAGCACCAATATGCAAGGCACTGAGGCAGAGCCCCACAGAACTGAGGGAAGGGAGTGAGCGAGGTCAGAGGCCTGCTGGAAACGGCATGCGTTCAGCGCAGAAAGTAGAGGCTGATCCCGATAACCAACAAGCTCAGTGGCTGTCTAGAGCCACATCTGAATGGTGGCCTGGGGTGGGATTGGCAAAAATAAATGGCTGAAACGTGATGTGAACTCTGAGCTTCCTTTTCTGGTCGCAGGAGCCAGGGTAACTGAAAAGACTGAATATTTGTGAGCCAAACTTCAGGCGTTCTTATTCAACATTTACTTAGTCCTTGCTCAGGCAGAATGTCTTCATTTTCTTATTCAGGCAAAACTCCATTTCCAAGAGATGACTTTGCTGGTGGCTTTGAGGAAGTGTCTTTCTTAACAAATACCAGCAGAAAGAGCGAACAGAAGCTTTAGCACCCAGCATTTTCCAAATAAAAAGGACTGTAACATCTCAGGGCCAGTGGCCGTTAGAGTCATTAGCTGTGGAGTCATTGACTTCAGTGGATTTCTGGCTTTCATCACTTTGCCACCTTGCTCAGAAAGTGATCTGGGTTTGAAGGCAGGGGTCTGTGACAGCATCTTTTCCACACCCTACTTACTCACAAATACAATGGCTACTGGGGATAGAAGAGACTTCTTTTGAGTTCTCCTGGGCCTCCAGTCTAGATTCTGTTGCAGATCGGAAGGACTTCCTGATTAGCTTTGTCTGACACAATATCACACATTCACTTTATGGTCCCCATTCTATATACCTTTATCTGGAATGTGGGAAAATACACAGCTACGTTATTTAGCAGCCCAGCTCCAGAAGTGCCTGGAAACTCTATTAAACTGGAGCACAGATCAATTTAAATAAAACTGGAGAGTGGCCCAAGACGCTGGTTGTCTTCTTCCCTGAATTCAAACTCACTTCTGTGGTTTTGGTTCTGAGCCAGAATAAGAACCAGAAGGGGTCTTTTTTTTCCCCAGAGCCATTTAGATGTTTCCCAAGATGATGGAACTGTCAAAAGATTGTTAGATCCTCTGAGTGGCCCTCCATTTTGGACTGAAGTCTTCTCATGACGTTTTGGTGTTACTGAGCCTGACCTCTAACCCTGGTTCATCCTCAAAGCTGGATGCCAATCTCACTCAGAGCCTAGAGCCATCTTGACAAACTCGCGTTACATTATATTTGTTGCCCACACATACATTCTTCAAACTCCTTCCCCTTCTGCTGTTAAGAGAATGTACTGCCTTTGTCTCCTTGTGGGAAAGGCTGGTTGGTTTATGCAGACCTTTGTATATCTGTGCTGCTTTACTCTAAGGGGGTGGGAAAATCTCCTTCCTTCCTATTTTTGCTATCAATAGCCAGAGTTTATCAGTCTTTGTTCTCCATCTGGCTTGCTGCCTCCTCCTCCTTTCCTCTACCTGACTCTGGAGACCCTTTACTGGAGATGGGCCAAGTTTTCAGTGCCTTTGTTGTCTGTATTTCAGGGGAACCAGGTTAAGGAGAATAAATACCATTGCTAACAAGTTAGCTTACTTCCTGGTTATTAATTGCTATGGCTACTGTGCCATTTCCTCTGCAAAATAGCTAGTTGGGTGCTTGCTACTGTTATTGATGCATCGTTAAAGAGATGAGTATTTCCTTCCTGTTCTCTGTTGCAAAATACCACACTTCCATATGTTACGCAAGGGCTGTAGCACAACTCATACCTGAAAGCCGTAGGCTTGAGGAAAACAGTTCCCCTTGACCGCCAGAGAAGCAAAAGATTTTTCATGTAAACAATGAAACATGATAATCAGACCTCTCCATTTGCATACCTCCTTGATTATATCACAGCGCACTGATACTGTTCTCTAGGTAATCAACCCTCACAGTGCCATTGGAGGTAAATATATATGTATCATCCTCATTTTAAAGATGGGAGAAACTGAGGCAGGGGGAGATTAAGGGCAACCTTTTTTAAAGTAACTAATGACTTGCAGTGCTTCAGTTTTGGGGAACCTAACTCAACAGGGGCCTGGCTCTCAAAAAGGGTTGAGCACTTGCTCTGTGAAACTCAAGCCCTCATAATGTATTTCAACTTAGGCACCCAAAGTTGCTACTCATGTTTGAAAAATTAAAGTCTAGTTAACTTGATCAAGGCTGTAAAGTGAGTCAGTGCAAGAGACAGGTTTAGAGCGCTGGAGTTCCTGGCTCCCACTGCTGACCTCAGAGCAATAGTGGATTGGTTTCAAAATGTATCGATGTACCAAGGAGGGGAATATTATGGACATTGCACATAGAATTCCCTTGTACCCCCACATGGTAAATTTTGTTTGCACAAATCAACGGGTCAGGACTGGGAAAATGTCATTATTTTCTTTTAAACGTTATCCTAACATGTTAAAAAAATAATTTTATTCAGTACTTTCTTCTGAAAACCACACGCGCCAGTCAAGAACGCCAGAGGAGGGATCTTATGCTGGCAGAAAGTGAGACAAGTTGATCTCCGTGCTGAAGAAACCTTGGCACAAACACGCAGCATAGAAAGGCCTTGTCTACTCTGGAATTCCTTTAATGACATTTCCCCCATTGCTATTACTGCTGCATCGCTACCTCTTGTAGAAATGATATGGATGGTAGTTATAGGCACATTCCCAGCCACCACCTCTGGGTCATCTACATCAGTTCTGAGGAGAAGATGAAATGGTGGTTAAAATGTCAGCAGCTGTTCCACACTAGTGCTCCAATGAATGCTGTCATCCAAGGAGCAGCAGTGGTAATTGCCATGGTGGGAAACTTTACAGTGAAAACTACTAGTATTGACCAATCCAAAGATACAAATGTCGGGGCCCAATCAGAGAGATGCAGTATGTTGTCGATTGAAATATGAGTTCTTGCCTCAACCTCTCATTGTCCTGCTCTGATGCAGGGCAGGTGACCTCTTAGGGGAAGAGCAAGTCTAAAATCAGTGCAGATGTGCTTGATTGTGTCAGACCCCAGAAAAATTGAATGGATATTTGTACATCATTAAGCGTCTAATCCAGTTTGCCAGGCTTGATAAACTTCACTAACCTTCCATATGGCACCTCCAATGAGAGAGAGGGAAGATTTTTATAGGATAAACAGGAAGTTGGTAAGTCTGTGATACTTACAGTAGCCTCACGAGAAATTAGTTATATCATTTACTAAACTTGCTTATGAGCCTGAAGAGATGTTTATTTGTAGAACCGACTACTGTGGAAGTACGTGTATGTGTGGGTGGGAAATGTTATAATGAAAAAGTGCCAGAGCAGAGAGAACAAATAATGTTGTAATGAAAAATTTTAAAGCAGAGAGAAAAAGAAATTAAAGAAAAATTTAAAAAGAAAAATAGGTTAGTTGGAAAGAGAAAAAAAGAAGGTTGTAATGAAAGAATGCCAGAGCAGAGAAAAAATGAAATAAAAAAAGATTATAAAAGAGAAAAATAATTAAAGAAACAAAATAAGAGAGTAAGAATAGCCTTGTTGGGAAGAGAGGAAAAGAAAATAAGAAACTAATGTAATGAAAGAATTCTGGAGAAGAGAGAAAAAAATTAAAGAAAAATGAAATGAAAGAATATCAGAGCAAGATTCTAAAACAAAGAACAAATTCTTTGTGAGCCCGGCATAAAGAGAAAAGACAGCAAGAGACTTCTTTTTGTTAGGGTAAAGAGAGAAGAAAAGATTTTAAAGGAGCAAGAAAAGCCTGGGCTGCTGAGGACAGGCAAAGAGAAGGGCTGGAGGCAGAGTGGTAGAGAAGCAATCCACCTACCCCCGACAGCACCCGATAGTGAAATGATAGCTGATCTAGAGCTGGGAGGTGAGTCTTGGGAACAAACCACGCTGGACCAATCAGAAGGTGTTTATCTATAGGATCCTCCTTTTGCAAAATGAAAAAAACAGAAGTTATTTTACATGAATAGGCTGGCTTTTAAAGTTTGCCTATCCCAAACTGCTTTGTATTTTCCCATAAGAACCATCCTTTTACCAGTTTGAAAATGTAAGCTCCTTTACTAGGTTCTTTTGCTGACATGGAAAAAGAGCCCTGTGACAATTGTAGGGAAATACCTAACTTTTTACAAGTCTTTAAAGAAGTTAAGTAGAAAGCAGCAATCAGTTGCTGTTTCATGGCACATTACTACGTTGCCACTCCGTGGTAAGTGTGTCGTGACATATTACGGTGTCACCACACAGTGGTGAGTCGTGACATATTACGGTGTCGCCACACAGTGGTAAGTGTGTCGTGACATATTATGGTGTCGCCACACAGTGGCAAGTGTGTCGTGACATATTACGGTGTCGCCACACAGTGGCAAGTGAGTCGTGACCTATTACGGTGTCACCACACAGTGGTAAGTGTGTCGTGACATATTACGGAGTTGCCACACAGTGGCAAGTGTGGCGTGACATATTACGGAGTCACCACACAGTGGTAAGTGAGTCGTGACATATTACGGTGTCGCCACACAGTGGTAAGTGTGTCGTGACATATTACGGAGTCGCCACACAGTGGCAAGTGAGTCGTGA
>ML685805.1:4719621-4803257 GCA_007922175.1 Pelusios castaneus | reverse complement strand
TCGTGACATATTACGGAGTCGCCACACAGTGGCAAGTGAGTCGTGACCTATTACGGTGTCACCACACAGTGGTAAGTTTGTCTCAGAGAGCTGACAACTACCCGCTGGAGCATGGCAGCAGTTGCGCGGTAGGGGCGCTGTATTCGATGCCGTGGGTGCTTGGTTCGGAGGTGCTGCATTT
The DNA here is from genome assembly GCA_007922175.1 of Pelusios castaneus. Lineage (NCBI taxonomy): Eukaryota > Metazoa > Chordata > Testudines > Pelomedusidae > Pelusios > Pelusios castaneus. Next base: position 4,803,076 of record ML685805.1, on the reverse strand, counting down.
GGCAATGTGGGGCGCTGTATTCGGTGCAGGGGGGGGCGGTGCTGAATTTGGTCATGGGGGAGGCTGGATTCAGTGGTGGGAGTGCTGGATTCGGCAGTGGGGGGCTGGTGTATCCTGTAGGGTGGCACACACTGCCAAGCATGTCATTACCCATAAAAGGTGGAAACCCACTGATCTAAAGGAAACAAATTCCTGTTTACAGGCATGTAAATGGTAAAGAAATACTAGAACATGAAAAATTTCTATCTATTTAAAGCCCAGAGCAGCAGGCTTTTTGAAAGGTACCCAAAATAGACCAGTGTTAAAGCCACATGCCTAAAAAGAGAGATTTTTAACAGTTACTTACTAAATATTGTAAATTAGCTAAATGGACAGATTATAGAAGGGTTTTACACTCAGAGAGAAAAAATGGTTATTTTTCACATTTAAAGGGAACCATCCTTTGAACTGATGAAAGTGCAAGCTTCTTTTGCTAAGATGAAAAACGACTGGGTGCTTTGTAGTGGCAGTCTCTACCCCCTTTTGACAAAAGATGTTTTACATTTTTTGGTTATGCATGAAATAACATAACTGTTAGGGGGAATGGTATTTACAGTAGAACATGAAAAAACAGCCTGGTGGCCAGTGTGGTGAAATACCTAACTCTTTCTAGGTTTTAGTCTAAGGGTTTTGCTTTAGGTAAAAGAGGCTATTTTTTAAACTGATATATATGGTGAAAATGTGTGTGTGTGTGTGTGTGTGTGTGTGTGTGTGTGTACTAAGCACCATCTAGTTATATATATAAAATAAACAAGGAGTCCTCTGGCACTTTTAAAGACTAACAAGTCTATTTCTCACATGAGCTTTTGTGTGTGTAATTCTACTTTGTCAGGTGCATGAAATGGGGAAAAAAGTATGTTAGGTGTAAATATATAGATACAGAGAAAGGTGGGTCACAATGTTAATTCAAAGAGATGTGAATAATCTCTCTATATGTTCCTAGTTATTATTTTAAGGTTTGGTCTACTAATGGGAAATATTTTTACTAGGGGAAATGATAGATTTATGAGCAAAGTGTGTGTGCGCACGTGTGTGTTAGAGAGAGAGAGAATGGAGGGTTTTATTCTTACTTAGTTTTTACTGTGTGTTTATAGTATAATAATTTCCTTTATATATGCAGACATGCCATGGGCCAGGAGTGTGTGTGTGTATGTGCGTGTGTGTGTGTTTGAGAGATGCAGAGTGGAAATTTTGGTTTCTATTATTATTTATCCATATCCTAAAATCCTCACTTAGATTTTACTGTGTGTTTATAGTATAATAATTGCCTGTATATATGGAGACGCCATGGGCCAGGAGAGTGTGTGTGTGTGTGTGTGTGTGTGTGTGTGTGTGTGTGTGTAATATATACACATGCATATGTGCAAAGGCCCTAAAATGTAACTGTGACAAAATCTGTAACGCAGACTCCAGCCAGCCGCAGCCAACAGTGACGTCTGCTGTTTTCCTGAGTGCTGTGTTGCCAGTTCCTTTATTTTCCCAAAACAGAATTAGCACAAAGCCTGAGTTGCTGCAGTGGAATATTTTCTGCTGGACTTGGATTAACAGGCATAAGAACAGCCACTCCCATGTTATTTTTCACATGTCTGGCTGTAAATTTTAGGCCATAAAAAGGGATAACAGGGTTTGAAGAACTATAACGGTGGCTGAGGCAGGAGTTAATGAATTTTCTTCTATTTATGAATATTATTAAATTGTTTGTTTCTTTTTTTATGTTCTCCATTCTCTGGCCAGAGTCAGTGCACAATTGTTTTAGCTGACGTAACATTTTCCGTGGGCTCTGCTGACTACACAGTATAATATCATCTGAGCATCTCTGGTTCCATTTGCAAAGACAGGGTCTGAACTTCCAAACTTCTTAATTCAAATCCATACACAAACCTGCCACTTCTACAAAAAGTCACATAGTTTAAGAATAGAAAAAGCATTCCACTTCAACCCCTCTTTGTTCCCTTCTCCCATTTCTGTTTCGGATCGTCTTCCATGCAGCCCCTTTGACTACCAGTGTTAACAGCTCTGACTCTCCAGAAGTCATTGATCAGGTCTTAAAAAAATGAGATTTTAAAACCATAAACACAAGGCTTTCTTTGCATTCAGATTTCAGAGGCCTTACAAGTTCACTATTCTCCAGAACCATAAAGGCTTGCCCATTTGTATAAAAGGAAAGCAGAGTGTTTCACCTATTGACTTGGCGACTGTATCTGGGGCTTTAAGAAGAACCCTATTGATCATGAGTCTTATGATAATATCCAGGTAGCTGTCAACACTGCAACTCCCATCTAGGCCTGTGGCACAGTTATTGTCTTCTGTACTTCAGGGAGGGAATCTGGATTCTACTGAAGTGAATGGTAGAACTTCCATTGACTTCAACAGAACCAAGATTTCATCCCAATTGTATTCAAATCCCTTCTCAAAACACGTTTCCTCCAATGTGTACTGACTGTGCATTGGAGCCTGTAGGGCTAGCTTGCCTTTATTCACTGCTTTGTCTTCATCATATTTAGCTGCTTTTATTCTATTCAGCAGTAACGCAAGGAGCCTACATTCGCGTTAGCAAATCATCATAAGGCTTGAGGCCTCTGAACTTTGAACCGATCCATTTTGAACAGATAAACGGGGCAACAGAAAACTCCAAGTATATGGGGGCTGAAAATGGATTGTTTAAGAGGAATTTCTGACCACGGGAACATGATCCAACTATAAGAGTGTCAAGGCAACGACTTGACGTATATGGTAATAAGTTGAGGTCATTGATATACTAACTTATAGGAAAAGGACCCTCTAACGTTCATAGGCTAAGAAAATACAAATAAGAAAAAGGGGAAAAATCCTATTGAATATGTATCAAAGAGTGATGCAAGTGTATCATATAAAAGTTACCTCCCAGCCTATGGGCAGTAGGCGAAAGAGATGTCCCTTGGGAAGTACCAGAATGATGGTCATTGGTGATGAGGGGGAAAGTGATGGCTAACATTTCAGGTTATTCTGTGTAGTGTGAGGATATGGATGTGCAGATGTACTTTCTTTAGTATCTCTGTCTACCTTACTGAGTTGGGGTGTTGGTGACTGGGCTCAATGTATTAATAAACTATAGAAGAACTCCTGTAGTATGTGTCAACTGTGCACATTGGGGTTCCCTACTATGTAATAATTTGAATAATATTGGTTCTGACAAGACCCTGTCAACTGTCAAGATGATAACTGGGAATGTTTAAGTGATCAAAATAATCAATAGCTAGGGCTACCCCATCTATTTCTTTTTATAAAGCAAAAAACCCCCCCAAAGCTTTGAAACCTGCTACAATGAAACTAGTGTAATCTGTTCAGGCCAGATCCCACGGTGAATGTGACATAGACAGACTCCTGTGTCTGCGTGCAAAACTCTACTGAAGGCAATGAGTCTGTGGGTGCCCCTGGGATCTGCCCGTTTATTGCAGAGGCAGATCATTAGATTGCAAACAAGCAAGTGCAATTTATTATAATAAACAATGAGGTTTTATATGTGCATGCACTTTCTGAAAGAACTCACACAGACAACAGATAACTGTAATACCCAATGGTATCTTTCCTCAGAGCTGTGCAACACCTTTGTATTACTCTGGTTATGCAAAAGCATGATGAAATATTGAGACATCCGTTTTTTGGATAGTGGCTACCTACTTTTTTGTTTTATTTTAAATTAGCAATCAGTAAAATGTTATAGGCCTGATGCTGCGCTGACTGAGGGCAGTGAGAGGTTTTGCCGATGTCTTCTGTGAAACCAGGAGTTTTCATGGGAAATGCTTTTGTAGACTAAAAGGAACATAGCCAGCAGATGTCTTGTCACAGGGCAATGAGGAAACATTTTCTTGGATTTTGATCCACATGGTTTGTGCCAGGGAAGGCCCCAAACTAGATTTTGGGGAATATCTGATTTGAATCTAGATCTGAAGTTGAGTTGGTTGGAGAAACTTTCTGACAGATCAGTTCATTAGCATATGCAGGTTTACTGAAACACTTTGCAAAACTGGGTCAACTTCACCAGAATTTCATTGGGAAAACCAGGAGAAATGCTCCCTTAAGGTTGAAACATCCCATTTCAACATTTTTTGAATGAAACATTTGATTTTTGTTTGTTCATTTATTTTGAGATGCTTTTTTGTTTCAACATTTTAATGATGTGTCATAATATAATGCAATATTTAAATGGAAATAAAATGTTTTGATCAACCCGAAACAAACATTTTTCTGAATTCTCCTGCATGAAGAATTTCAAATGTTTGTTTTCATTCCAATTTGCCACAAAGCCAAATGTCAACCTCAAAATGCTTCCCCAAACTGAACTTCCATCTTCTGTATAGCTGTAAACTAAGTTCACATCTTGAGCTTAATTCACTGATATCCTGATCGCTGTGCAAATGTTCACGTCAGTGCAAACTAGGGTATAAAATACAGCAATCTGAATGGTAGTGCTCTACAGCCATCATTCCTGCACTTTGCACTCATTCCCTCTGTAGTTCACACCCACCTGAGATTTGATTTCAATGTTTTAAGCTTAAAGTGAAGCTCAGCCAAAACCACAAACTTCAATCTGGTTTTCATTTCTAAAAACCTCAGATTTCAATGGGAAAAAAAAATCACAAATCGATCTCTGTTCACCCTAACCTCATCCTAGAGAAAGTTCACAAAACTTTCGACCAAATTTCCAGATTCACACTTTTGCAAAATTTAGCTATGGTTCTGAAATTTGACTTAGCTCCAGGGTTGCTAAAACTGGTTCAAGTATCTAATTGGAGACAAATCTCAAAACTAGACAACTTCTGTGTGGATTGGGGGATTTATGAGTATGTATATTTTGCACAGTTCTAAATGCATACGATAAAGCACATTAGTACACATTTATTTTTATGTGCACTATGGTGCAGTTCCCTGCATTGGGATCTTACTGCTAAGGGCCGTACTTAAACCAGTTTAACTTGCCATAGTACCGACAGTGGATCACAACAGAAATTACAGACCCACAGAGAGAGACCAACCATAGTGGGACAAACACATGGTTATGTTACTCATCTAAATCCGCTCTGAAAGGGTTTTCAGTGCCAGGAGGAAGAGAAATAATCATCTGGGAATCAGTGAGTTAAAACAGTAAATGTAATTCTGATTTTAAATGGCTAAGCATGACTTAAAAATATACATATTTTCAGGAGTCGCAGGATAAATGTCACTGGGACTTCTTGTTTTTAAATACACCTTAAGAAACTAAACAAAGCAAATGCATTTAGTGGCTCCCTCAGGAAAAGACCAGTCACTTCCTGAGCAATAGTATGCCTGTTAGCAGCAGATAGATTCTCATTGTTTGCCATTTCCACTTTCCAGTAATGGGAACGATTACTTGACCAGTATCTGGCAGTTTCTGCTGAAGTTCTGGAAAAACCTACAGCTTTTCACAGCAAAGCTGCTTTATCGGTTTCCTTCCAAAAACCGAAACTTCTGTGGAGCTGTAGGTCTGCGTGGCACAACCAGCTAGAGCTGATGATCATTTTATTTTGTAACTAGGTGGCTGGTCTCCAATGACGAGATGTATCTTGCGCTGTTTGTGATTCTCTTACACTGTGAGTTCACTGTTTAAATATTGGCACCTGTTTTTAAGGTGTCCTAGTACGTATGTTTTGATCCACCTGAAACGAGCATTCTGCAGAGTTCTCTGCTGTGAATGAAGAATTTCAAATTTTTTGGATTTTGACCTTCCTTAAGCTTTGAATATAACATTTCCTCTCCCTTTTCCAGGTGCAAGTCTAAAAGCTCAAGACAATGGTGAGTTTATAACCCTTTTTCTAAAATTCTTGATGTGTCAAAGACTTGATTCTGCTCTGTTGTCAGTGACTGTGGCATGGATCCACCCTGGAGTTAGTTTTGATTTGCAGGGGTGAAACTCGGAGCAGAATTCGGCCCATGAAAAATTATTTAACTTGAAGTCTGTTTTTGTTTTAAAAATGCCAGAAAATGTGTTTAGTTGGTTAGTTAGAAAACCGTCCACTTATTTTGGGTAAAATCCTGACTTCATTGAAATCAATGGGGGTTTTGCCCGTAGCTTTAGTGGGTGATTATTGTGTGCCTAGGGTAGGATTATTTAAGATATAAGATTCCATGCTGCATTAGTAAATGCTCAGTGTGAGTAGTCTAGTCCAGTGGTTTGCAAAGTTTTCAAACGGCATCATTTAGCTTTTAACCCAAAATATTGGCAAATAGGACACTGATGAGCATATTTTTTCCTTCAGGAAATTGCCCTCCTTCCCCCGGACTGGCCTGCAGTAAACCCCATTTGACAGGGTTCACGAAAGAAGGGATGGAATGGGGAATCAAGTTATTAGTGCTCTCAAATTTAAACAAAGCTGCTGTCTTGTCCCAGTAGCCCAGGATGGAAAAGAGACCATTTGGTAGATGTAGATCAAGAGCTCTTACTGGATGGTGAACCTGTGTCCTTTTGAAACGGGGCAAAGGGGATTGATTGATAGCTATGTGGGCTATCCTTCTTTCCTTCTTCCCCCACCTCCCTCACGCTGGGCAATGCCTGATACTGTCGGGTCCATTTGAAGGCAAAAAGGAGATTTTCATCAGTGCCAAGACCAAGTTGTTTCTGGCGTGGAGGATTTACAAGTAAACAGGAAGGGGGTGTCTCCATCGGAGGCAGGGAACCTGTCCCACCCCATCTTTCACTTTGGTGATTGACTGTGACCCAGGGTTCCCTCTACCTAACTGATGGTTTAAATTCTGAGCAAGCTGCGCGTAGCCACCAGCCATTAGTTTTAGGGAGAGAGAAATCAAACAAAGCCCATAAACTTGTTTATAGCGACATGAATAAGATCGATTGCCAATAACGTATGATTTTGTGGTTAAACACGAACAAACATTTCTTTATGAAACGAATGCGTTGATGCCACTATAAAAATATAGCTGCTAATGTATTACTTTGCCATCTGCTGGAACATCGTAACGGTGATTCAACGGATCTGGGGAGAATTTTTCATAATAAGAGGCAAGATTATCTTTATTAATAACAAATACATATTTATAGGAACAGATTCTTCTGTTCTTATTCAAATTTCTTTTAGAGGGCATGCTGCTTAAAAAAATCATAGTACCATATAGTCCAAAGGGTTAGAATGAGATAGAGACCTTGATTCAACAAAATATGTTTTTAACTTGAAGTCCCTTAAAACACATGCACAAGTGTCATTGAAGTCAGAATGGGTGAGTCAATCTTAATATAATCTGTACTATGCCGCTTTCGCTGATTAACCGAAGTTCTGACACGTTACCTCTCTGCAGTATTCTGGACCACGCCTGTTCCTAAACAGAGACTTGTGTACAGCACGGGGAGATTTGGATAGGCAAGGATGTCAGAATCAGGCCCTCAATTTGCACATTTAAAAAAGTACTATTTACGAGAACATTTTCCACACCAGAGTATATCAGAGTTTAACAAAATAGCCAATTGAGTATAAAACATCTAGAGGAGGGGAACGATCTAAAACTTGCCTGACTGAGGCATGTGGGAGATGGAAGCAGATTGAATTTACAATCATGAATGCCTAAATCCTACTTGGGCCAGCAGAAAACTATGGGAAATTGTGTGAGATACTATTCTTTCCTGCAGAAAAGTAAAAGAAAAAAGTGGGAAGGTGGATTAACTACAGCAACAGGAGAACCTGGGCCCTGGACTGGTTTCTGGAATCCCTCTCGTTGATGAAGTGAATTTCTACACTGAAGCGCTACAGTGCTTCTCGTAAAGATGTAGCCTTAGGCATGTGCGTATGTGCTGTTCACGTTACTCAGATTGTCCTCAGCTGCTGCACTTCAAACTGTTTAAACACTGGGGGAACTCAGGTCCTTATATACCAATCTGGACTTCGTCACTGTCAGCTTTGCCCTTGTATATACGCATATAAGGGGATTTTCTGAGGGACACAACCTTAACTATGGTATGAGATAGAGGACCTTGGAATAGCTCCAGGGACTTCTGCCAAGCTACTTCAGCAATCAATTTGCTCCAAGTCTATGGGGTTAGATACAACAGCACACTGGGTTGCTCTGCAATTTTCCATTTGCCCAGATAAGCATAATGGCTGACTTTTCCTCTGTTGCTGAGATTCTCCTGCTATCAGTCTGGGAAACAATGAATCATAAGAGATAAACGGACTAGAACAAGCCAGCTGCAGACCCATTTAGCTATCTCTAGCCTCCAGTTCTAGCACTCTCATTTCTCATCATGTTGCAGAGAATGGAAATTCGGTCAAGATGGGTCAAACAAACTGGGTTTTCATTTGGCAAAACCCCATCCAGTAAGTTTTTGTTCTGCAAAACCCAATCAAGACATGGTTTGCAATCCAGTTCCATTTCACCCAAGCCCCTCAAGTTCAAGTTTGTGTATGTATGTTTGAAGGGATACGTGACTGTGATTAACAATATCTAACTCCCCCCTCCCCCCCGATATCTAAAATTCAGTGGTGTCAGGAAATATTTTCTTGGTGCCAAGTTTCTAGGAGAGCAGCTATCTCTGAGAATTTGAGATGAGTAATTGTATAACGAGCTCCAGTAGAAAACAATTGCTTTTTGGGGTAAAAAATTCCCTGTTCCCTCATCCTCTTTCTCCTCTTTAAGGGTGTGTGTGTGGGGGGGGGGGGGCATTTTAGATGACATTATGGAGATAGGAAGAAAGGGTGTCCAAAAAGTCTGTTTTACATTGCTGTGAATACAGAGGTTGGAGGTAAAGGACCTAGTCCTGCTCTTGTTTGAAATCAATGGCAAAATTTCCATTTAGCTCAAGAATTTTTATACAAACCTCTTCTGCACTGTATCATCGACCTCTTCAGTCTCCACATATCTTTTTGTGCTGTTTCTTTTCTTGCCCATCTTTGCTTACCACTTCCTATAGTCTTCACTTTTGTCTCTGCCTGAGACAAATTCACACTAGAGCCAAGCACCAGCACAAGTTTATGCATTATTCCAGCTGGACTGACACGGTGCATAGAGACTTTGTGGTGGCTGTTTGCACTGGGATGGATCTCATCCAATCTTTCCTTCTTTAATGATAACTGATAGAAAAAAAGCATTCCCTTTATTTAAACATTATTAGAGTCTACAGCAGGCTGATCTGCCTCCCCAAATTGAAACGGAATTTTAGGAAATCCCATCCACTAGGAGGTGGGATATTTTGAAGTATTCAACGGGTAGACCAGTATGGTTTGTGTTTAGGCCACATGACATTTCCTACTGTAGTGACAACAACTGTGTTAAAACAGAATTGGTGCCATAATGGTTCCTAGGTGGTTCCTCCAACCAGTGTGGACAAGGAATTTATTATTTTTTGAGCAGAGTGTTAAAGATAGGGCTTTGCAAACTATTCACAGCAAAAGGCAAAGCTGCTCAAAATTGTATTTTCCCCTCCCCGCTCTCCATTTCATCTCATAATTTAAAAAAAAAAAACCCACTTCATTTTACACATTTGTTGCTTGAAAATGAAAATGTTTTCTAGATAAGAGGTGAGCTTTGAGCATTGACTACAAAAATCCTTAAACATCAGGCTCGAGAGGCGGGCTAAGATAGTAATGGTTGGACAGTATATTTCAGTTACCCTAAAACCCCAATGGACATCCAAAAGCTTCAGATAACTGAGATTCAGTTATTAACTAATACAGGACTAGTTGGGGGAAACACGGTGGATTCCGATAACAATGATTTTTGAAAAGAGGGAATTTGGATAACTGGGATTATGTTGTGTTTCTATTGGGGTAGCTCTGATACACTTGATCAGGGCTACACCGTGCAAGGCATTCTACAAATATAGACCCTTATCTTGCAATCATATGCATTAGTCTACTCTTAGGTGGATCTTTTTACCTGCAAGGAGCCCTGTGCATTTCAATGAGAATCATCTTGTGTGGATCCAATTGCAGGTTCGGGGCCAGGTCATAGGTCAGTCACTGTCTCACAGGGCTTGCGGCCTTTATCAGTTGCAATGAGAATGATCTAATTCAGCGAACAGCGTTGCTTTGGATAAACTGAAACTAAATGTGACCTTTCCCCCCCATTTTCTATCGAGTTTTTACCATCAACAAAGTTGAACTCACTGTGCCATCCAACAAAGTGAATAATGGAGAGTCAATTCAACTCACCTGTACGGTGGACATCAGCAAAAGCGTCAGCTTCCAGATGCAACACACCTTTTTATTTTACAAGGATGACCGTCTTCTGTACAATATCACATCGTTGCGAGTCAAAGAACGTTATAAAATATTTCCAGCTCGGTTTGCAGATTCGGGAAACTATAAGTGCACTGTGGAGGCAAACAGGAAGACAAAAAGCAGCAGTGATTTGGAAGTCCAAGTCAAAGGTAAGTAACCCTTCAATTATGGCTATTTTTTAAGTTACAAAAAAGCAGATTATATTCTATTCTATCAATGTATAATAATACAGATAATAATACATCTATAATACATATAATAATCAGTGAACAATAATACTTAGCTCTTGCATAGCACAGTATTGGTAAAATGATGATAAATTGAGGCACAGAAAGGTGATGTTAGTGGTCTGAGGTAACACCACAGGTCAGTGGCAGATCCTTACTACGTTTGCCAAAAAAAGATCCTCATGTCGCACAAAGTAAAAAATTCACCCAGCATCTAGTACATATTGCCAATGGGGAAGGGGTGAGGAGGGCGCAGTATCACAGCCAGTCCTACCCCCTTCTCACCGCTTATGAGGACAAGGAGCATATTCTAGAATCAGAGGCTATGTCTACACTAGAAAAAGTTAGGTCGACTTTGTTAAGTCGACTTTAAGTCGACCTAAACTCGACCTTATTAAGTCGACTTAACAAAGTGGTTACCCTGAACGGGGACTTAGTAAGTCGGCCTAACCGCCCTTAAGTCGACTTAAGAAAGTCGACTTAAGGGTTAATCCATGTCCACGCTGTGCTTAGGTCGACCTAAGGAGTCAACTTAAGGGTTAGGTTGACCTAACCGGCGGTTCTTACTAAGTTGACCTAAGTTTTCATTAAGTCGACTTAAGGAATTTCTTAAATTGACTTAATGAAAATCTGGTGTGGACCTGGACTGAGTTTGGTTGACTTAAGTCGACCTAACTTGCAAGTGTAGACATACAAATAGAAATTTAGGGTTGGAAGGGACTTCAGGAGACATTTCTGTCACTGGCCTGGATGATAAATTGAGGGTCATATGTTCAATGGGGAGGGTACAACAGCTGCCTTCTCAAGCACCAGATTTGTATGCTGTTAATATTTCTGTATGTCAGGTTACTTACAAACAGAAGCCGCTAGTTTGCAACATGGCTGGCTTTGCAGGCACCATTCACACAAGGTTGCTCAAGAAGAACTATATTTCCTTTCTTTGGGCTATAAACAGAAAGGCAACGACAGAGATTAAGCCTGTGCTGGCTCAAAGCAACGTGCCTTATGTCAGATGTGATCATCACCACTCACCGTTATTTCTTGCATGCCTCCATTAAACAATTCATCATCGTAGCACAGCGATGATTTCAGTCTTTCTCAGAATACTTCCTACCCTCCAGCTGTGGAGTGTGAAAGGACATCCGGACTATACTAGAGTGATGCTAATTTCATTTTAAAACCTGCTCATCTCCTGTTATTCTGGAACACACTCACAGCTGAGGGAAAGCTTTCTATAATGCCTCCAGATTCCTGACCAGAAGCGGCTACCCCAGGTTCAATTCCCTGGTTCCAGGGGGGTAGCCGTGTTAGTCTGTGTACAGCAAAAATAATGAGAGTCCTGTGGCACCTTAAAGACTAACAAATTTCTTTGGGCGTGAGCTTTCGTGGGCTCCAACCCACTTTGTCAAGTGTTACTCTGAGCAAAAGGCTGTGGGAGGACGCTGTGCCTGGGTGGTCGCTGTTGCGTGAAAACTCACATAGCATGGTCATGAATAAAGTTTTGGTCAAGTAACTTACTCTGGAGCCCCAGTACCTCAGTCACACAAGGACTTTCTCTCTCTAGACACTGCTCAGTTGGTTAATTAATGTTTGCAATGTGTTTTGACAATTTAAAATGCCAGGACTGGCCTTGAGCAGAAAGAAAAGCAAGTGACTGCTCAAGCAGCTGCAGGCTCTGCCATCCATAGTCAACGCGGCCCTGTCTTGTCTACCAGAAAGGGAGGAAACAAATTCCTGCCAGAAACCCTTTCTGGCCGCATGGCCAAGGAATGGGGTTCATGAGGGGAGATGAAAATCATGACCCTCTCATACCCAGAGCGCTCGGGTGGGGGGGTGGATGTATTTAGTGCAGATTTCACTACTCTATCCTAAAAGCTACCCTGCCAAAGCTCTGGGTGTCCTTGGCAATCTTTTAAAAAATGCACACCTAAATAGACATATCAACTACACCGAGATCAGATACTCCAAGACATGGGCTAATCCGAGGAGGGAAGCGATCGCCAAAAGAGGGCGCCCTAAAAGAGAACATCCTGCCAGCATGCTCCTCACTTATATTAAAAAGGCTCCAGCACAAAGTAGCTTCACTGATCACCACTTCATGGGGAGATAGGTAGTCTTGGAGGTTATGTCTACAATAGACTTCTCCCGGCACAGCTCTGTTAGTCAGGAGCATGAAGAGGTACGAGCCCTCACCGACAGCTGTGCCAGCAGAAACATCTAGTGCAGACACAGTTCTATTGGCATGTAATCCTTCTGCCAGTCAGAGTCAGCAGCAACAAGGCCTGGGTTCAATATCTAGGGGCTCCTTTCAACAGTACAACACAAAATTGGCTTGAGATCCCAGCCAGTAACCTGGAACAATTAAACATCCCCCTTGGGCACCTCAAGAGGCAATACTTCCCTGTTGCAAGCACAGGGACTGAGTGTAGAAAAGAGACTTTTAATGAAAAGGGGAAATGTAACCTAGCATTAACTTGGGAAAACACTGCAAACAGGATTCACATGTGTAAAACCTACGAAAAAACACCCACCCGCAGAGTACATGGAGCAGTTTCCTTTTGCTTCAGGTTCCTAAGTTCAACAATAAGGAGTTCCTTTAGTGTGCCCCTTCCTTCACAGTGCTAGAACAAGATACAGCTTTGTTGATATAGCAGCATTCACACTGGGAGTGCTTCACTGGGGTAGTATATTGGTAACATGGTTGGCGTGCCCATCCACACATCAAAAAACCAAGTTCCTGGGTATCCAATTCCAGCTGTAAAATCTGATCTGGGTCTGTGATCAGATGTTTCTCCCATTTGCTAGAATAGCTAGTAGCACAACTGTGAAGAGGTAATCTCTGCTTTAGGTCTGTCTAATTTATTTGCTTGTTTTGTTTTCCAAAGGGTTGTCCCAGCCCAAACTGACTGCCCTGAAAACAGAGGTAACAGAGGGTGACGTTGTGAGTTTACGGTGTGAAGAACCAGACGAAAAGCCTCCATTCATTTTTGTATTCTCCAAGCTATTGCCCAATGAACAGCAACAAGTGAAAAGGAAGCAAGAATTAAACACAAACTTTACAACTGCTGAATTTCCAGTTGAAGTGGGGGATCTAATATTGCGTTTTCAATGTACTGCCAAAGTTAATTCGGCGGTCTATTCTGAAACGTCAGAGCCCAGTAATGTGACACTTGTTACAGTTGTAGGTAAGTTCTCTAGGTCTGGTCTACCCTACAGTTATGTCAATGCAAAGAAGTTTATGTTAACCTAACCATGTAAACGTCTGCACTAAAATTTCACTCTCACTGATGTAACTAGCTTACTACTCTGACTTCATAACTCCATAGGCGGTGGGAGGTCAATGTTGACATACTCAGATTGACACAGTATCAATGTAGACCCTGTGTTGCTCTCATTGACTGTTGCTAGCTCTCAGAAGATGTCCCACAATGCTCCACACCAACTGTCCAATCAGTGCATGTGCTTCTGGAGAGGACATTCACCGCTGACACAAGGAGTGCAGGGTAGACATGCACAAGTAATTATTGCGGCAACTGTATGTCAACAGAAGTTGGTCAACTTAATTTTGTAGTGTAGACATTCCCTTAGTTTGTGCCTTTACATTTCTTTTCTTGTGTCACAGGATTACTGGCCCCTTTAAGAAGGAGCAGCTGTCTCTCACCTGGGCTTAAGATAGGATACCTGGGAACTGTCAGGCTGGAGGGAGATTACTCGTGAAGTTCCTCAGGGATCAGTCTTGGGACCAATCTTATTTAACCCTTTTATTCCTGATCTTGGCACAAAAAGTGGGAATGTGTTAATAAAGTTTGCAGATGACACAAATTTGGGAGGTTTTGCCAATGCAGAGAAGGATCAGGATATCATACAGGAAGATCTGCATGACCTTGTAACCTGGAGCATTAAGAACAGGATGAAATTTAATAGTGGAAAGTTCAAGGTCATGCATTTAGGGAGTAATAACAAGAATGTTTCCTATAAGTTGGGGACATAGTTGGAAGTGATGGAGGAGAAGGACCAGGGCGTACTGGTTGATCATAGGATGACTATGAACTGCCAATGGAATGTGGCCATGAAAAAAGCTAATGCAGTTGTAGGATACATCAGATGAGGTATTTCCAGTAGAGACAGGGGGATGTTAGTACCATTATACAAGGGACTAGTGAGACCTCATCTGGAATATTGCGTGGGTTTCCCATGTTTAAGAAAGATAAATTCAAACTGGAACAGGCACAGAGAAGGGCTACAAGGATGATCTGCAGAATGGAAAACCTGCCCTAGGAGAGGAGTCTTAAAGAGGCTGGCTTGTTTAGCCTAAACAAAAGAAAGTTGAAGGAAGATATGATTGCTCTCTATAAATGCATAAAGGGATAAATACCAGCGAAGGAGAAGAATTATTAGAGTTCAGTGCCAATGTGGACACAAGAACAAATGGATATAACTGTCCATCAGGAAGTTTAGACTTGAAATTAGGTGTGATTTTCTAACTGTCAGAGGAGTAAAGTTCTGGACTAGTCTTCCAAGGGGAGCTGTGGGGGCAAAAAACCGAGCTGGCTTAAAAAACTGAGCATGATAGGTTTATGGAGGGGATGCTAGGATGGGACAGCCTAGGTTAGCAATTGACCGATCTTTGACTACTGGTGGTGGATATGTCAATGGCCTGAGATGAGATGTTAAATGGGGTGGGTTCTGAGTTATTAAAGAGAATTCTTTCTTTGGTGTCTGGCTAGTGAGTCTTGCCCATATGCTCAGGGTTTCACTGATTGCCATATCTGGGGTTGGGAGGGAATTTTACCCTAGGGCTGATTGGCAAAATCTCTGGAGGTTCTTCACCTTTCTCTGTAGCATGGGGCATGGCTCACTTGCTGGTGGATTCTCTGTATCTTAAAGTCTTAAACCGTGATTTCAGGACTTTAATAACTCAGTCCTAGCTCAGAGGTGTATTACAGGAGTGGGTGAGTGAAGTTCTGTGGCCCGCATTGTGCAGGAGGTCAGACTAGATGATTATATTGGTCCTTCTGCCCTTAGAGTCTGGGAGTTGCTGCCTTGTAAGTTTGTTTCACTTTGGGGTTTGGAGAGGAATTGCTTTTACGACAAGTAATCTGTGGACTGCGGCACTTTATGTGGAAAAAGGGGTTTAATTTGCCACTGAGAGAGAGAATATTCCTTTGCATGGTTGGCTGAAGGGGAAACTGAGGGTAGGTTGTGGTTGTGCATCACCGCAATTGTCTGCAGAAGCGCACCAGTGTCAGGATATCCCTGTACCTGCCTGTAATTTTTATTTTTTGTTGTTTGGATTGAAAACATGGAGATCTGGAAATGGTGATATCACTGTCTTTAGTTAAAAACATACTCTGGGAATGCTGCAGTATTTGTAAGGGACAGAGCAGATCTGTTTCTTTGACTTACAGGGTGGCAGGTAAGTGTGAACTATAACCCTGGATCCATACGCCCTCAAATGTCATGTGTCTTCAGGATCTGAATCTAAATGTGTCTTGAGCCCACAGTACATCAGGGCGATATTCTAACGTAGCTTGATCTGTGCTGTTAGGTCAGTGTGCCCACCCATCATTCTAGCTGAAATCCAGGGTGTCCAGGGACTGCTTCCCATGAGAGATGTGAATCTGGATTTAATATACAGCACATAGGATATGTCTACACTGGCAAATTAAATTGACTTAAGGAGGCTTAAGTCAACTTAAACAAAGCCACGTCCACACCAGGCTTTCATTAAGTTGACTTAAGAAATTCCTTAAATTGACTTAATGAAAGATTAAGTCGACTTACTAAGAACCATTGGGTAGGTCGACCTAACCCTCCTTAGGTCAACCTACCCTTTCTTTAGGTTGACTTAAGCACAGTGTGGACACTTAAATCCACTTTGTTAAGTCAACCTAAGGGCAGTTAGGTTGAGTTAACAAAGTGGACTTAGTCCACGTCCATGGACACCACTTTGGTAAGTGGACTTAATAAGGCCAGCTTAAAGTCGACCTTATTAAGTCAACTTAACAAAGTCAACCTAACTTTTCCTAGTGTAGACATAGCCATAGATTTGTGTAAGACACCATACACCATTTGTTATTGGCAAAGATGATGGGATCAAAAATCGTTGGGATCTTTCTGACGTTTTAGCTGGGCTCTCTCAAAATCTGAGCTGTAATTTAAAATAAAAAGACTGTAGGCAGAACTTTCACTGAGCGAACTGAAGCATTGCTTCCCTGTTATTGCAGTTCTGCAGAAAAGGGTCTCTAGCCAAACAGCAGCAATGATGTGAATTCCTATCCACCGAAACCAATATTTTCTTCTAAGAAAGGAGGAGGTTAATGTCACATTGACTTTATATTTATTGCCTTTCAGAACAGTTTTCAAATCCTAAACTGACTGTCAGGTCCCCCAGGAACATTACAGAAGGAGACAGAATTGACATTGAGTGTTCAACAGTTGTAGCCCAAGAGCGTCCCATTGAAATCCTCATCCAGAAAGACAAAAGGATACTGAGTAGTGCCCAGAAACCTAGAGTGACCTACTCTGCAATAGCCACAATGGAGAACAACGGCAATTACACATGTAAAGTGGAACTGGGGAGTGTGTCGAAAACCAGCAGCTTGAACGTCGTTGTGGCAGGTAGGAGCATTGTTAATTCTAGACTTCACTTAGCTCGGGAGGGTGACAGTCGCGTGTGCATTTCCTGGAAGAGACCCTGAGTTCTAATCCTGACTGACGCTGAGGCACAGATGCTCAAAGGTATTTAGGTTCCTAATAGGGCCGGATCAAGGTAGGGCCTCCAGCCCTGGGCTCCAGCTTAAAGAGGGGCCCCAGGCTGCAGCCCCTGAAACCCCTGCATAGATCTGGCCCCACCGCCCCACTCAGGCTGGTACAGTGTCAGTGGGAAGTCTGGGGGTGCTGGGCGGGGCCCTGAGGCCATGATGCTCCTACTCTGCTCCTGGATGGGCCGGCACTTGTCCTTTGTACTCTGGGGGCGGTGCTGGCTAGTGCGCGATTCAGCTCCAGCGCAGCACTCCAGGACACTGAGCTGGGTGATGTCAGGCCTCTGCAGCTGGTCTCGGTGGGGCAAGTGACAGCTCTGTGGGCCTTGGAGGGCTGAGCTGGAGACCATATAGCATGCCAGCCGGCCTCATGCCACGGGCCTCATGCCACGGAGCCTCTGGCCCCAGGGTGCCCATGGTGGTGGGGGGCCAGGATTCCAGGCTCCCCTGAAGGTGAGCAGCCTGGGGCCCCGGGACCCATGAATCTGTCCCTGGTTCCTAACGCTCACTGATTTCAATGGGAGATAGGCATCTACGTAACTTTGAGCATCTGGGCCTGATCTCGGTTTTTCCTTCAGCAAAGATCTCATTTGTAGCCCTGCAAGTTAACATAGGATTTTGTGGTAACAGCTGAATTTCTTTTTATCTTGATTATAAAATGGGTCAGTATGATCCACAATGGTAGGAGCAGCCCATGTTAGAGACGGGCCAAGGCCAAGCCTACTCGGTATTATATACAGTCAAGTTCCAAAGGGGTAGCCGTGTTAGTCTATTGCAGAAAAACAACAGAGTCCTGCGGCACTTCTAAAGACTAACAGATTTATTTATTGCATGAGCTTTCATGAGAGAAAATCCCGCTTCATCAGACGCTTTGAAGATGGGAAACTTGCAGAATGGGAGGAAATTAAACCTAGGGGAGTGTTACAGCCTGTCCTGATCCTATGTCATACACTTCCCTGCTGACGAAGTGGGATTTTCTCCCACGAAAGCTCATGCGATAAATAAATCTGCTAGCCTTTAAAAGTTCCACAGGGCTCTGTTGTTTTTTGGTATTATATCGGAACCCTTAACCTCTCTGTCCTTCAGTTTTCTCCAGTGGTAGAATGAAGATGATGATACTTCCTGGGGCATTGTGAGGATTCATTAATAAAGTACTTTGGAAATGTAAAATGCTAGACCAGTAGAAGAGGCTGAGAAATCCATGGCCACTGGGCATTTCATGGTATCAGTAAACTGAATGTCATGGCCATTTGGAGCTTCACAGTGACAATGGGATCATATCCATCTGCTCCGAAAGCACAGCCCTCTATTTCTTCAGTTAAAGGAGAATCTTCTTTAACTATCTGCAGTGTAAAGTCTATGACATGCAGTTGAGCGATTCTGATCTGATCCAGTAGAAGGCAGTGGTGCCACACACAAGCAGGGTCATTGCAAGAGTTGTTGTTTTTCATATGATGATATATTGAATGAAGATGCCCTATTATTTTAACCATGTAATGTGCAGACTATCTATATAGCCACATGGCCAGGCAGAGATTGAATATGTTTTATCTAGTCTAATCAATTTAATCTAGGCTCTTATTTTACCAGCTATCACTGTAGCATCTCTCTGCTTTGTTCTTTATAAATAATAATCTTTCTGGCTTAAGACAAGGGCAGGTGAACCTTCTGGATAATGTAAAAACCAACTCTGAACCTTCACCCAGAACTCAGAAAACTGTTTTCATAGAGGTTCAGAAGAAGTTTTTGGTTATTTCAGTATTGTTCATTTTCATGTGCACGTCTTTGCTCGAGTTCCATCTGCAAACAGAAGTGCTAAAATGCAATCAGAGAGGCTGTTTTTGCCAATTTCCAGTCTGGCTGCAACACTCAAGAAATCTGACAGCAGAATCTGTTTCTTGTGATACTTCTGGCCTAAATTCTATGCTGGAGATGAATCTACCCATGATAAGTCCTGGATTCCATGAGCTGCTGGTGTCTTCTGATGTATCTGGAGGGCCCTCTGTTTCTACTGAAGTCAACAGGGGTTCAGGGTGTGCATAATCTTGCAGAAAAGGATTGGACCCTAATTTTGCATGCTGAAAAGTCTTTGGATATGGCTCCAAAAAATCTTTAGATAAAAGTCGTGGCCTAGTTTAAAGGATTTGTGCTCTGGAAGATGAAAAGCTCCAGAAATTTGCAAATGAAAACATGGATAAACTCATCCCCAAACAAAATAAAGAATTAGCTTCAAAGTGTCTGGCTCTCTTGTAACAATATCCACATTCCTGCAAACTCATTTATGAATGAGGTTAAGCTAACTAATGGGGGGACGATTTCATGTACATTCTTAAATATGGTTGTGTGTTCCTGCTGCCCTATCCTGGAAGGGTCGTCATTGTGTTTCTCTTTAGCAGCCAGAGAGCCACAGAGAGTATAAACAACAGTCTTACCAGAGCTCATGGAGATACTCCTTTAACTTGAGTAGTTGTAGCCTGTATTTTTCGAGCAGAAGATCCTGCGTTCCACCCCCCTTACTACATATGTGTGATTCATTTAGCAGCTCTTGTGTCCGTTGCTTTTGGTCAGAGATTTGTTGTGCGTTTTAACCGTATATTTTTCTCTTAGACCAGAAGAGGTAATTCCTCCATTCTGTAGGCCTAGGGAAGCAACTGAAACAGTCATAGAGAGATCGGAAGATGGTCCCAAAGACCAGTTAGTGTCTGAAAGGGAAAGTTTAGGGCCATCCCAAACCCTTGTTCCTCTAGCAGTCTGGGAGGTTTGTATAGTGCAAGAGGCAGGGCTCCCCTCTCTCCAGCTGGCAGTGACTGATATCTGGTGTTGTTAGACCCACCTGGGGAAGATCAAGGGCCTGACTAGTGACTGGGGTGACTCAAAAGAAGACTCCAAGGCCAGTCAAGAGGGAAGGAGGGGTTGGTGAGGGAGAAGGTTCAACGCCAGCCAGGAAGGAGGGCTGAACCTAAAGAGAAAGTCCAACGCTACGGAGCCCAGCACTGGAACACAGTTCTAGGCAGGACTGTGAGACTCTAAACTTGAGTGGGGAGCGGAAAGGGGCCTTTTGGGGAGCTGAATTATATTGAATAAAGCAGTGATTCGCACCCATTTTCTGTGAAAGCCCCACTAGTTAACACTAGGTAAAACAAATGCCCCCGTCACCTGTCATAAACACATATAACCCCTATAAACATATATTATGATAATTAATAAATTACTTTTACCCGAGTAAGAAGCTACGCCTTCCCAGGTGGAAGACCCCCATGACCCCATCTCTTTTTGTCCTTCATGGATGGAGGGTAATGGAAGGGGGTCCTGCAGGGTTGGTCAGGGCTGCTCCAGGCCTCAATGGTGGGGGCTGCTCCGTAGGGCTGCTCCTCCATTCCAGCTGAACTGGAACTCGGGGCCGCTGCTCCCTTGGGGTGGCTGTTTCTTCTCTCTAGCCAGTGTAGAACTCAGCGGGCTAAATGACCTCAATATTACTGAAGCCTCACAACGCTCCTGTAATCTTGGTAACCCTCCTGAGGTTGGGAACTGTTGGAATAAAGTAAGCAGCAGGAGAAAAGGAATATTATTTCAAAGACCTTGACTATGATTGGATTATTCTGGGAAACTGAGGCAGGGCACCTGCAGGGCCACCCCAGGAGTGCTCTGGGTTGGCAGTAGGCTGTGTCTTTACTGAGCTGGTGGATAAAAATAGTTAAAAGACTACAAACAATTCCTCATTGTATTGTGTCATTCTCCCTGGGTAGTTTGGGAAGTGCAGTACGTTGCCTTCCAGCAAAACTTGAATTAATTATCTCCATTGTCTATGTTTTTTGCAGAGTTGTTTGCCAAGCCAATATTGACTTCTTCTTCGACTGAGGTAGATGAAAATGAGAGTTTAAGCTTGTGGTGCCATATTAATGACTATATTAATGACTCCTCTAAAGCAAACTTCTCTATCATAAAGAGACCCCCTGAAAACGGCACCTTGTTGAAAACTTCCAGCAACTTCACTATTAAAGCCCAGGTGAATGACAGTGGATCCTATGTTTGTAGGGCTAAGATAAAAGGAATCACCAAGGAGAGCGACCCTGTACGGATAACTGTTTACGGTGAGTTGATAAGCAGATTTAAGGGCCCAATCCTGGAAGACCTGTAAGCGCTCCAGTAGTTCAGTGATTGTCAGAGTCAGGTTACAATCCTAGAATTAACACGGGGTCTCTACTGTTTGCAAAGAGCAAGTAATTTTCGGTGTGACTTTCTTGTAGTCTCTGGACATACAGAACTTGCTCTGTATTGATGTAAACTGGTTAGCTTTTTCCAAGGCCAATCCTAAGTGAAGAAAGAAATTAGCATGTCTTCCCCATGGTAGCTTTCTCAGTAGCTGGCATATTCTGCACACCTCTCCAGTCACCAATTTTTATCTGAAACTCCATCAGAGTCTGCCTTGGATTTCTTCCTCTCTGCCGCCCCCCCCTTCGTAGCAGGCTTCCCAGCTCTCAGTTGGCGATAGAGGTTATCTGGCCATGGGCGATAGCACCATAGGGAGACCAACGTGTTTGTTAGCAATACACCTGTGTAGCCAACTTGGTTATCTTCCTTTGCCACTTCGAGCAAAAGTATAAGCAATCTGTGGGTGCTGAAAACGTAGCATGTGTTTTATCTATCATGTATAAACTAATATGGCAGTGTTTAGTTAATTACTGATACTAGATTTATCCTTGATACAACTACTTCAGTAACATTTTCCACCCCTTTTAGCTCCAGTCTCCAACCCAGATCTTTCTGTTGACAACTCATTCACTGAAGTGGTGTTAGGGAAAACCTTGCTCCTACGGTGCCAATCCATGTTTGGAACTCCACCTATAAACTATACGCTCTTCAGAGGAAACAGACGTATTCACACCATCACAGTATTTAATAATACGTATGCTGAATTCAAGGACATACAAACTAAATTCGATGACCTGGGGGAATACATCTGTGAAGCTAGCAACTGTCACTCCCATGCAAAGAGAAGAAGCCAAGGGCTAAACATCACGGTGATAGGTAAGTCCAACTAACTCTTCAATTGCTGGTGAAGAAATTAGCTGAGCAAGAATTTTAATTTTGAAAATGTCTGTAGTAGGATATGGTGGAACTGAGCAGATTGAACTAACGTTTATATAAACCTTTTTGTCAGACAAATTATAAAATACTTGAGAATCTGTACCTCAGACCACTTTGTTGTAGTTTCTCATGCAAAAACCCTACTATTAAGCTAGATCAACTCAACTACATTCAGTTTTATTTTAATGAAAAATATACTCCAAATGATCTGTGACCTTTAAATCTCCTTAACGGAGTCAGGCTTACTGCAGAAACAAAAGGGTTTATTCTTAAATCTTTGAAACTATAAACATGACTCCAGATCTGTATTTCTTACTCGTTGGAATAGACTCACGGTAGTTAATGAGTTCCAAAGAGGTAGCTGTGTTAGTCTAGTTCAGCAAAACAAACAAGGAGTCCTCTGGCACTTTTAAAGACTAACAAATTTATTTATCGCATGAGCTTTCGTGGGAGAAAATCCCACTTCGTCAGGTGCTTGAAGATGGGGAATTTACACAAACTGGGATTTTCTCCTACGAAAAATAAATTTGCTAGTCTTTAAAAGTGCCACCAGACTCCTTGTTTGTTTTGTGAAGTTAATGAATAAGAGTTGCAGGATCAGGTCCAATTTTTGTCCTTTTTTAGGCAGTGTGGATTAAATATATTTTTACATATACACAATTGTTCTCACGATAGTCAGTGCATGTTAGCTCCAGTGTGAAATTCCTGTGTAATTGTGGCGTTCCTTGGGTTCAATCTGGACTGTGTAATTGTGGCGTTCCTTGGGTTCAATCTGGACTGTTCAACAGCTTGTCCTCTCTACCTTCCAACTGGGGTTTGGCAATTGCTTTCGTCAGAGAAGAAGCATGCCCAGCAGAATGGTATGAGTGCTTCCAGCCAGCCATTCCTGAATCAGAGTAACCCTTGCAAATTCCTAGTCCCAGACTTGTCCTCCAAAAATGTACATCTTGTGCTGCCCAGCTCTTTCCTTCCATGCGGTAGAAACTCAGAGAAAGTCCATCATCTCAGTGATAGAAATTGCTATATACAGGCCCTGTTATCTCAAATACTTCTAACACATCCTGGTTTAGATCAAAGCAAAACAAAACACATTTATTAACTACAGAAAGATGGATTTTAAAGTGATTACAGGTAATGCAGTATAAAAGTCAGAACTGGTTGTGACGCTGTCCGGATTTAGGGAACCATTTATGATATTATTTTGTATTAATATTTTATAATTGTTATAAGCCATAGGAACTATGCCATGTTTGGTGTTAATAGAAAGGTAGTAATTTGTTGGGAATGATTATATAGTTTATGTGCAGGAATTGTATTAGTAGAAGTTAGGAATATGATTGTTATATCTATATTTTAACTTGTGTGAGTCTGGGGAAATTCCCCAGACTGAATGTCTACCCAGCCATTGTTCCCTTAATGGCCCGTTAAGGAAGCTCCCCAGTACAATAGGCCGAGGGAGAAACCTGTTGAGCCACTAGGACTTGAACATGTGACTCAACTCCATTTGATTGGAAAGAACTGCACACAGCATGGAGAAGGCCAGAGGTGATAAAAGGCAGCAGCCCCAACTCCATCTTGGTCTCAAGTCCCCAGTCTACAGCCAACACCCATTTCTGGAACTATTCTTCTGAGACTGGACAAAGGATTGAGGCCCACCCAGGTGCTGGGAGTTTACCAGAGGAACAAGCCTGCAAACTGCTTTTCATGAACTTTAAATCATTTGTATGTATGTGATTCACTTTGATATGTACGGCCACGGGCTACAGAAATGCCTTTTTGTTGTCCTGTGAATTTCTGTTCACTTTTGAAGAGATACAAACTGTTGAAAAAAATCAAGATTTTCCTCCTCTCACTGGTGTCCCTCAGGTAAATGTTGGCAGCCTGTCAAGCTAATAACAGAACACGGGAGCGTTCAAAACACTGGGTTTACCGGGCTGCCAGAGCAGCATCAGAAATTGTATAGGGTATGCCTAGGAGCTGCAGAGGTAGCAGGAGTAAGCAGCAGAGAGCGGAGCTAGAGTTTTCTCTCCCTGGGCCTGGCACATTGCCCCAGCTGCCCACTCTGCCTCCTGTCTCCAAAAGCACCACTTGGCGCTGGCGCTTTCCATAATTCCCAAGGTATGGAAGAGGAGAAGGAAGATAGAGGATGTCAGGTTTCCTTTAGCTCTGGCCTCCTGCCCCAGACCCACCACAGGGCCCCAGTCGTCCATTCCCTTTCTGTGGGCTCAGAAGGGGGCAGGCGCTCCCCCAAAGGCAAGGGAAGAGAAAGAGAAAGGATGGGCTTGGCTGACTCAGTGGCCTGCCACTAGGACCGGTCACCCCGCCTGCCCCTCCCAAATAGAAGCAGCCTTTTTCAGCTGCCAGCGAACATAGGTAACTAACGTGACTGCAGTTTGTACCGTGGTGCTGAAGGTTCGACATCCAGACTTTGTTGCTGATGCATGACGGTGGAGCTGTTTTAGCGGCAGAAGATAGAATTTGTTTTTATCTTTTTCCTTTAAGGCAATCCTAGGGGATAGATCTTCTTTCTTTCATGTTTTGTTAAAAGAACGTTATTAAGCTTGCAGAGTCAAACACCTGGAAGTTAGGGCGTGCGAGAAATAAGGTTGCCTGGGTAACCTTAATTCATCACCCTTGTGCGTATGTGTTATGGCGCAGTCCTTAATTACATGCTTCTATGCTACTTTTTTTCTACAAAACTTGCCTCACTCAGTGGCCCTGTTCTGGAGATGAATGAGGCAATTGTTCTCATTTGTTATAGAAATTAGAAAGGGTATAATGAATGAGGCAGGGGATTGCAGAAGAAAGAGGATGCACCCAGATACTAAAGTGAGAAATTTAATAATTTTATATTAAATGCAAGGTGTGCATAGTGTGCATTAAATAAGGTCAAATGTTGAAAGAATCAAATAGGTAGCCATTCAATGAGTAACTTGTATACTGAGTTAGGCAGGGATTCTGTGGAATAAATAGCATGTGTTCATGTCATGAAAGACCATATCTTAATGCATGTCCGAAAAAGTGCCAAATTAAGCTTCCACAGCAAACTTGAATATGAATCTTTTTGACTTTGGCAATCTTCATGTTCTTTTTATATAGGGAGTTTTTTGCATGTACAACATACATTATATACAGTCTTCTTGGTGTAAGTTTATCAACATCTGTCAACAGACATGATCTGCCACTGAGGTGAACTTTTTTTAGCACTGGTATATCTAATAAAACACCAAATCTAAATACTGTATTTTGACTACCTGTAACATATTTAATTAAACTATAAAGTAATTGATCTCTTCCTTCCTGTTTTTGTTTTTTATACACTATAAAATTAAAAATCTGGGCCAAATTCTTGGGTCATTCCTTACATCAATGGAAAACTTTCTCCATTATCTACCAGTTTTCACTATTAATTGATTTGAAAAATCAGCTAAACATTATTTACAAATATTGTGCCAGATTCTTAACTGGTGTAAAATGGCATGGCTCCACTGAAGCCAATGATGATTTACAATAGCTGAGAACTGGTTAATATTTCTAGAAATAATCTAAATTGTTTCCAATTTAGGGCCTGATTTAAAAGCCCATTGAAATTTATCGAAAGACTCCCTCTGACTTAATAGGCTTTGGATCAGTTTTCTAGGATTTTCTCAACTTTGTTTCTTTTTGAGCACCCATGAATATACCAAGGATTAGGCGTTATCGAGTTTATATATATCTCCGCAGGAGAAGCTGGCCAGGAGCCATGGGAATAACTGAACACAAATGCCATGTGCTGTCAATCTCTTTGGCATGACGATGAACTGGCACCAAATTAAGCATTTCTACAGTGATATTTTATAACCTGATGATGTATCTTTTCCTCATTCCTTCGTCTGCAGCTCCCGTTAGGAACGTAAGCCTTGGAAGTTATCCCCCAGCGGAAGTGGAAAACGGTGAAGAGATTGTCTTTTTCTGCTCTGTGAGCGAAGGATCTTTGCCGGTCAACTTCAGCATTTTTAAGCAAAATGAGCAAACCCCCTTTTTTTATGAAAGCAAAATGGAAACCAAGGTCCTCTGGCGGAAGATATTGACAAAGCAGGACACGGGGAAATATTTCTGTGAAGCGTCTAACCGAGCCAGCAGAGCTGTGCGGAGCAACTTGCTGAATGTTAAAGGTAAGCCATGCTCCTGATTTCACACCCTGAGAATACAGCAAGAGAGGTTTCTGCTGCTTTGACTATTACCAGAATGCGTCTATTTCAGATCTATTGTTACATGTAATGTTGGGGTTACCTAGGACCTTAGAATCTCTTACAGCCCCTGTCATTTTACCATGACAGGAAAGGAGGCGTCTTAATGTACTGGTGCTTTTAAAATTTCTCCTCTTCTGCAGGGAATTTCCGGCTTCGCAAGGTGAATTCCATTGCAACAGTTGGTGCTTGGAAAAACCACCAAGCACTTTTTTCCATGACTGTAGGCTGGCTGTTCCTTATTGGGATCTTGCTGCTAGATTGTTTTGCAACTTGGAACTGTGCATATGCTGTGGGTATAGGAAAGCATGAAAGGTTGGGACACAATCTAACCAAATGGTCCCATTGTGTTCTGGAAGATTTAGCTCTTTGATAAAAGGAAAACTAAAACGTATGCAACATGGACTGTAGTGTAATGTAAAAGCACTCCTCTCTTGAGAAAAATCACCAAACCAAAAAGTGTGAAGAGATCCAAAAGTTAAAGAGCTTAAACTGACTAGCAGATGAAAAGCTCAGGAGAATAAATTCTCCTTCTGCAGTCCATAAGGCCAAGTTCTCACTTCCCATCAATCCCCCAGCTATGTTCAAGCAGCAAAAGACACCAGTGTCCAGGGGACCTCCCTGCCTAGCTGTAGGGGAGATGATAGGTTTGTGATCCTGCCTACTTGTCACGCAATGCTAGATTTCATAAAATATCGACTAGTGTTAAACTTGACCAAGGGGATTTGTTACCCCCAGTGGCCAGGTCTATCTAATAGGAGGGGAAAGGGTTAAATTTTGTGACTCTTTTTTTCATTTTCTATGGCTTCAGATCTGTAGCAGAGGTCAGCCACGGAGAGCCACTTGTGATAGTGGGCTCCCCCTACATCCTCAACCATAGTAGGAGAGGTTCAGAAGCCAATGGCTGGCATTCAAAGTTTTCTCTGGCTGGACTTAGGAACAGATCCATCAGTTAGGGAAGAGCCCAATAGTGAAGTCTGGATGGTGACTTCTTCAAAATGTTTCCAGAGCTGTCTGAACTCATCTTCCTGAGCACTAAATACATCTAATAATGCCAACACTGCTTACAGTGAGGACTTGGGGGTCATAAAAGCCAGTAGGGACCTTTACTACTTCATGAATCATCACATTTGTCTCTTCTCATTTCCAGTCATCCTGGCTTCATGGCAGAAAGGACTCATTGCAGCAATTGTCTTGGTTTTAATTGCCCTAGCAGCTTGTGGTTTCTGGTGGTACTTGCGTAAGAAGGAAAAGGGTAAAAATGAATCTCTTCTCTTCTTTGGGTGCTGAATGAATAGAGCAGAAGAAGGGTTTGGCTGCAAGAACAAAAGTCTGAGAGAGGGGTGGGAGGGAAAGGTGACAAATGTGAGGCCAAGAACAATAGTTACAAAATCACATTTTGGGAGGAGGGGAATTTTAAAGTGTATTTTTAAGTAAGAGTGCTAGGTAGCTTATCAGGGTTCAGGTCAGCATGGCTCTGCAACCAAAGGTTGTTAACATCTGAAAGCTTTTCAGTGGACTGTGGACATTTAGCACTCTAGTTGACAGTCTCACAAGAGAGACCAAGAACTGAATAGGCCATGGATACTGAGCTATCCCTTCCTCTTTGGAAATATCGTCACTAGATCAAGAGAGAAAAGTGAGTCAGCCTGCATTAAAACTGTCAACGCTGTATCTGTTCTTTGCTCATGCTGGACCACTAGATCCTCTAGTCCATCTGTCTACTCCTACATCCACTAAATAAGATGCTGACAAGTTCCAAAGGGGAGGCCGTGTTCGTCTTGGTCAGCAAAACAAACAAGGAATCCTGTGGTGCTTTTAAGGACTAAATAAGATGCTGAACTTCATTCTGGCCACTAGAAATTATCCTAACTCAGGGATGGATGGGGCCCCATATGCAGCTTTCATTTGAATCTTTTATGCATTTGTCTTTCTACTTGGGCAGTAGATAACAGATGATCTCTTCTCTTTCCTTTTCAAGATAAACATCCTACCATGGAGATGTCTGGGTAAGATGGCTTTCTTTCTGGAAATGGTAAAACGCTTCTGATTGAAATGCTGGAGACTCATTCTTCAGCATGTTATTAGGCCTGACACCTGGAGACAATAGAGGGTGACTGCTTATAGCAGACCACCTGCTCAGAATCAACAACAGGATGAGGAAATCATCCATAATGGAAAAGGGCCAACTACTAGAAATGGAGAACATCAGGCCGAGGTTTGAATGCATTCAAATGTAGGATTAAAATCAATAGAAATGTGGTAGGAGAATAATGGAAAAGAGGATCATTCATGACACTGGGGTTTGCTTAAGCTCTTAGGCTATGTCTTGTTAATTTAAGTCGACTTAGTGTGTCTACACTTAAAAATAAAGTCGACTTAAAGGGGAACTTAAAAAGTCTACCTAGAGCATCCACACTGGATGCCTAGGTCGACTTCTGGGGCTTAGGGGGACCTAGGGGAGGTACACAGTGGCAGGGGGGGCACCCCTTACCCAATGCCAGGGGGTTCAGCATTTGCCCCATTGTACCTAGGTACAATGGGGCAAAGGGAGACAGGGACCCTGGCAGGGCATAGGGGCAGGGTTCTGCCCTGCTCTGTGGGGGGGCATTCCAGGCTCCCCCTGTGCCCCCCCCAGCAGGGAGGGCATTGGTGTAGCCCTGGGGTAGCCCTAAGTCGACTTAGGGCTACCCCATGTCTACACTGGCTTAAGTCGACTCCAGGGAGTCGACTTAAGCCTTAGGTCTAATAGAAAGGTGGTGTTATAAAGTCGACTTAATTTTAATTAAGTCGACTTAATCGAGCTGCTTAAGTCGACTTAAGGAAAGTGTAGTGTAGACGCAGGGTAAATTAAGTCGACTTAAGCAAGCTTAAGTCGACTTAATTTACCAGTGTAGATGCAGCCTTATTGAGGTCAACAGCAAAATGTCCATTAATTTAAAAGGATAATAAAGGAGTGGTACCAGCTAAACAATTCTCACTATTTTGTATATTTTCACATTACTTTTCTTGTCTTTCAAAGTCATGTTGATTTTTGCTCTTTTTCTTTTTAGATCCACAGCAGCCATGAATTCAACTAATCAGAAACTGGTATCTGGGCAGAACAATGACGGAGAATTCTATTCCGGTAGAATATTTTTTATCCTCTCTGGTAGCATGTTGCTTTAATTGACAAATGTTTGTTTAAAAATATGGCCTCACGTGGTCACGCTGTATATTGGGGCCCAATTTTTAAATAACTGAATAATAGATGCACCCACAGAAAACAGCATTTGTATTTGTAGATGAGTTATGAGAATGTGTAGTTATCCAGCATGCAGGTAGAAATGTAAGGGTTCTGATTTAGTGTGGGTATACATAGTGGAATCCCATCTGAAAATGGCGTGGATATAGTGGTTAGAAATGTTTTAATACAGTATTTAGGGGTTAAGATGGAACATGGCTTAGGCTAGGGACCAGCTCAGGTTCAGGCTGGTGTTGCTTTTTGAAGCTCAATCAGATGTAGCATTGTGTTTGTGTTGGTTAGAATTCCCATTTTGTAAATTCACATGAAATGACAAACTTTATAACCTGTTCTGCCCTCTTGGGCTGACTGTCCTGAGATTTTTTGGCTACCAGTGAACTGGAACATTAGGCTTTTTGTTATTTTGAATGGTGATGAAAGCTGGATAAACTATTTATTGTGAACATTTTAGTCTAATTTTTTTTGGCCAGTTATGTGACAGGCTCTGAGTCTTATGAATTTTAACTTTTTTCAGATTATTAGTAAATAGTTTATGTGAACGTTTCAGCTTGTGAGCTGCTTACAACCTACTCAGAGTGACTTGCTATTCACTATATGTAACTTTAGTTTGTTTTGTGAGAGATGCAACCTAACTCACAAGGTAGTTCTTCTGCTCCCTGACTGGATGGCCCCCAGAGTTTTTCAGAGCTTTCTAGATGATCATACTGGCAGTATGAATATATACAGGATTCTCATGAGCCACTTTCCCCTAAATATTTTTGCAAGCACACTTATACCAGACATCAGTTTATTAATCTGGCCTTCTATGCAAGATAGGCAGTATCCCCATTTTACAGATGGGTGAAACTGAGGTAAAGGCAGATTAAGCGTTCAACAGTGCAGCCCAGACTGTAGAAGGAGGTAACAGAGCAGAGATGTAGGAGGTTATTGTACGTTGACATGTTCCAAAGGGGTAGCGGTGTTGTTCTCGTTCACCACAAGACTCCTTGTTTAATTAGGAGAGTATAGCTCCTAGCTCTGTGCTCAGATGGCTAAATAAGTGGACTGCTGTAGGTGCTTTCCATAAAACAAATGAAAACCAGCCCTGCCATGACAAGCCAATGATCTGAGGCCTGTATTTATCTGTATTTATACCGTTCCTTTCATCCCAGGATCCCAAAACACTTTATAATGGTGTTTAAGCAGTATACCCTTCTTCTGTAGAAGAAAAAACTGAGATACCGTATTCATGGCTCCTTACTTACATAGCCTGCTTTTAACTATAAGATTATCATGCCTCTCCACTAGAAAACAGCCTTCTTGTGTTCATCTTTTCCAAACTCTGGAAGACACCAGTCTTAAAGATACCTTTTGCTAGGTTGTTATGTTGGTTTTTTTAAAAAATAAACTATCTCCATTATGTTTTTTGATCTCAGCAGGCTATTTATCGTCCTCAATTTGAGTCTGAACTGCACTGGTATCAGTAATCCAATGTGTATAAACTCTCACCTTGTGGAAAGATCACTCAATGTGAACACAGTTATTTCTTGTTTTTCTTTAGCTTTAAACTGATCCTCTTAAAGGGCAAAATTCTATTCTCCGATGTTATGAATGGCTCGGACATGTACCAAGGGCAGAATTTCCTCTAAATAACTAAATCATTCCGTATTTGTGACAGTGAGATGCTACAGTTTGATTTTAATGAGAAAGGTGTGATTCATTCATTTAGCTATCATATGCTTCTTGTTAGCTCACCTTCTCCTTGAACGTTTTGTTTTAGGATCAGCTTATATTGAAGATGGTGAAAATCATGTAAAAGCAACAGATGAAAATAAAGGTAATTGTCGCACTAATTTTTAAATCACAACATTTCTATCATTTTGGAATTAAAAGTGGTGGGGATATGTTTTCTGACTGTGAGAACAGGGGATTGGCACCAAGCCTTCTAGGATTCATTTGTTTTCTCTTACTTTGTTGTCACGTGAATTTGTTTTCTCCCGCTTTGTTGACACGTGATGCTGGAGGAAATTTGTTTTTCCCACTTGCAAAATGAGAGTAACCATTCCCATGTCCCAGGAGTGTTCTGAGCCTAATGAGTTGCTTGCACAGGAGATCATCTGTTGAATTGTGGCATAAAAAAAGCAAAGTATTATTTTTATTATTACCTACAAACATATTTCAAACCACCAACTATTATTTTTGAATTTTTTACAGAGAATCTTTCACAGGCTTCCTTTGCCTTCTGCTTATCTTTGCTTTCATCATTTTTCCAGATCTTGACCTGTTAAGCATTATAAAATTGCTGTCAAATATGAAGAAAATGATTTTCCAGCTAATTGAGGCACCAAAAAGGCTTTAAAAATTATAATTATTACCATAAAAAGAAGGTATTGCATAATTGTATACAGATACACAGTATTTTTCAGTGTTGAGTGTTTAAAAGATCTAGTTGAAGAGCAGTGCTTAAATGTAAATGTTCTGGTGATATTATGGATGAAAACTTATAAACAGATGCTGCTGTGTCCCTCTGCTCCCATCTATGCTTGCTGCATAGCCCTGTGTGACTGTTCCTGTGGACCTGGTGTATGACATGGTTTTAGCTGGGCAAACTCACAACAAAAATGTCTTATGGCCTATGTTATTCAGGAGGTCAGAGTAGAAGATCATGGTGGTCCCTTTTGGCCTTATATTCTATGAATCCCATGAAAAGACAGCTCCTTGCTCCAAAGAGCTGATAGGATAAACATCAGGCAAGAGACCCCAAGTGAATACAACCATCAGACAATAGTGGTCAGTATGAAAAGCAGCAGTCTCAGCACACCAGCTGGCTAGCTGCTGTCAAGCATTGCCTAGGCATCCCGGCAATGAGGAGCCTTAAAAGGTATTTAGAGGAGAATAACGAGGTGGCTTTGCTGATATTCTGTTGGGAGCCACACCCAGGCATGGGGGCAGCGTAGGAGAAGGCACAAAGGGACACATTTGAAAATGTAACCGAGGGATGTTGAAGGCTGAGATCTTCGGCAGAATGGAGGCAGGTGTCACTGTTCCAGCAGCGTGTGAGATGATAGGTAAGGTAGATAAAAAGGGCCTTACAAGTGAAGACAAGTGGTTTGTTTGACACCGTGGAGAAGGAGGAGCCAGTGGAGAGTGCAAAAGTTGAGTTGACAAGCCAGGAAAATGATTGCAGCAGCATTTGCATGGATATCGTGGGTCAAAGTGGGATATAGTAAAGGCGGAGGAGGAGAAGGCTGATGAGGACTTGTCCTAGTCAAGTCTTGAGAGGATCTGGATAAAAGATCTAGAAGCAGCACAGGTGGAGAGGAAAGGCTGGACCTTACATTTTCTTCAGGAGGAAGCAGCCAGATATAAACAAAGCTGGGATGTGAGGTTTTAGAGAAGGGACAGGCAGGATGATGCTGATGTCTGTGGTACTTGAGGGAAGAGGGATGGGGGAAGGTTTGTAGGGAAAGATTGAAAAGATTAAGATCTTTTATTTTTAGCCCTGTTGATCTTATGCTTCTAAATGGATGTCCCCAAGTAGATGTCAGAAAGACTGAGATTATCTTGCACAGAAGGAAATAGGTTTAGAATGGAGTGAGAGCCATCAACATAGATATGATAGTTGCATTCATGTTTGCAAATGAGACTTCCCCAGAGACAAATTATAGAGGGAGAAGAGAAGGGAACCAAGGACTATGGTCTATGGAGCCCCAAAAGAAAGATGCCGAGTGGGTGAGATGAGGATCCTCTGAGTGAAATGCTGATGGAGTTCTTAGGGAGGACGGAAAATAACCAGAAGTGAACAGATTCATGAAAGCAGAGGGCTGGATTTAAAGAAGAGAAGCATGGTTGAAGGTGTTGAATGCAAGCCGAGGAGCGTGGGTATGGTGTATCGGTTCTGAGATTTGGTTAGGAAAAGGCTATTAATGACTTTGAGAGCGGTTTGAGTGGAGGGCAAGGAGTGGAAGCCAGACTGGAGTGGGTTTGATATGGAACAAGGAGAGAGGAACTCTAGACAGCTGTCGTTGATGGCACATTCAATGAAATTAGAGATAAAGGGAAGAGGTGATGGTAATCGGGGCAAATGGTGAGTTATTTTAAGATGCGAGTGACTAAAGCACACTTGTACCATGAGGTGAAGGAGGCCGATGAGAGGTGAGGGCAAGAGATCAGATGATGGGATGGGGACATTGAGGTAAGTAGAAGGGTTAAGGGAGCGCAGACAAGAAACTCCTGTGTCAGTGAGAGGGGAAAAAGAAGAGAAAATAAGTCAGGGAGAGTGTGGGAGGAGGGGAAGTATGTAGTTGGAGCTGGATAGGCGCAGGAGACTCTTAGAAAATCCCCTGTCCCAATCTGCATTTTGCTGTTTTTCAAGACCGTACATAAAAAACAGGAGTTTCAGGTCCTAGCCAGACAGCGTCCGGGCCCCGCAGTTTTAAAAAGCTTGCTGACTCAGAACTCCTGTCTCCATACTGGGCTGACCCCACATCGGCCCAATCCTGCACCCATTAAAGGAACTGTGAGCTTGAGTAATGACGTCAGTTGTGAGCTTGAGTAATGACGTCTGTTGTACCAGGATCAGGCTCACAGCAAGTCAGGCACAGGAGTGCTACAAAGAAACATCTTCTTGCTGTTTTGGGGCAGGACCTGACAATGGGAATGCGGAAGTGGAATACACTGAAGTTGAAGTGTTAACGCCTGAGCCTTACAGAGGTAACTAACTGGCTGACCTGTACAGTTTTGTGTTGCAAATAATTATGGAGCTGCTGTTTCTGCCATTGATTTCTCTAGCAGCAGGAAAAGGTCCTGTAGGGAATGCACGGGAATTCCCTGGCCAGAGCTGTCAGTGATGCAGCGGCTACTGGCCTAACAGCAGGACAGCTGTTACCACAGTGCTTTCCCACTCCTCCCTGATTCTCCTGTGCACATGCCCTGCCCTTCCACATAGCTCTGCCTATCCAAAGATCCTACCACCTGAAGCTGAGGGTCTAACCAGAGGACAGCCTGCAGTGGGTCTGCATTTTTGGGGCTCACAACTCACCCAGGGACACTTAATTTTTTTGTTTTAAATCTTCCTGGGTAGGTTCAGCCTCTAGAGGAAGAGGAAGGGCCTAGTAAGAGCTGAGGGAAGGAGAGGAGTTCCTCACCCTGTAGGGAGCAGGAAAACAGAGGAATGTCCCCAATCACTGTTGAACCAGCTGAGAGATCAAGGGCTATGTCTACACTTGCTAAAATTAGGTCGAATTAGTTAGTTCGAATTAACTAATTCGAACTCATTTTAGTTGGTTCGAATTAGCTTAATTCGAACTGGCATGGCCACACTGGAATGTTAGTTCGAACTAAGCAAGCACTTGCTTAGTTCGAATTAGCGATCCCCATTCATTTCAATGGCCGGTTAATTTGAACTAAGAAATTAGTTCGAATTAACATGGCCACATTGGTTAATTCGAACTAGTTAGTTCGAATTAACCCCTTAGTTCGAATATCATATTCGAATGTATTAGTTCGAATTAAAGAAGCCCTTAATTCGAACTAACTAAAGCCTAGTGTAGCCATGGCTTGAGTTAGTTCGAATTAAGCCTCCTTAATTGGAACTAACTTGCCAGTGTAGACATAGCCTAGGAGCCAGAAATGGGATTAGTTCCCTGTGGAGAGCTGGGAGATTGGAGCGTGTCCTGGGGCCTGAAGGAAGACAGAGCCTGGGTCTACAGCTAAAACATATGCCGGCCTATCTCTGTAGATACAGCATCTGCCTCTTTAAGGCTTTTAAGGCTGGAGAAGCCCTTTCTGTTGCTGTAGGAAGCATCTGCACTATGGCAGCCAGCTGTAGTGGAGACATACCCAGAGAGCACATGGGGAAACGAGAGTGTTGGCTGCCATGATAACAGCAGCATCCTGCTGTCTGTGGTATCAATTTAGATGGAAGATATGGGCTAGAGGTGTTAACACAACCCGGTCATTGTCCAACATTAAACAATGTGAAACCAGGCCTGGGGCTTGGGATACAGAGACCTCATTCATTTAACACCATGGCATAAACACTATTAAAAATCCTTTAAATCTTACACTGATACAGGAAAGAAGGAAAAACAGGTAAAGCATTTGAAATATAAAGTATAAAATAGGGTTTTCTTTTTTTATTGCCCCCTTTCCATTTAGTTTTTTTAGAGCACCTCCCTGTTTTGACGGTTTCTTAAATGGTGTTGAAAGAAGAAGTTAATTGAGTTGGGTCAGAGATGTCATTACTACTGGAGTTAGAGTTCAGTCTTAGAAGGAAAAGCCCCCTTGTATGACAGTCTCTTAGACGGTAATAACTCTCGTCCCAGGGGATGGTAGGTGGGATTCGAGTGGAGCTGGTGGGGTGGCAATGTCTTCTAGGTTTTAACAATGCGAGTCCTGTGGCACCTTATAGACTAACAGATTTTCTTCGGCATAAGCTTTCGTGGGCTATAACCCACTTCGTCAGATGCCTGTGGGTTACAGCTCACGAAAGCTTACGCCGAAGAAAATCTGTTAGTCTATAAGGTGCCACAGGACTCGCGTTGTCTTTTCTGTATACAGACTAACACAGCTACCCCTCTGGAAATCTCTAGGTTTTAGTCTCTCTGGCCTGTTCTGGCCAGGACACCCCTCTGGATCAGGATGATGAAGGCCTGGGAGTCCAGGAAACAAGGGAGGGGTGGGGCAGCCTTGCTGGTGAAACCCCCGTCTTTGTTCTTCCTTTGTTCTTCCAAACTTTCTCCACCAAATCTTACTTTTAAGGACCCCCCAAATGGGAGTGGGAGGAGCAATAGCCCATCCCCTTATTATTTTGGCCACCAGTTAGACTGAATATCTGACACACTAATTTTGGCTCATTAACTTCCTGCTCCTCATCTCCTGTTTTTAACCTGCATCACTTCAGTGCAGTCCATGAATTATATCGCTAGGCCTTTTTTGTTTCAATTAACTCAATTCATCTGTCTCCCTTTTGCACCTTTCTCCATCAACGTTTGTTGTTATAACTGGCTATTGTAACATCTTATGAACTTTTATATACTTCTAACACTTGAGCTCACAAACAGGATCGATTTATAGACACAATTGTCACAGGCTATAATAGTTCTGTGGCACAGCATGTAACACAGTGGAACCTTGATCCATAACTAGGGCTCTTAAGTAATACAAACAATAATTATGGCCATAGCCAGATCCCTTAGCATGGTGCTACAGTGCATCGCCTCGCAGCCTTTGGGGAATCTGCTTGCTAGAGCCTATTCCCAACGATGGCATGTACAACTTCGCCTCACTCAAAGAATCATGGTATCCTCAGTCTCTTTGTGCAGAAAGTGGAACACATAGAAAAGCCCAAGCAGTTAGGAATAAATAAAATCCACAGGGGATGTTAAACCATGTCCCATTTCTCAGCTTGAGAATCTGAATAGCCAAAGGAAGAGATTCACAAACTTGCTCTTTCCGGCTAGGAAAGGACACTTGTTTTATTTCTGTGCTGAAGACATTCTTGTTTAGTTAGCAGCACAAGTGGTTGTTTGCACAAATGTACAGCCTCTGAGTTTGGCAGCAAAAGACAGCTGTTTTCTCAGTCCTGGACTGCAACAGACGGCTGTCATTCTCTCCGCGGGGTCCTCGGACTGCATTCTAATAAGCAGGTTACCTATTTACCGTTCAGTGGTGCTCTTAGATTTTGGAGCCTCTGCATTATATTTTAAGGTATTACCAGTAGTTACGAATCTAGAGCAGCAGTTCCCAACTTTTCCCTTCATGCAGACCACTACATTGTCATCAAAAGCTTTTGTAGACCACCATGTAAGCAAGCCATTTTAAACACAGTCTGTGACTGACGGGAGCCAAACATATATCACGTGGTATTTAAAACACAGCTATCTCTAATAATTTATTATGGCCACTCACAAACATACTGCACTCCTCACAGTACATTTACCTGCAGTACCTTTGCAGACCATCAGGTCCACAGCCCAGAGGTTGGGAGCCACTGGTCTAGAGTTACAGATGTTTCACACACCTCTGGTCATGCTCCGTGCAGTCAGTTTGAGGACGCAGAATGCTGTAAAAAGTACTTTCTCTCCAATGAGATGTTAAACTAAGATCTTTTTTAGTTACAAGTTAGAGAGCCCCTAAAAATGTAGGGGACAATCTGCCTCCCAGCCATCTCTCAGAAATAGTCTTCCAAGAGGCCGGGTGTAAGATCCACCCTATCCTATACCATCTGCCATTTTCACTGGATCTAGTGAAATTACAGGAGTGCAGTGACATTTTTTAAAAGATCCTGTTTAAATGGGCTTGGACCATGTTTTAATTGTGCGATACTGTTTCAAGTTATAGCCTTGGATTATACAAATCCGCTTCGTGATTTGGGAGTATGGTTAAAGCGCGATCGAGTCCTCTCTGTCCTGCAGTTCTATATCATACACCTCAATATGCTCAAAGCGTGTGCTGCTGTAGCTTGTCTAGTGAGACGAGACAAAAGCAACTGCTTTGCACATAATTGCTTTCTTTCTGTATATTGTACCTGCATGACCAGTACCGTATGTGTTACTGTTCCAAACATTTTGAGATACTGCAGTAAAGGAAGATGTTGGACGAAACTAAGCACAGTCTATGCAACAAGATTAATTCTTTCAACTCTGCACTGCATGGAGCAGGGTAAGATTTAGTCTCAGGGAGGGAGGGGTAAAGCCATTTTTAATAACAACTTCTCAGACCCACGTAAGTGGTTTAGACCCATGAACTCCCATCAGTACTTTTATCATGTAAACACTGTACATGTTCTGCTTCAAGACACAATGTTCTTTCATGTCTGTCTGTGTTACCATGACAATGATCAGTAGTTCCGGTATGAGCGAACACTTCAAGATCCTCGTACTTAGCTCGAAGCCTTAAATGTTAAGCTGTTAAATTCCCTCCGGCTCTATCTATTTTCTGAACAAAGGCGAATTACCCAACAGCAGACCTAGGTCTACATTCTACTCAGAGCAGACACTCACCTCATCCAGAAGGCAGCATTCAGAGCCAAGAGGGTTTGCAGTGGGCAGTGGGCAGTATCTTAGAAGATTACTTTTTTCTTTAGGTTTTATCAACAGCAGACCGAGTTTAAAAAAAAAAAAGAAGGTCCTCACGAAATGGTGACTAGATTCTATTCCTATTGCCTTCAACAGGAGTTCAGGTATTCCTCAACCCCACCGGATCAGACTCCAAATTATTATGTAAAATTTTATACAGAGATCTCTTCCTGCATCAAAACTCCCATGAGGAGCAGGATCAATAATTAATTCATAATTATAATCTTTGGGGCAGGATTAGGATTAATTAACATTTCCCCTCCCCCAAATCCAATTAATTATAGAATGTCTGTCAGCATTAAAGAGCTATTAACATTTGGTGGAAAGAGTAATTTTACTTTTTCCCCCCTCAAACCAAATCTCTACCGACTGATCACTGTTCTAGGGTTCCTGAATTTTCTTGACAACCGTATGGTGCCATGTCTAGAGTAGACCTCCCTTTCACCGTTGCTCAGACGAAAGCTGCCCCAGCAATAGTGAGGGTGGTAAATCTGCTAGAAGAAAAGCTAATGTAGTTGCAGACAAGGCTTCATTGTCTCATTTTTGGCTATCTGTAAATTTGGGATAATTTGATACCCCCCTTTGTGAGAAACGATGTGTCCCTTTAATGAAAGTGGCTAGAGAAGGGTTAGGTATAGGGTTATTTTGGGGAGGGAAAGGTGTTTGTTGATTTGATACTTAAAGAGGTGCTTCTGATGGAGACTGGTGTAATAAATCTTTAAGGCGAGACCATGCTTAACAAAAGCATATTGCCTGTCTTTTCTAAGTCAATTGTGTGAGAATACTGTGCAGTGAGTCAGAGCTAAAATATTGTCAGGAAATATCCCTAAAAGGGGAAGGGAGAAACCGCTAACTGAGGTTCAATAAGAACATGCCCCTCCTTTGACTTTTATAGCAGGTTAGTCATTTGTAGGGTGCAGCGTTACAAGGTCATATGGAACAAAATGCCATTATTTTATGTCCTTTCTGCTAGCTCGTTTATTCAGGGCTAAGAAAAGAACAACTTATGAAAGGTTAAACACACAGACAGACACACACGCACGTTTTATGCCACTGCATATATTAGGGAGAGGGGTCCCCAAAGAGTGGTCAGCCCCTGGCCTTGATCCGGTCCAGTAGAAAGGTAAGAAAGAAAATTAAAAACACCTTAGGTGCAACCCTGCCATCCTTGAGCGACCAAAATTCCCATTGACTTCAGAAAAATCTACCTGTGCACATGAGATTTGCATGGCTGGCCCTTCAAAAAGCTCTTGTAAAGCTAAAGCCTTTGTCCATACTAGGAGCTAGGAAGTATTTAAAATATAGTTGTTGCT
The DNA here is from genome assembly GCA_007922175.1 of Pelusios castaneus. Taxonomy (NCBI): domain Eukaryota; kingdom Metazoa; phylum Chordata; order Testudines; family Pelomedusidae; genus Pelusios; species Pelusios castaneus. The sequence continues at coordinate 4,762,890 of ML685805.1, read as the reverse complement.
AGCAGGGTTCTAGCACATTTCCCCTGATTGCTGTGGTCCAAGATTTTTTTCTTGAGAAACGTGTTAGATTCGCAGGGTAGCAACAGCTATAGACGTACCGTAGCTAATGACAATGTCGGGAACCTGAGATCTTTTGGTAGCTGGCTCAGCCCCACCTAATCTCTGCCAGGAGGCGCACCTGTGTTTGACAGTGCTCTATAAAAGGATTTCAAACAAGCATCAGAAAGAGAAAGGCTTTCTTTCCATTTTGGTATTTTGGATGGTTCCCCCAGAATAAAAGCTCCTTGCAGGATTTACCGTAAAAAATGGAGCCTTAGAGTCAGGAGGAGAACTTTACTGAGGATTATTGTGCAACCCCAGATGTATGGCGCTTTTGTGGTTAAGGCCAGTTGGTTAAGGCCAGCTATAATGTTTTGGAGGAGGAAACCCAGTAACATTATCCTTTTGAGGCTTCAATCTCTGTCTATTCTTCCCTCAGCCTCTCTTACCCATCCATATGCTCCCAGCCTTTCCTTCCACTCTGTCCTCAACTAATGCACTTGCAGTGCAAACTACACACTCCCATAGCAAATTTGGAACTGTCCTGCACGTACATACTCCACCACCATGAACTGGGAGATCCCCCTTCTGCAAAAATTGTGTCAATCCTAAACTCTGTCGTGCTGTGTGAGAAAGTTCCCTCGAGCCTTTCCACAAAACTAAAGCAGCTCCATGAAAGGAAGATTTAACTAGAGGAGCAAAGAATGTATGAGCCGCTTTCAGAATTGCAGGCCGCATTTTGAGAACGCTCAGGTCATTTAAAGCAGCTTGTCCAGTTTGTACTAAACTATCAAGGAAAATCTGTATTCCAGAATAAGATGTTCTGTGTAAATTTGAGGATCAGTTTAATGTGGGGGAAACGTCTGTGTGTGTGTGAGAGAGAATATCAAATTTATAATGGGAACCTAATTTCAATGTTATCTATAGAAAGTACATATCTTATAACAGACCTGGGTGGGGGCTAGAGGACAGCTGCTTTTTCATCCAAACATTGAATGGTGCGTTGCTGTTTATATAAATGATTTCCTCTGAAAGTAAGACAGTGCATTCTTTTGTGTAAGGAGCTTTACATAAAGTAAACAGAAAAAGGAAATAAATTGATTCTATGCCAATACATTTTCCAGCTCCTGTAAAGAAGGGGACTGATACAGTATATAGTGAAATCAGAAAAGCTAATAATGGTAAGTAAGCTAGTGAAAAATGAAACACATGAAGGAGGTTTGGAAGCATTTGTATCTAGATTAGGGGATAGAACTGTCAGTAAATAGTTTAGAAGTTGCAGGGTATAGAAAAGAGACATTGAGATCAAATGGGCATATCCCAAATAGCAGCTAAGAAAACTAAAGTGCTGATAAATTTCGCAGCACCTTTGTGATTTCCCACAGAGTAATGATTTGCAGTGTGGTGAGATTAACAGCTGGAACTTCTTCTCCATTAATCCCGTCATTTTGTCTCAGCCAAGAAGATGGTCTTCAGATCTGGATTTGAACCCACCCCAAAAATGTGTGGGTTTAGAGTCCGCGTTCTGAATCAAGCCCATTTCCAGTTGTTAGTTTTTACCTTGCTCAGGTGTGTGTTTGTTTTTTGATGCCCACTCCTCTGTCGGCTTCAGAGCCTGAAATCCAGCCCAAGCTGCAGCGGTGTATACATTTGCTTTCTTAGTGTTCCAGCACAAAGCTCACAAACCCAAATCTGTCAGCCTGGGCCTGAGAGGCTCACTGCTGTGAGTTGTGTAGATGTATTTGTAATAGGGCAGCCAGACAGCGAGTGTGAAAAATCGGGGCATGGGGTGGGGGTTAATAGGAGCCTATATAACAGGGGTGCACAGCCCTTTTTGGCCAACGGCCAAATTGCATTTTCTAAGGCCACTCAAGAGCCACAAATGCAACATGTGGGGTTGGGGTGGGTCACGTGACATGATCCCCCCCCCGCCCCCGCTCGCTCCACCCCCAGAGGGCCACACAGAACATGCTCACAGGCTGCAGGCTGTGCACCTCTGCTCTATAAGAAAAAGCCCTGAATGTAGGGATTGTTTCTCAGGACATCTGATCACCCTAACTTTTAGTGGCTCACCTTTTCCAACAATATAGAATATTATGGACTGCTGGGTATTTCTTCTGTTTTCCTGTCTCAGTAATGGCTATTTAAAAAATATACGTAAGTCCCACCTAACTATTCTGTAGCCTCCACCCCATCCTGCCTCTAAACCTAAAAGACTTGAAGCAATATGATCACATTTGATTTCTTTTTTAATACAGTCAGGATTCTCTCCAAATTGTGAACACTACCCACTTCCTCCTCCCAGATTCTGAAGTCAGCAAGGGTCCTTCTCATAGCTGGACCCCAGGGGCTGTCTTAATGCTGGCAGCGCAGCAGTTCCACAGACAGTAGATTAAGGACGCTTCCTGCTAGCTTGTCAAGAACTCAATCAGAGAGGATTTCCTTTCATCTCCTTTGTATTAGGGAATATCCACTTGTAAATGTCAGGCTGTAGACCAGTCAGTTTTTCTTCTTTTTCTCGCCATGTGACTTTTGTGGGGCCTTTCATGTTTGTTTTTCAGTTTTTATCTGATATTGTCCTTCCCTCCTGCACATTTTACACCTCTATAGAACCTTCCATGAGAATATCAAAGTATTTCACTCACAAATCATACTTATTTCTATCATGTGAGGTGCAGTAGGTCAGCTTTATCTCCCTTTACAGCTGAGTAAACAGAGGGACTGAGTAATCTGCTTTAGGTCACATAGATGGACAACAGCAAAACTGGGAATAGAAGTTAGCAATCCTCAATCCCACTTCATTGCTATAACCGTTGGCTGACACGCCCTCTTTGCAGTCTTTATTTCACCAAAAGGCAAAGTAGCCTTTTTATTACAGAGCTCAGTCACTTTGCAGCTCTTTCGGCTTTATAAGACTGCAAGTTTTTAGAGTCTGACACAAAACCCAGTGACGGCAATTCCCACTGTAGCATAGGCTTTGGATAAGGCCTTTAATAGAATGTGAAAACAGATACTGTACTTCTTTCTTTGTGCAAGGCTGGTGAAGTTAGAAGTATTATGTCTTTCATGAGAGTATTCTTTTTCCCAGAGTGGAGAGAATCATATATACTGTAAAATAAGGGGTCCTGTGACACGTCTAAAGACTTACAAATGTATTTATTGCATGAGCTTCCGTGGGTGTAATCCCACTTAGTCAGATGCATGAAATGGAAGCTGTAGCCTGTCCGGTGAATAAATACAGAGACGGGTAAGTCACAAGGACGTGTGACTTTGTACAAAAGCTCATGTGATAAATAAATGTGTTAGTCTTTAAAAGTGTCACAGAATTCCTTGTTTGTTTTGCGGAACTAGACTAACACGGTTACCCCCCTGGAACATATATACTCTAGAGACCTTTTGCAAGACCTAATTCATCAGATTAAGTATGTTTGGGGCTTATTAGTCAAGACACGTATAAAACTATATTTGTTGTAAGGCAGGAAGTCCAGTGAAATAAGATTCGATTGAAAGTCTGGGCTGACTTTGACAGATGATACACAAGCACCCCCTTAATCTTACAATCCACCTGCTCTTTTATAAATTACATTCTACGGTTTCAGTTATTTTTGGAAATGTAATAACAGTGTATTGTTCTAATCACATTTGTTTTTCCTGACTGACACACAGGAAAAGTGTTTCAAATAGATAAGCAGGACATCACACAGGCATGCAGTGGTTTGGGAAGCCTATATTACATATTTGAATATAATATTAACTTTGTTTATGGAGAGGCTGTATGATAGCGTTGTAGCAAAGTGTACACACAGATGCAGCAGGGTTCAGGCTCTCTGGATAGCAGGGCATCTCCAGCAATTCAGACTGATGAATGCTTTAGATTCCAAGATGTGGGGTGCCTCCATTGAACTCAGTTGGTTGATGACAGGGGATGCTGAGTCCTCAGTTATTGTATCCTACAGGATCTGCCCAGCATTCTGCATTCACTGGCAAGAACAGATAAACTCAGGGCAGTTGCTTTTAGAGGATGAGTGAGTGATGTCTTGTATGTTGGGTAAGCCAGCTAGGGTGTCCAGAATCAAATAGGCTAAACTGTCCTCCATGGTGATATAAAACAAAATTAGGGTGTAAAGGAACCAGAAATCTAATTAGACTTAGAACTTTGGAAACATCCCTAAGCTTTTTAGGTCATACCTTGTGGGAAATATTATATTAGTGAATTCTGTCTTGTTCCATGTAATTGCTCCAAGTGTCTGATCCAAAGTTTATTAATGTTTATAGGAAGGTTTTCAGTGACTTTGGATGGGCATTGGATTGGACCCTTAGTGGCATCACAGAGCTCATTGTGATATTTTACCATTGGGTTCCTGGACTGCTCTCTGTGTTTAATCTGTCTTTAGGAAAAGAGAAATCTAGCAAACAAAATGCATAGCTAAACCCAGTGCTGCTTCACGGGAAAAACGAATCAGTCACTTGGAGGTAGCTGCAGTGACGAGGCAGGAAGTTTTAAGAATCCTATTGCAACCAACAATATACTGTGGAAAAACAAATATGCCCCAGCGGAAAGAGGCATGACAAATCCCCACTGCATTGAGCGGTTTGGAATGAGCTATTAGAAATCAGCCTCTGTTATCAGGAAGTCTGCTCTACTACTTTCCTGAAGTCAGACTCCAGATGTAACACCTGGGAGACTATTCTCTAGACGCAGTGAAAAACCGTTATGAAAAAAATAAGACACCAAAAGAAACTCACTGGGTTTGGGATTTTATTGCAAACTCCAAAGCTCAGCCTAGGTTGGCCAAGTTTTGAGTCAACCTGGAAGAGGTGGAAACCACAAAGCACTGTGATTGGGTTTTGGGGTTTTTTTTTTGACTAAATACAAACCTAAACAATATCCCTCAGAGCCAAAAGCTTACATACTCTGGGGTATTCAAGATCCAGATCTGGGCCAAAATCTTCTGTCTAGCCTTTCTTTCCCAGTAACATGCGAACCATAACTTGGATTGGAACAGTTCTCAGTGGTGGGGCACTCAGAGTTCAGAGCTGAACCCAAATTTTGTGGTGTTCCCCTGGATTTCAACCAAAAATCAGCTAAAGCTTAGTGCCATCAGCACCATCTGTGTATGCATGGAGTTTCTAGGTTCACCTGAACTGCAAATTTAAGAGAAAATGTATGTGTGCAATGGTATCCTTGGGGCTATGCAATGTAACAGTGCTCCTGCAAGTTTCTTCTGCTTTAACTGAGATCAGTCTTTGGACCCTGTCTTCCCTGTCCCGATCAGTCCATCATGGATACGTGACTGAACCTCTGGCTGGTTGACATATGCTTATGAGACTTGTGACACTCTCTCTAAGCACGAATGGGTCTCCATGCTCCCAAATGCCCAGCAGCTGTTATTTGGAACTATATAGCAAAGCCTAAGGGGGCTGGGGCTCCTGCCATGTGGCAAATTCAGTATTTGCTTCCTTCAGGCAAATGTATTATTTGAACCTACTATCCCAGTGAGAAAAAACAAGTCTTTGTATTCTCTCAGTAACTCACTGATACATGCTACCTCTTTTAAACTTGGCAAATATCTTAGCAATCACAGACTTTGTAACTTCAGGTCATTTACTTCCTTGTGCCCATATCAGAACCCATCGCCATTAGTCTGGAGGAAAGTTGGCAACTTTACCTATATGTGATCAGAACCCAGAATGTCTCTGGACCTTTCCCTGCCTCCCTTAATAGGAGTAAGCTCCATTTCCTTCGAAAACACCAATATTCCCCCTGTAACAATAAAGTCCAGTTGAGTTTAGATTAAAACCCCCCCATAAAGGTTACAATAGGGGGAAAACAGTTATAAAACATTAATGACATGACCCTGCTTCTGCAAAACTACCACCTAGACAGCCCTATACTTGAATTACAGAATATTTGTGTGTTTTCCGGGTTCACAACAGTGCAGAAATCACTTCGACCTCTAACAGCCACAGTAGTGTCCCGCAGACCACAAATGCAATATGTGACAGTCTCTTGGCAGGAGAGTTGGTGTTTATGTAGAAAACCAATTAGTTATTGGCCGCATGCCTTTTGATCTTGGGTGGCACACAGTTACAAAGAGTTCCCCATCTTCAAAGCATCTGACGAAGTGGGATTTTCTCCCAGGACAGCTCATGCATTAAATAAATTTGTTAGTCTTTAAAAGTGCCACGGGACTCTTTGTTTGGCTGCCCTAGACTAACATGACTACCAGTTTGGAACTTAGCTAAGAAGGGATTTGACTGGTTACAAGTACATGACTGACATAGTGATGGAAAAAATGAGAGGAATCATCAAGAACATACAACTCTGAATAATGGGATGAAACTGAACAAAGGCGAATTTACATTGGATAACAAGGAAAACATTTGCAGAGTGAAACCAGCTAAACTGTTGGCTCTCTATAGCCACTGTAGTCAAATTCCAAAGGGGGAGCCGTGTTAGTCTATTGTAGAAAGACAACAGAGTCCTGTGGCACTTTTAAAGACTAACAGATTTATTAATCGCATGAGCTTTCGTGGGAGAAAATCCCACTTCGTCAGACGCTTTGAAGATGGGAAAGTTACAGAGTGGGAGGAAATTAAATGCAGGGGAGTGTATGACATAGCATCAGGTCAGGCTGTAACAGCAAATCAAAATCTTTCTCGCATTACAAGTGATTTGACCTCCCCCTCCTCTATGTGCTGTTCCCCAGTGTTTTGAATCCTAACACCTATTTTGATTTGCTGTTACAGCCTGACCTGATGCTATGTCATACACTCCCCTGCATTTAATTTCCTCCCACTCTGTAACTTTCCTATCTTCAAAGCGTCTGATGAAGTGGGATTTTCTCCCACGAAAGCTCATGCGATAAATAAATCTGTTAGTCTTTAAAAGTGCCACAAGACTCTGTTGTCTATAGCCACTTTAGTTTGCATTTGCATCGTGTCTTTCATTCAAGGATCTCCAGGCACTTTCTGAACTTGGATTAATTAAGGATTGCACCTGTAGAGTAGTTCGAGCTCATTACATGCATTTTACAAAATGGATAAACTGAGCTAGAGCAAGGTTAAGTGACTTGTCCAAATTCTGGATCCAGGATTAACATGAAGTCCTGACCTTGCTCAATGTATCCCCTGTGCAGCAAATCCGAAGTGGGACCTATCACCCATGACCACAGGAAGTACTATAAACAAGTCTGACAGTGCCACCTAACAGAAAGACAAATCACTCTCCTAACCGCGCTGCCTACCCACTTTTTAGAGGGGGAACGTTTCCTTACCAGTGCAAAGGGGGTTTTTGTTTTGTATTTTTTCCAGAGGCCAATTATTAAATCCACACCTCACACACCCTGTATCAGACCGGCCCATCTAGGAGTGCAAAGTAGAGCATATCGCCCGTGATAAGTTGCCTCTAAAGGGAAGTTTCTGTCATATGCAACAGCTGCGTGTATTCTCAGCAGGGAATGTTCTGTCACTCAGACATACTTCTGCCTTTTTGAGACCCCCATATGGAGTGGGTATGGGGAAATAACTGCTTTGTAGGCCACAGTCAGCAAAGCAGTTCAACAAGAGCTTCAGGTCTATTGAAGATCCAAAGACGGAGTCGTGTTTGTCTATTGCAGCGAAACAAACAGAGTCCGGTGGCACGTTTAAAGACTAACAGATTTATTTATCACATGAGCTTTCGTGGGGAAAAAATGACGAATTTTCTCCCATGAAAGCTCATGCGATAAATAAATCTGTTTAGTCTTTAAAAGTGCCACAGGACTCTCTTTGTAGGTCTATTGAAGTCACTCTTTGAAATCAACGAGCCTGCGTTTCTATTTAAATTAAGCACATACTTAGGTGCTTTGGCGGACTGGGGTCTAAAACTTCACTTTTTAACTTCCCAACTGGCTGGCTTATGTCACTGCAAAATCAACATGTGCAATACAAGAAAACTTAACCCAGAATTCTCATTTATTTGTCCGTAAAGCTGATCCCTTTGAAATATGCCATTCAATTTTTAAGCTATCTTTTATTTTGCAGATTCTGGGGAACACAGGCACTCGGTAAGTATACATTTTTTTTGAAGAATAAGAGATTGGGAAGTAAGATTGGGATGACTGGTTGACCAGTGAAATAAGGGTTATTATATTTTTATATTCTTCACAATACTTTGTTGGAAATATACTGTTTACACTTTCATTTATAGTCTTCTTGGCCAGGTTTTCTCTGATAAACTTATGTAGCAGTGGTCACTAAAAGTCCAGTGAAATAACTGGTATTTGGGAGAGCTATTATAAAGTCCAACTGGCCTATGATGACTCTTCAAAAGAATAGTTTACACATTTAAAAAACACAGCTCTGCCAATTTGACTTGATTGCAGACAGTGGCGTACCAAGAGTGTCTGGTGCCAAGCCCACATTTGTGCCCTTCCCCAAGACCTCATTCCCCCTCCCACATGCAGGGTAAGAGGGGTCCCAGCTCCTCCCCTCCAGTGGCCCCCAGGGGTGGAGGGAGGCTTGAGGCTGGGTGTGGGGTGTGTGTGTGTGCAAATGCCTCCCCCTACTTATCTGGCATATGGTGCCAGCCTCTTCCGGCTGGGACAGGGCAGTCTCACCCCCAACTGGGGAGGGTAGGGGGTCAGCCCTTCTTGATGCTTGGTGGGGGGCGCCCCCAGTATCTCCTGCAGTGCCAGCCCAGCCCGGCACACCACCCTGCTACACACCTGTTCCTGCCTTCACCTGGGCACCAGCTTTGATGGGGGAGTCGGGCTGGCCCAGCCCTTCAGATGTGTGGGGAGGGAGGCATTGAGGGGCACCCGTCAGCACCTCTTGCATCCCCCACCCTTCATGAAGGGCCAGCCCGGCATGTACCCACGGCTGCTCCAGCCCCGAGCCAGCTTGGAAAGCCCTTGTGGTGGTGGTAGGGGTGGGGGTTCTGGGCCAGCCCTTCATGATGTGGGAAGGGCAATCTCCTGCACCCCTCAGAGCCTTCTGCATCCCCACCTCCTGCGCTTTGTGAGGGCCAGCTCAACAACCCCTGGCAGCCGGGGGCCCTGCCCGCCCCACCCTTCCCTCAGTATGCTGCTGGTTGCTGCAGTGTGCACTCTGACTCAGTTTCGGGAATGCCTTTAGACTTCCACCGGACTGATGGATTCAAGGGTTTGCTGTGCTGGCCAGTCTAGTAATAACATTAGTGTCAAATGGGAAAAGAGATGAATGAAGGAAGGATGTTTAGTGTCTCAGTTGGAAAAACTACAGTGGGCTAGCACTAACTAAGTCTCCTACCCAGCAGTCAGTTCCTCCCTAAGGTGTGTAGATCGAGGTGATTACCTGACTGATACTATTCTCTCAAGCAGAGGCCTGAATTCAGCTCTGCCTCTGTTCCTGACCTGGGCGATGTAGCACCTTCAGTCAGGTTATTATTAGAAGATTGGCCAACTGACAGGATTGTTGGTGGAAACGGTGACAGTCTAAACCAATATTAATAGAAAGCAAATTCTGACTGTTTTATGGTCCTCCAATCAAGGAACAGGAACAACACCAGGGCTATGTCTATACTTGTTAATTTAAGTTGACTTAGCGTGTCCACACTTAAATTTTAAGTTGACTTTGAGGGGAACCTATAAAGTTGACCTACAGCGTCCACACTGGATGCCTAGGTCGACTTGTAGGGGCTAGGTGGACCTGGGACTGGTCCATGGTGGTGGGGGGGCACCCCTTGCCAAGTGCCAGGGGGCTCTGCCTTTGCCCCATTGTACCTGGGTACAATGGGGCAAAGGGGGACAGGGACCCTGGCAGGGCATAGGGGCAGGGTGGTCAGGGCTCTGCCCTGCCCTGTGGGAGGGCATTCCAGGCTTTCTCTGTGCCAGCCACCCTGGCAGGGAGTGCAGTGGGGAAGCCCTGGAGGCCCCTAAGTCGACTTAGGGCTACTCCACGTCTACACTGGCTTAAATTGACTTTAGAAAGTCGACTTAAGCAGAAAGTCGTTTTAAAAGGAGGTTTAATAAAATTGACTTAATTTTTCCTTAAGTCGACTTAAGCAGCTGCTTAAGTCAACTTAAGGAAAGTGTAGTGTAGATGCAGAGTAAATTAAGTTGATTTAAGCAAGCTTAAGTCAACTTAATTTACAAGTGTAGACGCACCCTCTGTGAGTAAGAACCCAGCCAAACTAACCATTGCATCTCAAATTTCATGATCAATCTACCGGTCAAGGAATGATACGATGAATAGCTTTGAACACCAAACTAATGGGAGGAAAAGCCAATTTGTGAGGAGAATGAGAGGCTAACTGCCTTGAATGGATGATCACTTGGCTCTGTTGAGATGCAAAAGAGAAAGAATAAGCACTTTAGTAAAGAACAAACATTTCCGAAGTAATAACGACATTAATGTTCTTTATGAAATATTTTCCAAGTATGCTCCTAGGACGCTGTTCGATAGTGTCATGGTTAATATTCCTATGGGTGTTGTGTTAGCACCCAAAATGGGTCAGTCATTAGATTAGGTAAACACACAGGAAGACACAGTTTTCAAAGATAACTCTTGGAAAAGAAAAGTGTGCATGGTAGGGAAGAACTGCCACGGGTTGAGGGAGACTGCAGAGGCCCAATCACCTCCTGATCTTAAACCAGACGGTGGGACCATAAAAGGCAACTGGGAGAGTACAATTCTTTTGTTCCCTAAGCAGAAGCCTGCAGAACAAGAGGGTGCGTGTTTGTATAATCACTAAGTAAGGCGGGAGTGTGTTTCTCCTGCTACTTATGTTATATGGCTCTGAAGCAGTTGCTTAAAAAAACATGGAGAAAATAAGAGACTTGCATATCGCCCACACAGGAGCACTTTCTACATCAGCTGACGACACACATTCAAGCCTGGCCTGCCCTACCAAGTTAGATCAAAGTAAGGCAGCTCATGTCGATCTAACTCCGTAAACATCTACAGTAAAGCGTAGCTCTCACTGATGTAACCTGCCCACTATATCGACTTAGTAACTCCACCTCCACAAAGCGTGTAGGGCTTTGGCTTAGATCAATGGTTGCTACCTTTCAGAAGCCCTCCTTCGATGCCCCACACTGACCATTTGATCTGTGCAAGTGCTCCTGATGTGGATGTATGAGCAAAGTGCTGACTTGCAAAAACGTTGTGGTGGCTGTATGTAACATCACTTAGGTTAACTTAATGTGACTTGACTTGCGCTCAGGCTTGGAAAGGCGGGGATCTCCACACTACATCAGCACTCAAGTCCACCTGGCAAACAAAAGAAATCTTCTCTATTGTTACTATCTGTTGGCAGAGCACTGAAGGTCTCTGAGTGTGTTACAATAACTGGCAGATTTTAATAGGCAAAGGGGAGGTATTTTTCATTGTCATTTTAAAGATGGGGGTTATGCTTTTCTCTCTATCTTCTAAACATAAATCAAGCCCAGTTCTCCTCTCTGTTGAAAGGGTACAACTTCCTGGTGTTGCAAAGGAGAATTCTCTATCTGTGCTTGGGATAAGGGCTTATATACAGGAAAAGGTAGAGTAGGGTCACCAGATGTCCTGATTTTATAGGGGCAGCTGTGATATTTAGGACTCTGTCTTATACAGGTGCCTATTCTTCCACCCCCTGTCCTGATTTTTCATGCTTGCTATCTGGTTACCCAATGGTGGAGAGAAGTGACTCAACAAACAGCTGAAGTTGGCTTGAGAAGGGGGCATTGTCCATTGTCTCAGTACTCTGTTGTTTGTTGGAGCTACATCTGCGTGTCTTTGCACCCTAAGCTGTCAGTGAGAGGTTTGGGGCATTCAGGATTGGTGCCTCTGTGTGCACTCTTCTCCGTAACTGCTACATAAAGCAGAGTTCCACATACAATCTAGCCGCTAATGTGAACTGAGCCGCAACACTATATAACCTAGCCCTAGTATACGCTTGCCGCACTTTTCAATGGAAATCGATGGGAGTTACGCAAGGTACGTAAAATACCTTGCATATCTCCTGACGACTTACTAAAAGCTGGCTACATACTAGGTAAGCCAACCGGAAATGCCTTCTGGTTGGCTTACCAATACTCCAGTTCCAGGGCTGAAGTTGCTATGGCGATTTCTGGATCGATTGAGTGTGTCTGCACAGATTTTGGCATCCATCCATTCTAATCTAATCTAATCTTTCTTTCTTTCTTTCTTTGCCAAAGCTAAGCCTAGAAGCATTACCTGAAGGCATATTGAGGCTGCTTTGATTCTTAAAAGGGATGCATTGAAAACATCTCAGCATCCTGTGTAAATAATTTTGGCTTTAATTACTTGAGCCCTGAAATGTTGCCATCTTCTGGTGAGCTATCTGGGGAGGAGATGGATTTAGGGCTGCCTTTTCTTGTGATTGCTTGCAGACATTTCTGTCCTCAGAAGGAAAGTAACAATTATTCCCTGAAAAATTCAACAGACTGTCCCGAGCATTTTAAATTTCTCATCAATAGAGAAAAGAAAAACCTGCTTTGGAACAAACATGTTACCTGTTTTCCCCAGCAATAAATCCGGGGGTTCACAGCACAGCACAGAGATGTGCAGGCTCAGGATGTGACTGTTCCACAAACTTGAGCCCTGATGGTGAATTTCCCAGGAAATGGCACTTGTGCAATACACAGGAATCCCCTAAAAACTCTCACATAACATTATCAGACAGGACACACCCCATTAGGCATCTCAGGTGCAGTTAAATATATATTGCAACTTCTCCCGATTAAATAAGTATTTGAATCACAGTGCTTGTGCCCCCAGGACCCAATCCTGCTCACAGAGACCATCTATGGCAAAAAAGCAGCATTAGACCCTTATTTTTTTGCCTGCTGAGCAGGAGCAATCCAGAGCGTTTCCTCCTAACTTCAATCCAGCATGAAAATAACAAGGAACATTGCTCTCTCCATGCTGTGTGAGTCTATGATAAAAGCGAGTCCAGTGCTTTAATTCAATGGCACACATTGAGAATAAAGGGTTACATTACACAGGTTCACAGGAAGGTTTGATCCTGTTTAAGTCAATGAGGGTGGTGTGTTAGACAAATGTTTTACCAGTCAAAAGCTGAATTGTTAAATTGCTTTAAAATCATATTGCAGTCCAGATTCTCATTCGAGAGGGATACAGACCAGAGTAAACTGGGCCTGACCACATTGGATTTCTGGGATATTCTGAATTACATCCAGACTTTGGGCTTGTGACCTCTTCTCTTGTTCTTGTCTGCTTCAGAATTTTAGATATTAAGTTCCATCCATAGGAAGTGTTTGCAAAAGAAATGGGTGTCTTTGAATTTTTTATTTTTTTTTAAACCTAAAATCAGCTTGGAAGTGTCTGGAGTAAATTAATTGAATTACTCAGAAAGGAACTGGGAGGCGGTTTCCTTCCTGGAATCAGAGCTGGCAATCTTTCTAAGTTATTTAATGGTCCTAGCTTCTGAAAACATATTGAAGGAAATATCTTAACAATGAGTTAGCCACTTCGCCAAATACTAATTTGGTATTGTGCTGGATTTGCTGTAATGTTCTGACTTCAAACTCTCCCCTCTCACTTCAACTTGTTTGTTTGTTTTATTTTGTCCTGGGGGTGAACATGGACTGATAGCCTGACTCAGGACGTGATGTACCTTCAGGTGTACATTTGTACTAATGCAGAATGTACCATCCTGGAGACAAACACCCCCAATTCTCCTCCCACTTGCAAAACTGAAAATCTGGCCACTTATTTATTAGTTAGTGCCCAAGCATAGATTTAGGTGCTTAAATATAGACAAGCAGGTTTGAAAATGTTAGCCTAAATCTCATGGGCTATGTCTACACTTGCTAAAATTAGTTCAAATTAGTTAGTTCGAACTAACTAATTCAAACTAATTTTAGTTAGTTCGAATTAACTTAAGTCAAACTAAGCAAGTGCCATTCATGGCACTTGCTTAGTTTGAATTTAGCGATCCCCATTCATTTCAATGGCCAATTAGTTCGAACTAAGAAATTAGTTCGAATTAACATGGCCACATTGGTTAATTCGAACTAGTTAGTTTGAATTAAAGCCTTACTTCTAAAGCCCTATTCAGAATTATTAGTTTGAATTAAGGAAGCCCTTAATTCGAACTAACTAAACCCTAGTGTAGCCATGGCTTTGGTTAGTTCGAATTAAGCCTCCTTAATTCGAACCAACTTGCCAGTGTAGACATAGCCATGGTGTCTTAGTTTCCTCTCCATGTAATGGTGATGTTGAAGGACTTTCCAGAGGAGCTGTGATGATTGCTTACCCAATAGTGCAGCTCTTGGAAGAGTTGTTGTTATATTTAATCTCTTTACTCAATTTTATGGATCCACGCATTTTTAAAATTTATGCTCATAAACTTTTTTCCCCCTTTTCCTCATTGCCAATTAGAGAATAGAAGGTTCTCCTGATTCCACTTAAAAGAGCCATCACAGAAGCAACTGCTGGGAGAAAAAAAACAAGATGCAAGATGTGCCTGTTTCAAAAGCTTTATGGCACGTATTTATGAACCTGCCACCTCCTCTCTTCAGTGTTCATTTCCTCAGACTGTGCAACAAGGACATTCCAACAGCATGTAATTTAAAAAAATTACAAATAAAGATTCTAATGGGAAAGTGCCTATGGAAACCAATCGCATGTGTACCCCAGTTAATTTCTCACTAAAAGAGTTTTGTTTCTCTATCCTCCATTTCATTTTGCTCTGGGGAGTTGGGAGTGTAAGTTGCAATAGAGTAACAGTACAAGTGCGTACATCAGTTGAGACACAAATATTCTTTGTTAAATTGCTTCTTGTATCTAAAAATTTCACTGCTCGTTGATCTGGTTGGCATATTGGTTCTCTCTTGAAAGAAAGACTGCAACTCTCAGTCCATAGCAGACAAAATTTAGATTACAGATGTTGAATCCCAGGTCAACAGAGGCCTGGGGCCTGAAGCTAAACCCTTAAGCAAATCCCATCCTCAAACTTTAATGAAGTTCAGAAACTTATTCGGGTCCATAATGGAACATCATACCAGTCTGTACTTTCTCTCTACAATATGCCAAACCGAAACCTTAATTCCATGCTTTTGAAGATTGGCACTAAAGACAGATCCAGCCAAGGTGGCTGTTTACTATTTCACTAATGGGTTCAAACAGAGCCCTTGATCCAAACACTCCAGAACTCTGGAGGACTTTGGGCTCTGGATCAAAACTTTGCAGTTCACGTTAATCTCTGTTTTACAGATACAAAGAAAATACAGACAAAAAGGCCTTGACTGTTTGTTTGTTTTTTCCAGAGTGTAAAGATGGTCCCAATTCTGCAGTCTGTTCCCTTGTATTGTTGCAGGATCAAGGATGTGGATCAGAAGGCTCTCATTTTTAAATCAGTGGTTTTTAAAATATTTTTCTTGGGACCCAGTTTTAAAAAATCATTTATGGCCTTGACCTAACAATTACATTTTTCAGCAATGCACTCCAGTCTTTCCGTGGTAGCAGCAAGAGATGTCATGATCCAGGACCTGAGGGTCTGCAACCTGGTGCTGGGTCCCGAACCATAATTTGAAAACCACTGTTTTAAATGACAAATAGTATTTAAAATAATTAAACCCAAAAGGATCTAAGTCATTCCTATGGAGAGATGACATATGGATTTATATATATATATGTATATTTACTGCTTTAAGCACTGTATCAAAGGCTCTGGAACAAAAAAGATAAATCTCCTTTGAAAGCAAAGGGGTGTTTTTTGCCTCCCACCAAGTTAAACTGTTGTTTCTTACTGACTAATATCTTTTTAATTTATTTTTCCCTAGGAAAGGGTTACTTGTATCATAAAACATTTAAACCTTTGACACACAATGGGTTTTGTAGTACATTTCTGTTGTCAAATGTACATTTTTTCATCTGATCAAACTCCTCCCACAAATCCTACATGTTATTACAGTGAAATTGGAAAAGGTATTTTAATAAAGAAATCTTTGATCTTCACTTTACATCTTTGGATGTTTTTCTTACCAGCAACTCGCAAGTGGCTGTGTGGAAGGGTTACTATTAATGATAAACTGTGTGGGGATTAAAATGCACACGGCATGTCACAGAACATGGGGAAAGTATGTGGTGTGCCCAACCTCTGTCAGACTTGAAATAGCTGAACCCTGTTGTAACGAACCAGATTAATCTCAAAACAAGTGTGTCCACACCAGCCACTTGAAGAATCATTTCAGGGTTGCCTCACATTTACATTAGTGCTGCTCAAAACCACTTCAGTTCAAAGGCTCTCCAGAAATCTATCCTACAGTCCTTGGTATCGCTCCTAGAAACAGTGGATTCTTGGAGGTTTCAAAATGCCCCCAGTGCACCTAGAAGACTAGTTGGAGCGTTTCAGCTTGGTTATGACCATGCTCATGTAAAGTATTTCAGACTAGACCAGTTCTTTACCTTGCTCAAAGATTCATCTACTTCATCAGGTTCTTAAGCCATGTCACTGGGCAGCTGGCCCCTTTAATAAAACAGGTCCAAACTTCTCCCCTTCTCCAAGCTATTACAGGGAGAGGGCTGAGAGAGCTGGGTCCGGCTGTGGACCTGTCTGAGAGGAATGATTAGCAGAACAAGGAGGGTGAGGCCTGCTTCCCCGCGTAGGATGAACTTCCAATGGAACAGTGGTGGTGGGGCGTTCCTACTGGGTTACACTCCAGCAGGGAGGCCTGGGGTGGTTGTCCTGGCAGAAGAAGAGTCTGATTGTGATGGAAGATGCTGGAGTGTGTTATGTGCTAGGCTGATGAGCTGTGTTGTGGGATTTTGAAGGACTGCATTCACAGAGGGTGATAACTGTTTTGGGGCTCTCGTTATGGGATATTTGCGCTATGTTTTGAAATATTCCTCTTCCTTGGCTGGTTTATTGAAGCAAGAGAGCCTGTCCTGGAGCCATTAGGGGCCTCAGAGAAGTAGTGGAATAGCTCTGGTGCCTAAAGGTAGCAGGCACTTGGGGAAGGGAGGTCAGTCACAGAATGCTGGTTAACTGGCATGAGCTCTTTTGTGTGTGGAAGTGAAGCGTGGCACTAACATGCTGCGAAATAGATTGGTAAACTTGTCTGTTGCAGACAGAGTGAATGTACCCAGCCAAGGAACAGTCATACATGATGAGTTCAGTTTCCTGTTCTACGAATGTGGCTTCAGAGTCTGAGCACGCCTCACTTGGGAAAGATTCTTGTGTCCGTTGTTGAAACAATGCCCATATTCAATTAAGACTCAAACAATAAGTCATTACAAATCTGCTGGGTTAGTTCTTCAGAATCAGATTTCTGTCATCAAACCAAGCCTGGCTTAGCAAAGGTAAACACCAAGTGTGCTGTAAGTATTCACCTTTAAAAAGCAGGGGAAAGGGGTCTTTTGCAATCGGCCCAGTTCATCCTTCCCCCTTTTCCTAGTTCTGTTAGCAGAATCCATTCGTATCCATTGACAGATACTATTTTATATAAGATGGAACACGGATGTTGTTTCATGAGATTCATTTGCATCATAGTGTGAGAAGCAACAGGTTAAATCAGTTCATAGAATGTGTCCTCCAGGTGTGATTCCCTTTAGTGTGAGTTGGGAGTTCCCCTGTCTGAGTGGGAAACAAACCCCGTTGACTCAGACCCCAATTTTATATTAGATGGCTTATTTTCATGGATGGAGAGCAGGTTTGTTTGACGTCAGAGCCTCACTTGCAGAAAACAGCCTAGCAGCAGTAGCCAGTTTTAAGCTACTTGTAGGAAACGTGTTCAAAACCAGTGGCCTCCTTCTGGTATCCCACTGAAACCTTTAGCCAATATGTTGAGCGAGACCAGAGCTCTTTGTCTTTCCCAGAATGACACAAGGGAACTCTTCTCCATGGGACCACAGAGGGGAAGAGCAAGTAGAAAGGAAACCTGGAAGGCTTTAATTTAAAGAACATGTGAGGCTGCTTGAGTTGGTCATCACTGAAGTGTAAGCACTGATTCTGCAAAACGTGGAAGGAGCACAAAGCCAATCTCTTGCGTTGAGCGAGAGAGGCCAAGAAGCCTCCATGCAAAAGCAGCAGCAGGGAAGAATTCTGCTGGGCGGAAATTAATAATGTTTTCAAAAGACAGTGCAGCAGTTTTCAGAAATTAGTTCCAAGGAATCATCCATCACAGTGCAGACTGAGGAGCAGGAATGGTCAACCATGGGTATGAGGCTTGAGCTTGCAACACTGACTCATTCAAGTTATCCTTAGTCACAGGTTCAGGCAGCTTTCTGGGGCAGGGCATTAGTGGAGACTGGAAGAAGACAGATATAGCCAATATGCCCTGGCTATTCTGGATTCCTTCAAAGCTCTATTGCTCCTTTGGCACAGGAGCACAAGTTAGGGCAGACCCAGAAAGGTGATGGAGTGAGATCTCTGGAGACCAAAACCCTCTTATTCCCCTGAACAGGTGCAGCAGCTTCCCCCACTCTGCCTCACCAATGTGCATGGTTTATATCTGTTCTGGATTTAAGTTTTCCTTATCAGCACAGATCCCAGGAATGTCCTCTTGAAAAACAAATGATATAAGGATCTGTTGCTACCTCCTGATGTTATCATAAATCTCATGATATTAGATACTTTTTCTAGAGCTCCAGTTTCTGCAGTCGAGTCAATCTGACTCTGGTATGGCTGAGATTTCTTAGGCCTCATTTTTCTCTATGCAATTGTTACTGGAATTAATGGCACTTCTGTATCTCCATCAGCTGCTTTGTTTTGGGATGCTAAGGAGTTGTAACCATATTATTTATATGATGAACATATTGATTTTTTTGTAGAGAATGAATTAAAAAATAATCCTGAAACCTTATCTAAGGTCTAATTTTGCTCCTTCTGAAATCAGCTGGGTTTTTTTGTCATTGATTTAAATAGGATCAAATTTGGGTGCTACGTGACTTCTAGAAAACGCTCAGCTGCATTAGGTTTTTTCCTGGAATATCTTGGCATGACAACCCATTTGGCTGGTGTAAAACTTTCCAAGAGAAATTGCAAAATTCAGATGGCCCAGGAGAAATTTATTTCTCTTCCCCTTCCTAAGTGCTTAATGGTGTTTCCCTTATTATATTTGAGACTGCCAACTGTGTAGGGTGACCAGATATCCTGATTTATAGGGACAGACTGGGGCTTTGTCTTATATAGGTGCCTATTACACTGCCGGAGTTTAGCTAGAGTGTTTTGCAGATTTGAATAATTTACCATAGTCTGTGAGATACCAAATCACTGTTAATCGGGGGCCTATTCATCCGTGCATGGAGGTATTTGTGTAAAGGAGAAGTGACTGAGTTTAGTGGGGGTTTCCAGCACCTGTGAAAATCAAGTCCTTAGATGTCTCCAATTGGGCACCTAAACACTGTGTGGTGGTGAAAAATCATTGTTGGGTTTTGAATGTTCTGTCCTTACACTTTGTGAAGTGCTTTGAGATTATGGAATGGAGGATGCCATGAAATCCAAAGTAGTAATGTTTCTTGCACCATACCATGACTCAGGTCATCCCATGCACCGGTTAGAGGGGTTATGTAGCAAAACCTTTGTCAACACAACTCGTAAAATATCACTTTCACTTGTAGGGGTTAATTCCTAAATGCGAATTAAGTGAATTTTCCACTTCCTCCTGGAAGTTAACACTTTCAGCCCTTTGTTACTGGTGAAAGATGGAAACCTCAGGGGGCGAGGGACTGACAGATTTTAAAATGTGTATCAATTAGAAAAGTCTGAAAAATTCCAGGTTTAAAAAAAACCAAAATGCAGAGGTTCCCCCTCCCCCTAAAGTTTTTCTTGAAAATGAATAATTTGAATGAAAATGACTTTTTCTGTGGAAAAGTATTTTTTACAACACCCTATTTTCTGACCAAGCCATCCTCCCCCCTCAACAAACAAACCCTCAAATCTTTTTGTCACAAAACGTGTGGCCAGTTCTTCTCCTAGCCCCATGTCCATCCTCACACTGGACTGGCTGGAAAAATGTTGATACCACTAATAGTTGGCTTCTCTAGATGGTCTGAGAGAGTCCCTCAGGGAAGTCAATGGTGCTCTGACAATTTACACCAGCTGTGGATCTGTGCCTCTGTTCTGTCTGCATGTTAGAGCAGCCCATGTAGGGGAGAAGACACAGAGCCAGTGCTTCTGAGAATGCCCTGTCGTGCCATAGATCTGAGTGCAAGTCACAAGTTCACCCCTTGCTATCTTCACTGGAAGGGCCTAGATTGAAGTACCATAGAAACAACACATTCAGCCTCTGGATGGACAACGAATTTCTCAAGTGACCCTTTCTCCTGACACACCTATAACTCATCCCACTGAACCAACATCTCGCAGCTGATTTTGAATGCTCTGAGTTGGCAATAAAATGTGGTAGCTGGGGGAGGAATTACAAGGACAAATGCTGCTGTCAGACCCCAAGATAGAATCCCTTGTTTTTGATTCCCATTTATTTTTCATGTTGTACCATTTGTTATTTTGTAATATATAAAATAACTCAATAGTTTTCACAAAAGGAACAAGGAGGCCATTTATTTATCGCATGAGCTTTTGTGGGAGAAAAATCCCACTTCATCAGATGCTTTGAAGAAGTTCTTCAAGGCGTTTTACGAAGTGGGATTTTCTCCCATGAAAGCTCATGCGATAAATAAATCTGTTAGTCTTAAAAAGTGCCACAGGACTCTTTGTTTGTTTTGCTGAACTAGACTAACATGGCTCCCCCTTTGGAACTTGTCAATAGTTTTAAAAATCACTTGGCGCCCTTTATGGCTGAGTCCTGGTTTCAAAGGGGGCTCAAACTGATGCCCAGGGACTTGCTTAACCTATGCTCTTATATTGCTGGTATTTTTTCTTCTTCTTCACACTGCAGGTCTGGAGGCACTGCAGATACTCAAAGGATGAGATGGGTGGGGCAAGGAGGCATCACAGGGGAGCCTGAAACCAACACATTCATCTCCCTTGTAATTCTAACACTGCAGTATCCGCACACTATTTTTTAATTTATTTTTCTGAAACCGGCTATCGAGACTTTGTCTATTGTATGCTGGAATTAAGCTGATGGGGCCACCCGAAGGGAGCTGTATGAGTTTGCTGGAATGAGGAATGTTTATTACTTTTTTTTATGGTTTTCTTATTGTTCTTTCAGGGCAATGTTTCTTGAAGCCATTTATTAAATAGAAGAATTGAAGAGTTTCTGGAACAATGCTTCAGTTTAAACATAGCTGTGGCTGGGGATGGGAAGGTGTAACAGATGCTTTGTGTAACAGATATTCTTTGCTGACGTGTGTATCTAATGTTCTGCACAGGATAAGGGTTGGGCCATCAGCTATCCACCTGTTACAGTGAGCATGACACGTCTCTCTATCAACACGAGTTGATGTGACTGATGGGGGATTTTGCCTTTAAAAAGGGGGGGTGAGGAGGAGTGTTGATGGGTTTTTGATACTGTAGCAGGACACGCCTTCACTCCTGTCTTCTTGCCCTGCAGAAATGAGACTAACTCCTCTGACTGGGCAGTCACAGTGCCACGTATTTGGGTTCCCTCCACCAAAGCCATGCCAGTTCCCATGCAGCAATCTATGTACAATATCCCATGCTTTCAGTCCTCTCCTCAGGACCAGAGAGGACAGAGGTCTCCCTTCCCTGAAGTCTCTGGGAGCTGGACTCAGGTAGTCCTGTTCCTCCTCCTTCCCTGCACTTCCTTCTTGTCTCTCTTTCTGCTTCTGGGCTGATGGGCGAATTATCTGACCTAGCCACCAGCCATATAATTATCTCTAACGACTCCAGTCACCTTTCTCCAGGGAAACTAATGGGCTTTAGAGCGATCAGCTCACCTCTTCCCTCCCTCCGCTCTGTCACAGTTACCCATGACAACTGCTTTGGGCAGGTAATACATTCACAATGATAAAACAAACACACACAGGTCCGTGTGCAAACACAGAGCAGGAGTTTGCAATGCAAATGATTCACCTCAGTTAATGTGACCTCACTGGATATGAAGGAAGTTTGGGGCAGCCAAGTTTCAGGCGACTGAAATTTCCTGGTATATTTTGAACCTTATCTATAGGATTATAGAGTAGTTAGTAAAATTCAGAGCAGCAGTTTGCAGTTTAGTTAGTAAAAAGATCTTAAAATTAGCCAGTTTTGTTTTTACAATGTGTCCTGACAATATGTATTTTCACATCGTGTGCTACCGTGGTAGGGGGTACAAATTATTTTGTTGGTAACCTCTCTCCCCCTGATAATGCTGAATCTCTCACTAGAGTTCCTCTTTCTGTCGACTTCTGGGCACACACATGGGACCAATGGACTCATTCATTGCATCAGGTTTGATGTTATACCCATGCCTGACTGCAACTTTCCATCCAAAAGCGCTTGTGTTAGTCAAGTATTTCAGCACAATCCAGTGCTGACCTCTGGTGGCCAAAGAATTTACAGGCCATTTCAAAAGCATTTGAAAATGAGGGAATGCTCTATATATCCTGCAGTTTATTGTTGGTGGGAGTTTTCTTCAAGCCAATGCTGCAGGGCTTGGGCTCTGATCTCTATACCTAACTATTTATTCTAATTTTTCGGTTTATGTTCAGATAACTGGATGGAAGTAAGGTGAACATTTTTGACAATGAGAGTAATTAACCTTTGGACCAATATACCACAGGTCGTGGTACAGTCTCCATCACTGACCATTTTTATAACAAGCTAGGAAGTTTTTCTAAACGAGTTGGCTGAGGAATTATTCTGTGGAAGGGCTATTCCCAGTGCTAGACAGGTGGTCAGACTAGATGATCATATTGGTCTCTTCTGGCTTTGGAATCTAAGAATCTAAATTCAGTTTTATAGCCTGGGCAATCTCTTGGCTCCTAACCCTCAAGGCATTTAGATGATTCTGACGATCTGGGACCCTTTCTGTGTATCAGTTTCCATGTCTGAAATGAGGTTAATAGTGCTTAAATCACAGTAGGAGGGTTAACTAGTCTTTTTGGGGTACGATGTTTTTAATACAAAGGGCCTTACGCCTTTGCAAACATTGAGTAATATAATAATACTTAGCACCAGTGTGGCGTTCTTTGTCCACAGATCTCAAACCACTTTAAAAAGGAAAGTAAGGACTATCCTCCATGTTTTATGGACAGTGAAAATGAGAACAAAGAGATTAAATGGCTTATCAATGGCAGAGCCGGGAATGAAACCATGACCATCCTAGGCCTGTACTTGGTCCATTAAACCACCTGCCTATGTCAGTAGGAGAAGAGACCAGATCCCAATGTGTACTTTTTGTCCATGTTTATCCTTAAGTTAACAACTTGTACCATGAGCTCTGTTCTTTGCAGGTTCTTACATTGTGATCTGCCCACCTGGCTTTGCTGTGTTATAATTCCCTGATTTGCTTGGGAATGGAAAGTAATGCAGAAAAACCGGCTACAGATATTTCTGAAAGATGCGTAGTGTAAAGGACGTTGCCTGGTGCAAAAGCAATGAGCTTTGCTTTTACTGTTATCTGGAAAATAAAGTGCAGTGCAGCCTGTCATGACTAAATTAAAGAATTACTTTTATTGTCTTGTTTGAAGCACTCTAGTCTGAAGTCAGAGGAGCTCTCACAAAGAGAGAGTCTAGCAATCATCAGAATGTGGCTTTCATGGGAAGTTTAATTTAAATATGAGTGCCATGTAGTTATACAGACAATTTGTTTTCTCAACGTACACAGAAATACTGCAAGGGATGGGAGAAAGAGCTCTTCAATAGAGGGAGCAAAGCATTATAGTTGAGTTAGAATTATTAAGTGCAGACCAGCAGTTTCACCACAGAAACAGGAAGTCCCAATTATAGACATTGTGACTGGGCAGTTGCCCCGCACTGGCTGTTATAGGGTTAAAAAGGGCCAGGGAGCTGCAGCCAATGGGCTGCGAAAAGAGAAGAGCCAATCAGGGAACAGCAGCTAGTATAAGAGGGGAACTGCAGAGCCAAGGAGTGCAGTTAGTCTTAGGAGCTCAGGGGGGAAGTAGTCCCTCTGGCTGGCTGACTAGGAAGTCAGCACTCTGGAGAGCTCCCATTCCGCCATTGGGAGTAGACCAGGAGCCCAGAGGTCCTGACAGTGCGGAGGTCCATGGAGTGGTCCAGAGGTGAGGGGCCGGCATGGGACGGAAGGCTACGAAGATGCTGGGGGGACGGTGGGACCAGAAGGTTGGAATAGTCCTGAGGTGAGGGCATGGAATGGACTGGGGGCTGTGGGTAAAGCAGCCCAGGGAGATTGGCAGCGACAGTGAGAGACTGGAGGGAGGTGGTGGCATCAGTGCCATAGTTGAGGCACACAGGGTCCCTGGACCAGGGTCCAGAGAAGTGGGCGGGCCGAGGTCCCTCCCTGCTCCACCAGAGTGCTAGGGTGGCACTGAACTCCCAGGCCATTGAAGGACTAAACAGTGGGCAGGACAAGGGAGTAGACTTTCCCCTGGAAGGGGGCAGCAAGGACTAGGTTCTCAGCCAGAGGGCCGAATAGCTCATGGCCCTCTGTTGGAGGGCAGAGCAGGTGATCAAGTGGCAGAGCACGAGCTGGACAGGGGACCACTTGAGCTACATTCCCCAGCAACATCTAGCCAGGAGGTGTGTACCCCATCACAGATATATGGACTAACAGCACAAAAGGGTTAAGCACAAGTCAGAAAAGGTCTGGTTTCTTTTCCTGAGAGGTAAAATAGAGAAATCTAGATGTCAATAAAATATACTTTTCTACATTGAGACAGGAAGGTCATGGGATCATTTCAATCTCTGGTGTCCATTAATAAGTACTGAATAAGGACATGTAGCTATGAGATTCTGGGCAATTTTAATGCAGAGACATTGATAAAATAGACCCTGATATTTATCATTGGGAGCTTGTGTAGTTAGAAGTGGTACTGTCTAATCTGTCAATTAGGTGGCATTATCCAAGTGATGTACAGTTTGCAGAGTAAGCACAGATGCTAGCTACCCTGCTTGCACAACCAAAGCAGTTATTGCACGCAAAGAGCTTGCTTTTTATCCCTCTGCATTGGTTGTCCACATATTCATTTTTAAATAAATACCCCCCCCCCACAGCATCAAGTGGACACCGCCCCAATACGATTTCCTGTTTGAAATCAACGAGGTTGTGCTAAAGGATCAAAAACGTTGTGCCCATGAATTTAGTGGATCTGCTGAATCAACAGGCTTGAAGGATGACTTTCCGTCTTCATTCACAAAGCAGGTGCAGTGAAAGCCATGTGAACTCCCCACACAGCCCTGTCCATGGGCCTGAACTTGGTTCTGCAATGCAAGCCTCTAGGAATGGGAGGATACTTCAGTCTCCAGCCAACAGTGACTTAGGACTGCAAAACTGTCCACCCTCCAGAAGATCATGCAGTACAGAGGAGCCACTTCCCAGCTCTCTAGCTTTGCCCTGTCCCATTGGGTCACCTTGATCCCTCTGGAGCTCCTGCAGAAGTGTATCCAAGAAGGGGAAGATGATGAAGCGGGGCTGGTATTCTTAAACTTCCACTTCTCCAGAGGTGATGGCCACTGCAGTACAATGAGAGCTGTATTAAAACTGAATCCCGATTCTTTAAATGCCCATGGTTTGGGTGTTTTCTTCCCTCCTCATCTGGCTTGCAGGCTAGGGGATGCTGCAGGAAAGCATGCGATCTGGGTCTGGCTGGCAGCAATCTGTACAGAAAGGCGAGGTGAGTTGTACCTTTCTGATTTGTGTCTCTGTGCTCTTGTGGGTTAGAGTCCTGAATGCTAAGAAATAAAATGGGGTTATGTTGAAATCTTCATGCAAGATAGTGGACCCCCAAACTTTTTCTGTCATGCTCCCATCCCTTATGTGGCTGGCAGACCCCGCGGGGCTGCGGTCAGGAGCTGGGAGCCGAGTCAAGAGCTGGGAGTTGTGGGTGAGGCAGGAGCCGGTGGCCAGAGGTGGGATTGGAGGCCAGGAGCAGTGGTTGAGACTGGAGCTGGGTTGGGAGTGGGGCCGAGGCCTACCTATGACTGGGACCGTAGCCAAGAGCAGAGTCAAGACTGGGGTCAGGGGCTGGGGCCAGAGCTAAAATGGGAACGGATTTGGAAGGAAACAGAGTGGGGCTGGGTGGGGCTCCCTTTCCATCCCCGTGGGGGCTAGCTACACCCTGCTGTACCCTGCTGAACATTCCTCGGTGCCTCCCAATTTGGGGACCAATGCTGCAAATGTATTTTATGTTTTTATGTAATTTCTCTGTTTTATGCTGTGAACACAATGGGACCCAAGAGCCCCGATTCTTCTCCCATTTGAAGTTTTGCCATTGATCTCCAATGGGAAGGGGACTGTGAATCATTTTAACAAAGAAAGGAGTAAATTTACTCTTGTGCCATTTGCTAACAGGCTGCGAGTGTGCCTAACAAAAGAAAAAATTGCTGCCAACCCTGATAAAAGGCCTTCAGAACTCTGTAAAATTCACGAAAGTGGCAGTAAGCCCAAGTTATCAAACTACAATGAGTGTCAAAAAGAAACCTATATTTGCTTTTTAATTAACTTAAAATTATACAAGACACAGTAATGAGGAAAATCCCCCAAAGTCTCCACAATGCGAAACACATATTTTGGGGTTTGTTTCAATTTCAGGGTTGGTTCACTTTATCTTCAGATCAGATGATTGGATTGTTAAAAGCTTAGCAAATGCCAAACTCTATAAAATCTGTCCTGAAGCACAATCTCAGAAGCGGGTTGTGAGCCAGGGGCCCTATCCAGGCTATAGCTAAAACAGCCAGAGCACATTTTCAATGCAGTGCTTGAACACAAGGTGCTAACACTGTTTTCCTGACCAATATAGACTAGGTGATCCACGTTCCCACCCGTTTTCAGATTACCAACCCTATGCTGTTCATGAATGGATAACCTATATAACGCTAATCACTGGGACCATCAAGGAGCAAGTTCTGATTACTCAAGCAGGACTGAGCGCTCAAGGCCTGATCCTCCACTAATGTGTGTTTTTGTGTTGTTATTTACCCCTGCACAGCTGGTGATATGCATCCAGATCAGAATGGGAGCATTTGGCCTCCACTTTGCATTCTCTGCACAGCTGTAAATTACTGCACCTGGGGCAAGGTAGTGGAGAATCAGGTTCCCTGGCTGGAATTCTCAGAATGGTCCAGCGCATACAGCCAGGACCAGATTTTCCAAAGAGCGCAGTACTTTGTATGGCTGAGGTTTTTGGAAAATCAGGCTGTGGCACAATTGGAGAGGGTGGGGCTCTAAACGTTCTTGAAAATTCGGTGTGGTTGTGGGTGCTGAGGTGTTTAAAATCTGGCCTTCAGCTCTTTAGAAAACTTGGCCCCATGTCGGGATGCCCAAAATCTTGGGATGCAGAGACAGGGAATGTGAAGAGTTCGGAATAAGTCCAGTCATTCGCTGAGATCACTGGGACTTGTTCCTCGCTGCTGGAGGATTGTATGTTTGGCAGCAGGCCAGGACCCAAAACTTTAGAATACTGTGTAGCCTAGATAAATTTACCATAGACGCTGCCTTGGGGAAGTGAGGGAGACCCACTCTTGTGATGAAAGCCCAGATGCATGCCAGGGTTAGTCAAATAACAGGCTTTGCTGAAAAAATGTTTAAAGCCATTTTTAATTGTATTTTGCCCCCCCCCCATTGAAGTTAACTTTTTCTCCCAATGTTGCTATTCCCTTTTTACTATTATGGGATAATTCATATAATCCTACATGTCCTACATATCTGTGCAATGCAGTCTTCTTTAATGTCCCTTACAAGAAAAAGAGTGTAATTTGTGGTTTTTAATTATAGATTTCCTGCATATTTTTTTCAGCTCACCAACATTAAGAATATAATACTAGGCTTAACTAAATTGCTGCCTTTTTCTCCTTTTATAGTAGCTGGAGATCAAACATTAATGCTTATTATCTGTGACACACTAATTAGCACGCTGACTCCAGCTGAGAAAGGTCACATCTATATTTTCCCCTACTATATGCAAACCACGGTTTTAATTGTGTTCTCACTTACACCAGTGTAAACCCATGGGGCCTGTGCGACAGGGTTGGTCTGTCCCCTCCAGGATTGTGTGGCTGTATTAATTTCGGAGGAATACATGGGTGAAAGGCGTTAACAAAACCCAGTCACTGACCAATTTGGGACAGTGTTGAAACAGGATTGGGATTAGGAAAACAGAGACCTCAGCCTGATAAGTTCCATGGAAAATACGCCACTAAAAATCATTTAAACCTTTTATTACAGAAAAGAAGGGAAAATAGTAAAAACATTTGAAATGTAAAGTACTAAATGAGGCTTTCATTTTGACAATGTCCCTTGTTCCCTTTCTCTTTAACTGGAGTGAGTTTTTGGAAAGAAAAAAACCCATTTGTTTGACAATCTCTTAAACAGGGATTAAAGATGGTATTCACTGTCTTTTGAGGGGAAAGAAAAGTTAGTTGAGATGGGTGAGAGCTGTTGTCATAAATTGTCTATCCTGTTTTACCCCAGGTGGTGTTTGGGATTCAGCTGGAGCCGGTAATGGTGGTGGTGTCCTCTGGGCCCCTCTGTCTGGCCTGGTCTCTTCAGGACAGCTTTCAGAATCAAAACGACAAAGGTTCCCAAGAGATGGGGAGGTGGCAGTCATGATGATGAAGCTTCCTCTGGTAGCCAGTTTTTCTCTTCAGAGTCTCTTTAGGGATATGAAAAGGTAGTGGTAGGCGGAATAGCCCTTCCCCTTATTATTTTGTACACCTATTAGGCCTAGATTTTGAAGCACGAATTTTAGTTTATAGATTCACTTTTTTTATTTATCAGGAACCTTAACACAATCCTTGAAGTTCCAAAGAGGGAGTCGTGTTAGTCCATTGCAGAAAAACAACAGAGTCCTGTGGCACTTTTAAAGACTATAACAGATTTATTTATCGCATGAGCTTTCGTGGGAGACAATCCCACTTCGTCAGATGCGAAAGCTCATGCGATAAATAAATCTGTTAGTCTTTAAAAGTGCCACAATCCTTGAACTGTATCAAGCAGTCTTTTGATTTCGGCTAATTCAGTCTCTTCCTCTCCTTTTTGTACCTTTTCCCATCAATCTTGTTGTTACAGGTTATTGTGGTAACTTAGGAACTTACATTTGCTTCTGATAGCTGAGCTCATAGGATAAATTTGTAGGCACAATGGTCACAAGAGACCAATGGCCCATCCCACCCTTGTCCCTGTGGTGTAGCCCTTTAATCTTTGCTACACAAGAGTCCAGAAAGACAACAAAGGCAGATATGGGGAAAGAGAAAGCAACCCAGAAAAAACCTCTGCTTCTGTTCCTTTAAGGGCCCAGGGCCAGGACCCTCATAGAGTGGGTGGGGCAAGAATCTCTGCTCAACCAACCAGAATGAGCACTGGGGAAAGGGGCTGTATATATGCTGCCTCTTCCTGCAGAATCTCTTCCTCCAGCTTCCACAGCACCAACCGTGGAAGGTTGATTGCTGCTGGCTGAGTTCTCTCAGTCAAGCAAGAAAAGGGATAAAGGTGACAAGGGGTCAGCTAGAGGATGGTGGGGTTGAAACCCCCTGCTGACTGGAAGCCATGACCTTAGCCTGATAAGAAGAGCTGTGACTCTCTGTCCTCTGCCTTGGAGCAAGAAGCTTGACAGAAAATCCAGTTGGCCCCAACAAGGAGAATGGGAACGGCCATTGAGGGGAGAATCTGAAAACCCCTCAGGCTGAAGGAGGAGGACTGGGAAGGACCCTGAAGCTGAAGGATAGCTCTTTTGGGAGAAACTGAATAAACTAAACAAATTAGACTCCATGGGTGCGTCTACTACTCTAAGTCAACTTAGGGCTCTCCAGGACTCCCCCACTGCCCTCCCTGCCAGGGGGGGTGGCACAGGGAGAGCCTGGCATGCTCCCCCACAGGGCAGGGCAGAGCCTTGCCCACCCTGCCCCTATGCCCTGCCAGGGTCCCTGTCCCCCTTTGCCCCATTGTACCCAGGTACAATGGGGCAAAGGCTGAGCCCTTTGGCACTTGGCAAGGGGTGCCCCCCCTGCCACCGTGGACCTGTCCCAGGTCCATCTAGACCCTAGAAGTCAACCTAGGCATCCAGTGTGGACGCTCTAGGTCGACTTTGTAGAGTCCCCTCTAAGTCGACTTAAAATTTAAGTGTGGACACGCTAAGTCGACTTAAATTAACGAGTGTAGACATAGCCCACGAGACAGGGAATGGTGTTAAAAGACACTGGGGCCAACAGGTTTATTTCCAAACCCCAGCAGAAGGAGTAGAGGGAAGCCTGCATGCAGGGCCTCGCTGTTCTTCAAAATGGCGCTTGCTCATGGCATCTTGCTGCAACCTGATTCTCTGTGCCTGGTACAGTCACTTCCATCACTGCAAAGTGAGCGTAAAAATACTTTGGCTCAGGTAGTATTTCGCTCCCACCTTGCATTGATGTAAATGAGCAGGTGAGGTCTGAGGCAACAGAGAATCTGCCTCAATTGTGCCAAGGACTCCCCAATATACACAGGAGCCGCGTCAGCCACACCAGGCTTTGGGAGCAAGGTAGGTAGGTGCATGGTGTGCTGAGGGTAAAGCTGACTGAGGGGTAGAACTCTAATTTCTTTTTTTCACTTTGAATTTTCCAAGGATTCAGATCTAAGGGGTCAGAATCAGGGCAAGAATTGTGTGTAACTTCCAAGAGATTTAGTTCCTAGGGGCCCTGCTCACTTTCCAGCAAGTAAAGGGTTCATTCCCCTCATTCAGTTACTCTGAATGAAGTTGAAAAACAAACAAACCAAACCCCAGAAAGTTGTGTGTGTGTGGGGGGGGTCCTGCAGGGCCAATCAGGGGGCAGCAGGAAACTATCCAACTGCTGACCAGAGAGGAAAAAGCCTTTGAGGAAGGAGAGCTCTTGCCTACTTGTTACAGAACTGGGCATACCCTTTCCCAACCCCTGTGACTTCCAGAATAAAAGCACAAGGAAGAAACCTAGCTGAATGAATTGTCCCTGTTCCCCCTCCTTTCAGTTCTTGAACCAGCTGGGCCAGTTGGATTCTAGACTGATTGATCACAGGACACGGGGTAGTTGAAAGATTTAATTACATTCATCACTTTGAACTGGACGAGAGATTCTTTCTTGAACAGGAGGGAACAATTCCCATGTATTACATGAAATAACAAAAACAAGAACAGAAATATGTGGCCAGATCTTTGGTATTGTACCTTGTAAAGTCATTTGCATGGGGGCAGAGAGATAACAGAGGGTTGGAAGTTGAGCAACAGGTGCTAGACTGGATATTGTGGTTCAGCAACTCATAGTTATCCTGGGTTGGAAAAAAAAGGAGATAAGGCTCAGGTCAGTAAAATAACCAGCTGGATCATGTAATGAAGTACTGTTTTATGTGTCTGTGTACAGAGCTTTTCATCCCCAAGTGTTTTACAGATAAAATAGAATAGATGGGTTGAGGAAGTGGCACAGTTTGGACCTAGATCTGGGCTCTGGAAAATATTTGGCTCTGGAATTTGTGTAGTCCATAATCAGGTAAGGGCCAGGTATGAAATATGTACACAGATCCGGGTCGAGGTTCTGAACGGCACCTGCCACCATCAAAGTTCAGGAGTGTTTGGAATAAATTAATCACAGCCCAAATCCCATGAGTTGATGAGTGGCCAGCACGCTTCCACAGGGGGGCCCTGTGTCCCAGCAAAAGGCCACACTGCCTTCCAGCCGCTTTCAAGACTGTCCTCTTGTTAGGCCTGTGCAGTGAATGTCACTCTATCCATATTTGCTACAGGAGAGAGAGCAGTTTGCGGTTGCACTCATTATCAGACACGCAGGTAGTTTCCTGGCTGCTGCTGGGTATTAGTTCCATCTGTGGTCTGTAGATCATTGGTGGACTGCAGAGACAGCTGACTGTTGCACAGATAAAGAAAAAGAAGAGAGTAGGTAAAGAGAAATCAAATTACATACCAGAGAGGTAGCCATGATAGTTTATTTCAGCAAAACAAACAAGGAGGTCTGTGGCACTTTAAAGAGAAAGCTTATGCCTTAATAAATGTGTTAGTTTTTAAAGTGTCACAAGACTCCTTCAAATTTATGTAGAGCTTTCATGAAAACTTTGACCTTCCCTCCCCCTCCCCCCCCCCCCCAACTTTGCTGGTACTTATTTTAACTGTTTAATTTTCTAGGCTATGTCTACACTCGCAATTTAAGTCGACTTAAGGAGGCTTAAGTCGACTTAAATTAAGCCATGTCCACACTAGGCTTTCATTAAGTCAACTTAAGAAATTTCTTAAGTCAACTTAATGAAAGCTTAAGTCGACTTCGTTATTACCACCCATTAAGTTGACTTAACCCTTAAGTTGACTCCTTAAGTCAACTTAAGGACGGTGTGGATATGGAGTAACCCTTAAGTCAACTTTATTAAATCGACTTAAGGGTGGTTAAGTCAACTGAACAAAGTGGACTAAGTCAACTTAAAGCTAAGTCAACTTAGTCCACTTTGGTAAGTCGACTTTAATAAGGTCGACTTTATGTTGACTTAAAGTTGACCTTATTAAAGTCAACTTAACAAAGTCGACTTAACTTTTCTAGTGTAGACATAGCCTTAGAAACTTAAAAGAGGAAACAGTAACCTTGACTTATATATGATCACTCTTTTTTCAGTTCATTCCTCTAGCTGGAGTGTTGTTTGGGCAAAACTCAAGGACTAATTTGCCTCATTTTAAAAAAGGACTCAGCTCTCCACACAGGGAACCCTGTTGTTTTTCTGATGTACTGTTTCGGTTCAGTCGTGCTGGAACCAGCTATGAAGTGTAATTATGGACCATGGCAGCCCTGCTGCTTATGTAAAGGTTACAACTAATTACAGCAGAGAATGTAGTTGCTGGCACTTCTGTAAAGGTCATTTAAATAACGATTCCTGCCAACTCCCCGCTTTGAAGTCACACTACCTGGGATTGTATAGTGGCGTTGCTGTACTGTCATTCCATGAATGTAAATGATTTATCTTGTTTACATCTTCAGTTTGGGATTCTGCATCTGTGACCAAGATTTCCCTTTATGCGGTGCTCTCTGACTATCTGTTACCAGGTACAGGTGCATTTCCTGAACAGATGCCCAACCCAACCAGATCGATGACATGTCAGCCTATCCTTCCGATAGTACTGAACACGCTGACATCCTGAATGACTCATTAGCAACCGAACAGAAGGAAAAGAAATAATTATGGTAGTGGGAAACAACAAAGAGCCCATAATATGGGTGGAAAGGGGGGCACGCAGAACTTGTTGAAATGAGGGAGTGATGGGGGAGTGAGGAGGCGCACACAGCCCGTGAATTGGGTGAGAAGAAGGGAAGCAGGCCACACACAGAGGCTCAGCCATGCGGTGAGAGAATGGGGAACCCTGATGGGGAGATTAGGGGAATGGGGAGCACACAGACGCTGACATAGGAGGAATGGATGATACACAGAACCTACCATGGGGGTACAGAGAACACCTGGCAGGAGCAACTGAGAGGTTGCGGGGGAGTTGAAGGAAGACCCTGAAATAGAGGGGAATGAGGGTAGCACACAAGGATCATGTGCAGAGAGGGTAAAGGAAGGATGCAAGTAGCTCTGTATGTGGGCAGGAGCGTGGCCTGCAGAAGCTGTAAAGTTTGTGATCCCCCAGGTTAAAGGGAAGAGTAAGAAGCACCAGCTGACTTTCTGACCTGTTATGAGCCTATCTGGAACACTCAAGCTACTGCTTTTGTGCCATTAAAGCCCTCCATGGTCCATTGTCTCCTCCATAGCCGGGTTCAATTAACAAGGGAAATCGGCTTTGGCGGTCACAATCTGCTCTGTCACCACCTGACCGTGATTGTTATGGGACCAGAGAAGAATAGAAAGGTCTTGTGCCTTGAGACTGAGATTCCTTTGGCGGAGGGGGTGTGTGTGTGAGTGACTGAGATCATCCTAATGTAAACCTATGGTTTAAAGCTCATCTCTTTCCGGAGCATTGAAATCCCTCCTAGATTTTAAATAATTCCTGACTGAGCAGGTAAGAGGGCAAGATGCTTGTTTATTTAGAGCCTTTGTTGTGCTTTGCTTTTCTCTATTAATAACCACCAATACCTGAGCTGTCCATATAGCATCTGCTGCAGTTATTCGGGATTTCTGGGTAATGCATTTAAAAGCGTGAGTGCTATTGTCTCCTCCGCAGCTACGGATTTTATCCAGATTGCACCATAAAGTGCCCAAAAGTCTGGTCAGTGTGTGTGTGGTTCACAGTTGTTTCGGCAGAAGGAGGGGTATTGACTTTTCCATCATGTCGAGATTGAAGAGCTTTGTGCAGCTGCCAGGTGCATTGAAATCCAGATACCAGCTCCTGCAACCTTCACGTGACTTTGGCAGCGTACGCACGGCTCTGCTGAACTGCATACAGGATCGCCTCCTTGGGTGAGACGGATGGCTCAACAGACAGGTGAACACTGGATGTGTCAGTGCATCAAGCCAACCGGGGAAGCTTCAGACACCTCTGTGCAAAGTCTGGCTGCTGCAGGCAGTTTTACATAGGCTATGTTGGTGCAAAAGGGTGGTAAAGCACCCATTCTGGGGAAACCCCTGTGTCTGTGGCAGATGCAATACTAACTACGCTAGCTTTATATCCCTGTAGCATATGCCCTGTTTATATCCCAGGAGCATGCTGACAGTGGGACAAGGCATGGCAGGGCTTCCCTATCTCTTGGCTATTCCTGGCTGCCACAAAGCTTGTAGGGACCAGTGCAGAAGGCTTTCCTAACCTTTATTGGGGGCTGAACTACCCCCTGGCAACCACAGGCGAGGGAGGCCCATGCTCATCCCTGCTCCAGTCGCAGGATCATGGGATCTTCCACGTGCAAATTACAGCTGGTTATCCAGAATTGTCTGATGAAGGAGAGTTTGTTAGAAAATGCAAATTGGTCAAACCTGAAATGTGTTGGTGGAAACATCTTGACTTTGACAGACTCTCATGGAATCATGATGGAAATCTGCCTGATTCCTGGTGGGCCACTGGGGAGCCCAGGCTCCCAGGATCCATGGCTCTAGGGCCTTGCTATGTGTACTGCCCCAGGGCTGGTAGCTTTAGGATTTCCAGGGTCTATGGCTCTAGGTTAGCCTCACCATGCCAGGGCTTCCAGGCTCCCTGCCATAAACCTGGGAACCTGAAAGCCCTGGAAAGCCCAGCTTTAAGCAGCTCCAATTCTGCAGCAAGGAGCTGGCAGCCATGGAAGCTGCTATTCGGGGGGGAGGAGTGAAGCATCTCTTCCACCCCATGTGTAGCTGCTTCCCAAAAGAAAACTTTTCGGACTCTCCAGCACATTTTGAGAAATCTGGTTTTCCTGCTGATTCAGCCCGAAACCAAATGTCAAAATATCGCCGTTTCCCACACACCAGAAATTCTGAGTTTCGGCCAGACGACGTCCATGCAGCTCTGCTGATGTTGAAAGGATGCAAAGATGTTAGACTGGAGCTTGGTAATCATTTGCCTCATCAACCAAATTGAAAGAACAGAATTCAGCTGCCTCTCATGGCTGTGCTGGCTCTAAAGGCCCCCTCCCACCTTGCTTTTAATATCACTAAAACAAACTAATGTGACTGTTTCTGAATACATGCAAAGAACTTGATGTGATGAATCAGAGGGGGCCACTCCTACAGAGGCACTTTACAAGTAGAGCTTTATGCTATTAATAATTATAATAGAGGGAAGGCGAGAGATTGAGACATGCAAGGGGGAAAGGATCTATCTTCAGCTGTACCTTGGAAAAGGAATTCAGAGTCAATAAAGCCGCAGTCCTTCAGGAAAGTCAATCCCAAAGGCAGGATCAGTAGAGGAGATGGTTCTTGTAGCATCAGCGGTGAGATCTTGTGACAGGCACAGAGGAGGCAAATACTTAAGGAGAGTAGAGACAGTCAGCATGGGTGACTGAAGGATTAAAAATGCGCCAAAGGCATTTGGAGCTGGATTCAGAAATGAACAGGGTGGCTGGGGAGCTGATCGTGTACCCGGAGGTGCGGATGACATGATTTTGTTTCTTTGTCCATGTAAGTGGATGGGCAGCAGCTCTGTGTACATGCTGGACAGAAGGGGCGAGAGGGGGGGGAGGAGAAGGGAGATGCACTACCCAAGGCATGGGTGAGAAAATCAGCGGAGGTGTAATTGAGACAGTGATGGATGCAGGAGCTGTGACGGGCAGATTTGCAAACAGAGGGCGTGTGGGAGGAAGAGGAGGAGAGTTCAGGTTCAAGGATGACAATCAAAGAAGTGGGAGGTAAGAGCCGGAGGGAGGGTTGTCGAGAATGCTCTTCTTGCATAAATGAAGCCATTCTCTTTGAGGCATTCAACTGACAGGCAGAAGAGAGGCACAGACGAACTGTTCAAGGAGAGAGTTTTTCAGTAAACTCCCACTCTCTCCACATATAATCAGCACCAGCCACAGCCCAATCGGAAGCAAGCAATGACACATATACTGAAGCAAGCAGGTCCTGGCTCTTTGTTTTGTACAGCCCCACAGCAAATTAAAGTTGGAAGCAGAAGAAAAGAAAACAAATGATACACACAGATACGCAACCAAGTATGCACCCCAGCTCATGCCGTGAATCACAACTTTCCAGTTAATTTCAAAGATTCAGAGGATAACATTTAGAACAGGCCAAGCAGTGCAATTCCCACATCTTTCCCAGGCAATATTGCCAACAAAGACCACTGAAAACAGGGCTTCAGAATTTATCCCAATAGACGCAAAAAAAAAAAACATTCTCAGAAGCACCTGGAAGCCACACACATGTGAACGACATGGGCCTGAATTGTGGAAACCTGAACTGGGTCCTTTGGTGTGTTACAGACATTAATTAAGCTTCCCATGCTCCTATGAAGTAGGTAAGTGGAATTCCTGTTTTAAAGCAACTTCGGACACTGAGATATTAGGATCAACTTTGCAAAAGTGGCTTCTGATTTTGGGTGCCCTTCAAATGTCACAGTTAAGAATCACTGAGACAACCTATATCTGGATTTACTCTTTCGCAGAACGGCTTCACGTTTACCTGGAGAATACCAGGTGTGTTTTGAAAAAGGGAGAATTTCTATTCCCTTGTTGTTTTGTAGGATGGGTGGAAGATAACATTATCCAGGCAAGTGATCGGATCTGTTTCTCAGAGCATTGCCTCACTCAAGAATTACTTGTGCTGTTAAATGCAAAGGATCAGTCTTCCACTCAGGTCTCTGCTGTGCTCTTTGCATAAGGCTTTCTGTGTTTGTTACTCATAGACCATGTTTCTCCCCCTAATGCTGATCTAATTCCACTGATTTCAGGGAAGCTACCTCTGATTTATACCAAGAATCACACCCATCGACTGTAGAATTCAGATATGCAATTAAATCCAGTTTCCAGCTTGGGAAACCCCATTTTTGTTCCTTGTATCCATATGCTCGCTCCATCCAGACTCCCTATCTCTGACAAATGCATGGAGGTAAAGCTCCATGTTAGTTTAATGCCCACGTCAGTCAGCTCATATCTCGTTCTGACATTCACCTACAGATGAGTGACAACTTTTCAGAAATGCTGAGCACTCAGGACCCCGTCTGATGTCAATAGTGGAGGCAGCTGCATAACACCTCTGAAAATCAGGGCTATGGTGCCTTCTGGTCAGGCCCCCAAAATCAGTACCCCCGTTTGGAAAACCTAGCTGTCATGATGCATTACAAATACACGACTGATGAGGAAATGGAAGAAATTTCCGCATTCTTACTTGATCCAGTGAACGGATCATTAATGTGGCGTGTTTACTTTGGCATTTGATTCCAGTGTGGACAAGGAACACCAGCTTTGACAATTTGGGCTCATGTCATGATTGTCCTATACCAGGTGCAAACCTGGCTCTGTCATCTCTGCATCTGCCTCTGCCAGCCCACCTGCACAGTGGGCATGGCAATGTATTCTGAGAGTGGAAGGGATGAAACCACAGAGGTCTGAATTCACCTATTGATGAACTCTGCAGCATCCATACTGGCAGGGTTTCTCTATTACGTTTGGGGGTCATTTTAGAAAGTTTCTCTCTTTCTCATGCACTAACCCAGTGCTGCTGTGTTAGAGTGCAGAGGAAAGGGCAAATCCATGCCAAAAGCTGTTGTCATTGGACTGGAACATTCATATTGGCCCTAAATTTTCTGAAATATTGTCTGTACAAAAATTTAATCCTGAGCATAAATTGGCTTTCCAAGGATTGTAAATACCTGACAAAACCATAATGGAAGCTAAGAAGCAACTTTTTTGCTATTAGAAATAGTGCTTAAAACAAACAAAAATTAGACACGGATTTCCTTAGCCCTCGTTCTTCCTCTTTGCCCTTAATTCTCATCTAACATGCAAAATAAAAGTAACATTGGCCCACAAATAAATAAATTACCCCAAGATCCATCTGTATATAGTGTTAGGGCAGGCGTCACAAGATTCTCCTGCTGGGCCCACTCTTCCAGCTGCTTAGCATATGGGTGTGACTCGTGACCCTTGAGCAGATTATCCGCCACCGTGAGGACTGAACTGAGGAACTCCAGATCTACAGGAATGAGACTGCCTGAATTAAATGACTGTGGTGGCCTGTTAAGGGGTGGAGAGATGAACTCTAGAGGGAAGTCCCTGGCTACTGTCCCCCCATTAGTGGGGGTGGGATCACTTACAGAGGCTGATAAGTCTGCTACAGCTTTGACTAACAGAGCTGTGTCTTTTAGTTTGGGCAATGGGGGTTTATCTTAAGATTCAGAGGTCCCAGTTTTGATCCCCACTATTGATGACCCTTCCAGGGGTATGATGTTACATGAGCAAGTGTCCAGTCTTGGGAAGAAATGCAGTGTTGTTGTTAGCTTATCAGGAGGGTATGTGAGGTTCTGGCTGAAAGCTGTACCTTGGAGAAGGAGCTGTGCCACAGTCAGCGTTTGCATTCTTCCTTGGTCTCTGATTAGCATCAATTCTAGAAGCAGAGAGGCTCTCAGAGAACCAGGTATGGGTGCTCAGCAGAGATTCTTGGGAGAAAGCTTTCCTGCATGCTCTTGGGGGTCACTGGTGTTCCAGGACTGCTGTCCACATGTAAATAAAAAAAGTTACATATCAAATATATTCAGAGGCCACACTGCTGATTTCTTCTCCACCAGGAAACCAACCTGCAAGGCCCCAAGCATCTGCTACTGCATAGCAGCTGGAGGACATTTGTTTCAGAACAGGACATTCATATCAGGAGAAGGGTCAACAATAGAAACCATTGTAAAAGGCTTCAACCCATTTGCCTACACGGAATATACATACTCTGCTCTAAAACAAATATGCCATCATGCAG
Source organism: Pelusios castaneus (assembly GCA_007922175.1). Lineage (NCBI taxonomy): Eukaryota > Metazoa > Chordata > Testudines > Pelomedusidae > Pelusios > Pelusios castaneus. The sequence goes on along the minus strand of ML685805.1, from coordinate 4,723,576 downwards.
CCACTGACTGGAAGTCTTGATTTTTGTTAAAAATTTTTAAATGTTGTTTATATGGGCAGTGGTCTGGGCTATGTTAAAACATTAATTAAAAATCTTCAAATCCTCATTATACTGCCAACTTGTTTGTTGATTTGTCCATACGAAGTGAAAACATTTTGAGATTGGAGGGAAAGAGGAGAAGGATTTGATCATTTAGGTCCCAGTTCAGTGAAGCATTGAAGCATGTGCTTATCTTTTTATTCATTTAGGAAGTTTTACCAATTTTTTACAAATCCTTGACATGTAAATATCAGATCTATGTTTATCTTTAACCAGATGAATGATCCCATATTTATTCAGCAAAGAATTTAAGAAGCCAGTTAAGGGCTACTGAAGCCAAGCAGATCAAAACATGTTTAAATTTAAGCTTGTGCTTTCCTGAATTGGAATCTTAGTGTAATGTTTTGTTAAATATTTTTGAGGAATTAAAAACATAACTGAGGCACGGCACTTCTGTTATGTCACATGTAGCTAAAACAGAGAACAATCTATTGGTCAGTTTCAGGCAGTAGGATATGTTCCTGCTGCTAGAAAAATAAAAACCATGATCTTATCTTTAAACTTTGGAACACCGCCATCTGCTGTGTATAATCATATATCTAAGAAAGGACTGTCCTGTATAGTAAGAGATCTGAAAAAGAGATTCTTACTTGTATATACATTTAAACATTTATATGCATTTAATTTTTTTTTATTTTAAAATAAAAGTTTAATTGAAAATTAATTGCAACAGATGCAGTGACTACAGGCCAACAGTAGTCAGTGGAATACATGATTTTGTTTCTGCAGCAAGACAGGTAAAAACACTCTTTACTCAACAAGCCGTCCTTTTGCAGTCAGAAGGAGCAACCCAGTGAAGCAGAGCTATAGGATTTGGCTCTCTAGAGTAAATAATCACCTAAGACACAAGCGTGGAGAATCAGGCCCTAATACCAGAACCCAGAAAAGGATTTCTATGTTAAAATGAAAGCAACAGCAGCAAAGCTGCAAATAACCTGCCTATATATTTTCAGCCATCATTCACCTGGCTATTCCAAGAGGCTAAAGTGAGAACAGGAAGATTTACGTAATTATCTGCATTCTGAAAGATCATTATGTATTCTGTTTATGTGTCCCGAGTAAATTGCTCTCAGGAACCTATTGTACATTTTGTTAGTGTGGTAACTTTGGGGAATGACAGCCCAGTAAACCACAGAGTCCTAAATGTACCTACTGCTATTTTAGGACCTGATATTTCAGGTTCGTTTGATGTTTGAATGCTATTAGATGGCTCAAAGAACTGGTAATGGAATAAAGAGACTTTCTTCTGCACAGGTCACTGGCAGAAAATCCAGTTCCCGTATTGGTAGTGAGCAAAATTTATTCCTATTTGATTATGTTCAATGCTCTATAGTAAATAAAGGCCTGTTCCTTCGAGGTGCTGAGTATCCTGAACTCCCACTACCTTCAATGAGAGTTGAGACTGTGCCACAGGAGGTGCTCAGCATCTTGAAGGATCTGGCTCTTAGGTTGGAAGTCTCAGTCCATTTCCTGACATAGTGTAGTTGGGCCAGGTCGTTCTAGATGCTGAGCACTTTCAATTACCATTGACATCAGTGTAAATTGCGATCTTTCAGCTTTAGAGGAGTTACTAAGCACCCTGCAGGATTGTGACCCTCCTGGGTATTAGGAGTGTAATTTTATTTAGAGAGCTGGTCTCTTAGAAACAGGTTAATGGCTGGGCAGTGCAAGAAGTTTGTACCATTGCTGTTCAGTGGCTAGGGCACCTACTGGTTAAAGTTGGTGTCTGACTCTAGAGATGTGTTCAATTTTCACTTTGCTGTAGACCAGGGCTTGACAAAACCCAGGCACCAGGTCACCATGGTGACCAGTATTTGTAGCCTGGCGCCTAGCTCCACTGCAGAAATGCTGCAGACAAGTGCCCTCTGGTGACCAAAAATAAAACAGCTGGTGCCTAGCTGGGAGCCAATTTTGTCGAGCTCTGCTACAGATATCCTCTGTGACCTGAGGCAAACCACTTAGGCTCAGGTTCTCAAATGTATTTAGGTGCCAGACTCCCAATGATTTCACAGGGATTTAGGTGTCTAAATACATTTGAGGATTTGGGCCTCAATTCTCCATCTTTAAAGTAGGGATAGCAACACTTCCTTACTTCCAGAGTTGTTATGAGGATAAATACATTAAAAATACTCAGATAACGTAGTGATGTAAATATCATAAATAGTCTACAGCCTCCGGGGCTGTTAATCTATCCCCTTTCAAAAGCACTAAAGTTCACATGATGTGGAAAGAAAAAGTCTGAAAACAGTAAAAAATCACTGTTTCTTTATCTATATACTGTGCCTAGCATAATGAATCCCAATCCCTGACTGGGGTCTTTAGGTGCTACTGTTAATTAATTAATTAAATTAATTAATAAGTCCTAGAAATGTTCACAGGTGGTCAAAGTGTATTTTAAAAGACCTTATTAACTGGCTGCACTAGCCAATTTGGAACTACTGTACTCTGTCTTCATTTCCCGTTTTAACTAGTAAATTAAATTTGCCATTTTAACATTAGCACCTACTAAAGTGACCTAAGGTCTTTTCTACCCAGAGAAATTTACCAGGATAACTAAACTTGTATAATTAGCCGCGATAGTTATATCGGTATAACTCCCCATGTGGACACTCTTATTTTGGTATCAGCGCCTTATTCTGGTTTAGCGTAAGTTGCTTTGGTATAAACTAAACTGGAGAAGGGCACTCGTTCTGAAATTAGAGTGCTCACACAAGGAATTGTACTGGTATAATTTTAGTAACATAATTTTAGGTGTATAGTAATGCTGGTAATTTTCCCCATGTAGACAAGCCCAATGTAGTGTTCCTGCTTGGTGACTGTATGATTGAAAAATTTTAAAGAAGGCACTAGTGCACAGAGCACGTTCCATCTTGAACAAATGATCGCGCCTACTTACCACCATTCAGGATTCGCAAACACTTTCACAGACATCTGCCCATTCCCTGAACACTTGAGAGTAAGGAGGAGCTGCACAACCTGGTGAATTGAGCTCCACGCTGGTACGTGCAAAAATATCTGAGTCCAGTTTTGATTATTCTCATGTTTATCACCATCATGTGTCTAGGGACCAACCAACATTTGGTCTGCATTGTGGTAGGTACTACAACCAGAGTGGTAGACTCTGCCCCAACTTTAACTCTTCAGTCAGATTGACCAGGGAAGGGGGAAAGCCCTGCAGAGGTCAATCCAACAGAACAGTCTCTTTTGTGTCATTGTTCCAAAGGGGGAGCTGTGCTAGTCTAGGTCAGCAAAACAAAGAAGGAGTCCTGTGGCACTTTTAAAGACTAACAAATTTATTTATCGCATGAGCTTTCGTGGGAGAAAATCCCACTTCGTCAGATTTTGTAGAAGGGGAAGAAATGGGAATGGGAAGAAAATAATACAGAATGGGAAGAAAATAAATGCAGGGAAGTGTAAGTCATAGGATCAAGTCAGACTGTTACAGCAAATCAAAGCAGCTGTTTAGATTCAAACATGGGAACAGTATATAGAGGAAGTTAAGGTCAAATCACCTTTTGTAAAGATGTCATTGATTTACCCTCCTTTTTTCTCTCTTTATCCCTGTTTCCACCTCTCCCTTTTGCGGTATAGAATTCACTCCCCTTCCCATCCAGTCTTTTCCCTATCTGGCCTGTGTCCGTCTGTAGCAATCTGTCCGTTCTCAAGTCCTATGTGACTCCTTCCCACATAACCTCCCACTACCCTGGCGCCCAGCTCCAGACTACACTGGTGCCCATGCCCAGCTCCCTCCCTCGGTCCCCCTACCCTGGGGTCTAGCTCTTCCCCACTACACTGAATCTCAATCCTCCCACTACAGTGGGGCCTAGTCCCCCCACTGCACTGCTCAGCCCCCCCC
>ML685805.1:4694664-4719221 GCA_007922175.1 Pelusios castaneus | reverse complement strand
CCCCCCACTGCACTGCACTGCATTACCCCCCCTCCCACTGCCCTGCCCAGCCCAGCCCCCCATAGCGGAGCCGAGCCGAGCCCGCCCCGCGGCCCTGCGCCTTTAAGAGCCGGGCCGGCCCCGCTCTGGGCCCAGCCCCCGCCGGGCGGGCCCGCATTGGCCGCGTCAGTCAGTCGGGCCGCTCCGCTCCGCCGGGTTCGGGGCTGGCGGAGGAGCCGGGCCGGGCAGAGCAGCGCGACGGCGGCGCCACCCGCGGGCCGGGCCGGGCCGGGCCATGAGCCGGCGATAAGGGCGGGGCGGCCCCAGCGCTGCGCAGCCGTTGCCGGAGCCGGGGCGGGCGGAGGCGCGGAGGGAGCCCGGCGGCCGGCTCCGGGCTGGGCGAGGCGGCATCGCAGGTAGCCGGGCCGGGCCTCAGGCCTGGGGGCTCCGCGGGGCCGGGGGCTGCGGTTGTGGGGGGCCTGGGGCCGGGCCGGGGGTCTCCAGCGGGGTAGCCGTGTTAGTCTGTATCCAGCCAAGCCGCTCCGGGGCAGCCCTGGCCCAGCCCAGCCCGTTTCCCCGGGCGCAGCCTTTCCCGTCGGGGGCGGGCGCTCCGTGCCCACGAGAGCCGGCGCCCGAGGAAACGGGTCGGTCCGTGTTGCGGCCGGGCACGGCGCGGCCCGCAGCCGCCGGTTGGGAGGAGAAGGCTGGGTCCGCTCTGCCTCGTTGGGCCCTGGGAGCTGAGCCGGCGCTGCAGGGGCGAGTGTTGGAAGAACAGCCTTTTCCTCCCGCTGTGCATTGCACTGGGCTGGGCAGGGACGCCGCCTGCCACCGCTGCAAAGCTTCATCGCTCCTGGGCTTTGTGTTGCACTTAGTCTAGGGTCGGCTGATCGCCCGCAGGTGAGCAATGAGGGATTGCCGCTTTTGCTGTTCGGCTGGATTCTGATGCGTTCTGTGTCGGAAGTCAGTGGCGTTACATTGGGGTGTAAATCAGGAGTAACAAATTGGAATCTGGTTCAATACCAGCGTACGGTGGGTAGCTAATCTGCCTGGAAAACAAACGGAGTCCGGTGGCACGTTTAAAGACTAACATTTTATTTATCAAATTCCAAAGGGGGAGCCGTGTTAGTCTATTGTAGAAAGACAACAGAGTCTTGTGGCACTTTTAAAGACTAACAGATTTATTAATCGCATGAGCTTTCGTGGGAGAAAATCCCACTTCGTCAGACGCTTTGAAGATAGGAAAGTTACAGAGTGGGAGGAAATTAAATGCAGGGGAGTGTATGACATAGCATCAGGTCAGGCTGTAACAGCAAATCAAAATAGGTGTTAGGATTCAAAACACTGGGGAACAAATAAATCTGTTCATCTTTAAAAGTGCCACAGGACTCTGTTGTCATTTTATTTATCGTATGAGCTTTCTTGGGAGAAAAATCCCACTTCCTCAGACACTTGAAGATGGGGAATTTACAGAATGGGGTAAGCAGACCAGGACTCTGTTTACATCTTAAAAACTTTGCTACTTTAAAAACAAGTTTCCTGGCCTTTCCTATTAGCAGCATTTCAAATGATCATCACTGAAATTTAGAAAAAAAAAAATTAAATTATTCTTCACAGTTGCTGGGTTTTTTTGGTTTAGTGCTTTGCTAGGTAAAGGACTAAAGTGCTCGGTTTGTTCAGGAAAACGAGGTTTTGTCAGATGTCTTCTGGTTCTCCTTCAGTCAGTTGCTGTATTACTGTTCCCCCGTAGTAGTTCAGTGTTTAAATCCAAGGAAATTATTCTAGTTGGCATTGAAATTGGGGTTTGCAACTTTAAAAAAAAAAAAAATGTAAAAAAGTTCCCTCTGAATGTTTGGTCCATACTTCCTGACAGCATATGCCTCATCCACAGTTGTGTTTAAAAAAGTGTGGGTGGGATTCAAAGAGGCCCTTTGGAGCTTTGTGCCCAGACCCTCTTGAAATTCAGTTGAAATTGAGGGCCTAACTCTCTTAATCACCTTTGAAAATCACAGTCTATAAGACTTATATTCCCATTGTAATGCTTTGTCACACTTGTCTCCATACACGCCTCTTTCAAGATCTTGTTTGAGTGGCTTTGAAAACCAAAACAACTGTACAGTATTGCTGGTTTGTTTTATACAGCAAGTTATAACATTAACTGGAATTTAGAAAAAACTTTTATTTACTTTTAAAAGTGAAAATATTTATATAACTTCAGATATTTTTAGAGCTAAATACTTGGTTGCTTTTCTTGAAAAGTAGAGTCAAGCACTCTAGTTTTAGCAGCAGAAAGTACAGTTAAGCTTTTGTGAAATAAAGAAGTCAGTCTATAAAGGTGTTATAATATGTGTGAGCCATGTATTTTAATTGACTTAAAACCTTATTCTGAAAGCTTATCCATTTGGGGGATCCTTCAATGAGCATCAATGCAGGTACAGTAGACAGTGCTAATGATTCTGATTGGCTGCTTAAAACTGCCTCTTCCTGTCAAATTAAAAAAGTCATAATTATATGGCTCTTGTTATAGGCAAGAACTATTCCCATCTGAATCATAATTCAATTTGATATTTCAGGTGCAAAGTAAACATACTCTTCGTCGTATATAGAGAATGTGGGAGAATATTTAAATGAACACTACTAACTAGAATAGCTAAAAACAAACTTTTGCAATGTAATACGAACACCTTAGACAACTAAAATGAAAGAATTTAATAAGTACACATTAATTGTCTTTGGTTTATTTTTGTTTTGTTTTTTAATTTCTTTTGGATAAAGAGGTCACTTGCACTTCTGTTTTATAATGAATTTCATATTCAGATTTTTTCCTCTTCAGTGTTGAAATTTCTAATGCTCTAATGTTTACTTGTCTCTACCCAATTGTTTAGACAGCTGCAGGGTTATTAAGTAAAAAGGTGTAGTGAGTAAGGACTGAGACAGATGGGCAACATATATAGTTATAGACAGAAATGTTTGATATGTTATATGCCGATAAGGTGGGCTGGCGGCTTTACTAAAATCTGAAGAGAGCAACTTGGAACAAATGAAGGGAGGTAGACAATGAAGAGAACAAAATCAGGAGAAATGTGTAGTGACATATTAGCCTACTGAAAAGGGCATGGTATGGGTCAAGTGTAATTTTCTCCCTTTATTAGATGAGAATATTTACTGCTATAGATTTGTAAACATTACATACTAAAACCTTCCTGATAATCAGTAATTGTGTGACTCTGTCAAACTATCTGGACTCCTGCTCTCACCCCACTACTCATTTAACCCCTTACGCAAAACCTGGGAAAAGAAGCAAGTCTTGCAGCTTCCCTAGAAAGCCGGTAACCTTGAGCTGTGTGAGACTTACTGAAGGCTGGTTATGAGCCCAGTGATGAGCAAGCATAGAGGAAGATAGATTTAGAATGCAAATGCATTGGGGCAGAGACTAACACACACCAACTCAGAGATATCTTACAGATGTTGAAGGAACAAGTTTCATCTTATTATAGTTCTGACCTTAGAGTCTATGAGTCTACCTATATTATATTAAGAAGGTACCAATATGATCATCTAGTTTGACCTGCACAATGCAGGCCACAAAACCTCACCCACCCACTCCTGTAATACACCTCTAACTTACAACTGAGTTATTAAAGTCTTCAAATCATGATTTAAAGACTTTAAAATACAGAGACTCAACCAGCGAGTGAGCCATGTCCAAGGCTACAGAGCTAGGTAAATAACGGAACTGAAGACCTAGGAAGGGGCTGAATAATATGTCATAAAGAGATTGGGAGATGAAAGCGACATTGCAGTTTACATGGACAAGATCTCCTTTGGTTCCCAAGGAGGGGACGACTATGGAACAATGCAATGCAGGAAAGTACAGAGAACATTACCGCAGGTCAGGAATGTTAGGATTTTTAGCTTTATGGGGAAATATGATATGTTAAGAGGGCAAGGATGGCTCTAGGTAGGTAATGAGAGACCTTCCGTCCAAGGAAAGGGCTCTCTCCCTATGAAAGAGTCTAAGCCTTGATCTAATCTAACTTTTAACTGTTTCAGTTTTTCCGATAGAGAAGTAAACATTTAAACACTGAAGGTCCTCATCATAAAGACCCTGAGAGTGTTAAGGTCCACTTAACTCACTAGGACCTGGTGTTGAGAGGTACTGAACATCTGCCGCACTGATGGTTTTATAGTTCATAAATTGTGGCTGGGCACAACCTCCAACAATCACGTCCCAAATCAGCTCAATAACAAAATTCTGTGTAAGAAAATAACACATACCTGAGCCACTCCTTTTCACAGGAAAAAAGTGCTAAATCTAGGCCTGATGCACTGCAAAAAACATGCTATTAAAAGCTGAACAGTGAGCGGTGTGTGATTAAATCATAATAAGTTAACTTAATTTTATTAGTGTTGTTTATAAACCAACATCAACTCTTACATTTCTGTGTCTATGGCCTAATCGCTTGGCTCACATGCCGACGTATGTTGATATCTGCTGTCGCATCATTTGAATGGACTGGTAGAATCTCTGTATTTATAGTTTAACATCTTTGGAGGAAGAAGGCATACATCTGAACTGTGCAGTGCTTATTTTCCTGTGAATAAATGTTACCTAACAAATGTTCAAGGGATGTCCTGATGATTTGTTTGCAAGATACTTTGTTGGTAAATACTAAGTACTTAATTACCATCATATGTATTTCTTTTATGATACGCTGTTTGAAATACTCCATTGTTAAAAACAGGATCGTTCATTCCCACAGTTCCCACTTTCCTTCTCTCTATTTTAGACTTCATTAATTACATGTTTTTAAAAATTCCAGAGCTAAAATCAGAAATGCAAACTCTGTGGTTGTCACTTATAATATACATGGTAACATTTCTTTCAACATCTAACTCTCTCATGTTCTCCTTCCCATATCAAAGAGATTCAAATACTTTGAATTGAGTGTCAAGGTGAATCTAAACAAACCTCACCTTTTTGTATCTGGATTTTTGCTTCAATTGCCATGTGATGGAGGTGTACACTATTTTCAGTGCTCAAATCCTCAAAATTTCTTTGTATCAATATACAATTATTTGATCTGTCTGAATGCTGAAGTGTGGGTTCCCTCTCTGGAGTTAATTCTCAACAGGTGTGAACTTTTATACAAACTCCTTTTTTAAAAAAATTTTTTGCTGTCTGCATTAAAGTGAGGCCGAGTCTACATTGTGGAGCTAAGTTGACGGGAGATGCGCAATCTGCATGCTGCAGAATGCACATCTCTCATCGACTTGACTTAACGCCGGGTCTTCACTTGGCTACGTTGTCCGGCAATGCTGTCCCGTTGATGCAGCGTTATTCCTCTTGGAGGGGTGGAGTTACTGCATCAACGGGAGAGAGCTTATGGGATTGATTGGGCAGGTCTATGGTGGCCGCTCAATCAATCCCGCTGCATCAATCTGTGGGGATCGATGCAGCGTTTTCAGTAAAGACATGGCCTGAATCATTGCTTATCGCCCTTAGTTTGCAGTTGCTGGCGTTCCTTTGTGCTTGCAGTGGGCTACTTGTTTCTGTATGTAGTGTACCTCCTGGCACACCTATAGTCTCCTTCATACAGATTGGAAGAATGCAGTTAAGACACTGTGTGCATTTTGGGTTAGAGGGGACAAAGAAGTTAGCAGTTAGCCTAGCTGACCTCAAGAAGAGCTGTGTAGCTTGACAGCTTGTCTCTTTCACCAAGAGACGATAAAAAATAATACCTCACCTACCTTGTCTCACAGATGAGTGCGGCAGGCAGAGCTGCACATGAGGCTGGATCTCAAACTCCTAATTCTTAAGTGAAAGCATTACTGTTTTTTGTCTTTCATGAGGGATTTTAGCTATCAAGTCCATGTGCTGGGGAATAAGGAAACTGCCTTGCGTGACTTGGATATTACATTGTTGGGAAGAGGAGGCGGGAATAAAAATGACCAGATCAGTTATACTTGATCTTTTTGCATCTGTCTTATTGCGCCTTAGTACTTCTATAGCAGTGTGATTGTTCAAAGCAGTATGCAAGCATTAGCTAATAATTGCCCTTTGTTACCCAGGAACCTCAGGCAGAGCTGAAGTCCTTGATTCTCCCACTGTGAATTTAGGGTGAGAGTCGGAATTAAACTCAAGTTCCCCTTTGTATGCCCGTTCCTGTAGCACACTGTTCATATAATTAAAGTCTGTGCACAGGGCAATTGCTTGTCGGTGACTAACATTAATATAATTTTAAAATTAATCTTTTTAGCTCTCCATCAATGTAAGCTGGTGCTACAAGTGCTGAGGTCCTCGTGATCAGGCTGATGTGCAAAGGGGGTTTCTTGGCCAACTCCAGGAGTCACAAACCGGATTACTTTACTTTTAAAGTGTTTGTGGTGTACTGATGAGAAAACGTTTTTGTCAGAATCTTATTTAATCGAAACTGTTTAACTTTCTCCCCCCTTGTTTTCACGGAAGCCTTTAGCATTAATTTAGTACAGTCAATAGGGTTAAAGTGGAGGGTTTATTCCTATAATTAGATATTTGGACAGCCCCAAAAATACTGGTCTGAGAGCTTCACTTTAAACCAGCAAAGTTAGTATACTTGGCTTTTTGGATTGTATTGCTTAAAGGCCTATTCTAGTTTAAGGAAGGCAGTGTGGCATATTGTTAGATTAGGAATGGGAACATGTGAAGACCACATGAACTCGAGTTACTTAACCTTTCTGTGCCTTAAGTCGCTCATGGCGATAATAACACATGGAATGCTGTGGGGCTTAACTTCATCTGCTTGTGATCCTTAAATCAAAACTGCTAGGAAAACAACCACAGGGTTGTTTTGTCCTCCTCTCACTCCAAATATTTGATCAAAACAGGAGTTGTTAGTTTTCCATGTCCCTGTATGCTTCTTTTTTTTTTTTTCTAAATCAATTGTACTTAGAATGAATTGAAAACAAACGGGATACATCTTGCATACTGTAAATATGGGATGAAACTCTTGGAGATGCAAGAGTGTTGGAAAATTGACTGTCAGAATGGGTTGTGTGAGTCAACCAGAGACAGGAAGAACTTTCCCTTCTCTGCAAAGAAGCTTTTTATTAAAGATTTTATTGGTTTGTTTTGGGTTTTTTTTTTTTTTGCTTTTCAATACAAACATTACAATATTAAAAATGTCAATAAGTTTATAATACTTCAGTTTTTTCCTGAACTATATGTTATAGATGGTAATATTCAAAAACCATTTAAATGCCTTTTTAATAATAAACAATAAAATCAAACTGCCAAAAAAAACTTAATTGTTGTCTGGCAGATGAAAGTAATTACTGGAAATTGTTTAAATTCTTCCAGAAGAGCCCAAACCGTGTAGCAGCCTCTGACACATTGCTACTGTACATTAGCATTGAGTTCCAGTCAATTCTGAGGGTTCTTATGCAGCAAAAATCTTGTGACAAAATCAAAGTGTGTGTGGCAGATGGTATCAGATCATTTACATATCTAATTATTTAGGGAAAAAGTGAAGGTGTCTTCCCCTTCCTCAATTTGGTGCTGTAGTAATGAGGCTCTTAAGTTGTGTCTACACTTACTAAAGTTAGTTTGAATTAGTTAATTCGAACTAACTAATTTGAACTAATTTTAGTTAGTTCGAATTAACTTAATTCAAACTAGCAACATTTAGTTGGAACTAAGCAAGTGCCATTCATGGCACTTGCTTAGTTCGAATTAGCAAATTGCATTGAGTTCAATGGGCCAGTTAGTTCGAACTAAGCAATTAGTTCGAACTAACATGGCCACATTGGTTAATTCGAACTAACTAGTTCGAATTAACCCTTAGTTCGAATAGCATATTCAAATTTATTAGTTTGAATTAAGGAAGCCCTTAATTCGAACTAATGGAAGCCTAGTGTAGCCATGGCTTAAGTTAGTTCGAATTAAGGAAGCCTAATTCGAACTAACTTGCCAGTGTAGACATAGCTTTAGAGGCTAATGCCCAAGTTTTCCAAAAGTGGCTGTCTAATCGGACGCTTTGTGGTCTCCTTTTAATAGCTGCTCTAGCCCATTCACTCCCATTTACTTTAATTGGAGGTGGCTGTCATAAGCACCCCTGAAAATGAAGCCCAGGTGTCCTAAATTGAGTGCTCAAAATGTGACACCTGCAGTCAGAGATGGCTTTTGAAAAATGCCTCAAATGGATTACTGGTGAGCCATTGTTCCAGTCTTCTCCCAAGAAGATACCAAAAAGTCTGAAATATAGCAGAAAATTCTTTGAGAACAAAAGCGGGCCAGAAGGTTGAACAATTTCTTGTGAAGTGATGAACAGTGTCAACCTTGCCTGTATTTTGGCAGAGACGGTCACTAACCTGCAGGTGTGGATTGAAACTTGCTGAAAGTCTGGTGATAGCCAGATCAAATCTAGTTCTGGTTTGAGTTTGTCATTCATATCTTGGCGGAGGTAGGAGAATACGATAGAGTACGAAGGCAATTTAATCCTCAGTTTCTTTGCCTCTTGGATCTCCCAGTTCCCATCCTTGTCCATTAAATGCAAGATCATCCTTTCTTTCCATTTGAATCCTTTTTAAAAATGTGAGGTACATTATTCTGCTATGAAAAATACAGGCCAAGAAACTACTCTCTGACTCAATGTCTTAGACGAGAAGAGGTAACTGAGGAACAGGTGATACAACATAGCAAACACTGGCATTTTCCCTGAAAGCCTAGAAAGGTGGTGTAGATTAACAGTTTCATGAACTGCGTTTGACTTCATTTTACATCCATTTTCTGTGTGGTTTGGCCACTAATGGGCTCCTTGACCCTGCTGGGGATGTTGACGGTAATATGGTAGAAGAGCAGCAATTAGGTTTTCTGCTGGGGATTCTAGTTGTCTGTTGTCCTGCTAAGGCAGGAGTGTTCTTATGGCACTTAAGAAATGGGCATGGAAATAGTGTAACTGTTGCAAATTTGAGGCCATCCCAAGATGGGCATGGGTCAAGCTTAAGAGAGTTTGTAAAAAGACCTGAAAAAGTCTACTGTGGTGGTTTGGTGGGACTTTTTAAATTATTCCAAGTCAGGTAATTCTGCCTCTTTAATGTCCCCCTGCAATTTCAATGGACTGACTGGTGTTCCTCACTTTCTGTTCCAATCCTGCTGTATAATGTTGCTTGTGTTCCACCTCAGAGGTAAGTTCATTTCAGTGGTGGATGTAGCGGTTAGCCGTGCGTCCGTCTCTTTGCATAGCTGCGTTGTTTGGCCTGATAAGCTAATCTTTGTAAAGAACTTCGCAGTTCTTACACTGAATTTCCATAGCTTTTTATTTCATGTTTTTCTTTTTACTTTATGATTTGAGTCCTAGATTGAAATGGCATCAAAGAGAACTAGTTCGATTGGATATTAAGATCTAGATGACTGATAAAGGTTTCATTGCATTTTTAATAAACAGCCTGAACAAATGCCATAGCTGTCCCTACAGTACCATTATATTTTGTGACTATATATTAAAACAGTGCCGCTATTGTATACATAAATTTCAAAGCACAGCAAGAAAGTTTCTTAGATGAAAAGAAAAACAAGGAGTCCTGTGGCACTTTTACAGACTAACAGATTTATTTATTGCATGAGCTTTCGTGTGAGAAAATCCCGCTTTGATCTTCAAATCGTTTGACGAAGTGGGATTTTCTCCCACGAAAACTCATTTGATAAATAAATCTGTTAGTCTTTAAAAGTGCCACAGGACTCTGTTTTTTCTGCAATAGACTAGCACGGCTACCCCTTTGGACCTTGACTACTTAGAGGAAAAGGACTATCTTCTTTACAAAATAACTATTGTTACAGCTCATGGCTTTTTGGTGACAATAAGATTAGTTCTGTAAGGTGTTCAGTGTCTCATAGGATGTTATAAGCACCCTAAAGTACCATATAGGTTAAGTGCTTGAAAATATTCATTTTAATAATGATGCCTTTAAAATGTGCAGAGCTAAATTAATACTTAATAAACAGCCCCTGAAAGCTGTGCTCATATGAGGACTTGTATGCCAGTTTTCAGCCTGGGGGAGCCTTTTTTTCATAAAAAGGCCAAGTTATACAACTCTCGAACCGGATCTGGGCTTGTAATGGAAATGCCAGCAAATGCTTACCTGTTGGAAAACTAACAATGAGTAAACTCCTGTATCTTGAATGCTGCTTTACTTCTGGCCAGCTGCCCTTGGCTTTTATTCTCCCTCTGGTGCTTCTTGTTTACTCCCTTCTCGTGACTAGATTCCACAATGGCTGTGATTAGAGAGTAGACTGCCTGTGATTCGACAGCCATGTCAAGTTTTCCTGATCCACAGAATGGGTGCAATACAGGTAGGGCATCACAAGTTCCCCCCCCCCCCACACACACACACAGCTTGTAGGTAAAATACCTGTTGGTGACTTAGCAGGGTCACTTCTGCTGGTGAGTAAAGTCTGCACGGTCCATTCGTGTCTCAGGCTGATGAGTTGTGGCCACTCTTTGTGATGTGGACACTCTCTCTCTATTAAGACCTGAATGGAAATGTAGTTATTCCATGTAGGACAGCTGTTCCATGGCCTACACTTCCAACTCTTGGTCACTGTTGACTTGTGATGGGTCTGAGAGTAATGTTGTTGTATTCCATGAGCGGTCACACCTCCTCCATCCCACCCCCACCTCCAAGCTATTCATTTCCCTTTGATGTCTTCTTGGAAATGAAACTTTGTCAAAGAGACATGAGACTGAATGACTTCCTCAGACGTCTGTCAGTGTTGCCGTGTTTACTTGGTGCTCCAAAGTCCCTGTTATTACCACTGTGTGCCATCACTCTGATAGTTTGACTCAGCATTTAATAGTCTTCTAGAAACCACACCCCTGATGCATAGAGATGTCTGAGGAAATGAGTGGGTAGTTTTAACAGCATGTCAGACTTAGCGCTCATAAAAATTACTCTGCTTGGTAGAACATTTTATGGTAGATTGCATGCCTGCAGCATGTATCAAAGTCTGAATGACCTGTATAATGTGCCTAGTGTAATTGAACAAGACAGGATGTGGACCGAAGTCAATTATTTTATATTGCCCTTTGGAATCCATCTGGTGGCTTTTGCCATTCTTTAACTTCTTGCCAGACAAATCCAGGGATAAAATAACTATGCTTTTTCATCACTGCTTTAATTACTTGGAATTTCTTCTGAGGTGAGGGGGGGAAAATCCAAGGGATGTATTAGATCAGATGGAAGCTATCTAATAGCCAAGGCCCTAGATTTGACCCGGTTTGGTGTAATACTGATTATTTTTACAGCACTGTAGATCTGCATGGCACTTTACAGGCCACATGTGAATGTCTGGCTTTATATTGTTCTGAGTGCCACTAACTTGAAGGATTTAATTCTTCCCAGGATTGGCCCCAAGGTGTCTGCCAGTGAGTCACTGGGGCTGATCACAAGAATAGGGGCTATTAGTGTGAGTAAGGTTTTGCAGTTTGTCTCAAATTAAACTAATTATAAAGTATTTGCAGGGGGATCCAAGGAACTTGCATAATAAATAGCAGAATTGTGATCAATAAGTTATTGCACTCTGACTTCTGCGGACTAACAGGGAAGACGCTTCATATTCTCATGAATGCTCTTTCCTTTTCAGCTGTATAGTTGTCCACTATAGGCTCATGGAGACATTTAGGTTGATTAACAATTGCAAAATCTGCCTCCACGTTTTACAGCTCCATATGTAGCCAGTCAGATTCAGAATACGAACATCATCTTAATGTAGCAGCCCAGAGGAATGATTTGGCTTAGGAGTTGGATAGGAGCCCTCTGTGCTGGCATTTCTAGTAAAATAAGGGGCTCTAGATCTGTTGCACTATATAGAGAGTTTTACTAGAGCTGCATCAGACAATGGAAAATAATTGCCCTCTGTGCTGGGGTTGGGGGAAATGTGTGCATAAAACATTTAGCTCTGTGGCTCCAAGCATTATTGCCCCTTGGAAGTCACCTCTGCAGTTAAAGGGGTAAGAGCACTTCTTGTGAGTGCTGAAAACTCTAGTAAATATCTTATTTTAAAAATAAACTCCTTGAAGGGTTTAATTATTCCCTTTACCTTCCTGACCCTGCTCGTATCAGAGAAGACCCATGCTGAGATGGATCATATAGTTGAGAGAAGAGGCACAATAGTTGCAGGAAAAAAACATAGCTTCCCTCCCCCCCCCCCCCCCATTGCAATTATCTTCTTGGAACCTCTGTGCATGAAACTCTACTAGGGATGGTCATTGAGAAAGTGAAACTGTGGGAGAGTGACTTTATCCATCCAGCAATAATTTAGTCATTTTGACTATGAGGATTTCTGCCAGTCAGGTCATGAGCAATAGTGCCTGCTAATTATAGTTTGAGCCTATTTATTCCAAGTGGATAGCAAGCTGAATTGGTGCAATCTTTCAGATACATACAGCTAGCTGCTGTGATTTATTGTGCTGATGGGATTAAAATCATGTGCTACATCTTCAGTTCCAGTTGATTTCAGTGGGAACTGAGCCTGCTCTGCACCTAGTAGATACTCTATAGTCAGGCTTGATTGTGTTGCCTTTTCAATAAATATGATGCTTGTGGAAATGGGAATTGTGCAAGCATCCTGACCTGTTATTGAGCTGTAATAATTCTCTTTATAACACACCGTCCAAAGGCTATTGACCCATGCTCTGCTTGAATCATGAAGTTGAAGTACACAAACAGGAACAAATTCATAACAGAAAAGATGGGCCATTAGTCTAAGCTAGTATCTTCTTTTTAAAGGAAGGTGCATGAAACCCTGTCGTGGAATAATCTGCTGTAGGAAGGTTTTTTGTTAATTCCTGTTGGTTATCAGTTGGTTTAGGCCCTGCAACATTTGGGTTTTATTTGCATTCTTTAAATTAAAAAAACCTTGCTATCTACAGTAAATAGGGAAGTTATCTGTATATGTATCTAACCCTTCTCCGAATACTACTAAACTCTTGGCCTCAGTGCTGTCTGGTGACATGCGCTAGTTATGCACCGCAAAAAATGCCCTGCCTCTGTAATGGTTCATTGTGTTACAGTGGCTTCAGGTCTGTGCTCTTTGGTTTCTCAATGGTGTCCCCTAAAAGTGGAGCCCATGATCCCCTGGGTCCACAAAGTGCTTGTACCACTCTTTTATATGTAAGGTTCTCTCCTAAAGGTATTGGACAATAAGTACTAATGTCTTATTTTGATGTCAACATATAAAAGATTCTGATCTCGGGATTAATAAATAAGTATGGAATATAGGCAGATTATTGATGTACATTAGCTAGAAAAGAAAAACAGTCTAAGTAAATAAATAGGGTTTAACATTAGTCATGTTACTTGGCCCAATGGATGGATGCTAAAACTAGTAAACACAAATTATATATACGGCATATGTACATTTCATCGTAGTGGAAGAAAACGGCTTTGTCTGTCTCTGGGCTTGTCTTTGCTATGGTGTTACATTGGCACTGCAGCATTGATTGAGCAGGTCTGGTGAAGACATGCTCAGTTGCTGGGAGAGCGGCTAGTGGATATAAGATAACCGAAGGCGATGTACATTAAGTAACATAACTAGGGTACCTTACATCAGAGCCATGTAGTGAAGAAAAGCCTTCTGACACTTTGCTATCCTTTTCTGCCACTCTACTTAGGGCACGGAAGTGGGCAGATGTTAAATGTCCTGTAGTTCCTTGTTCCATAAGGAAGAAACTTTTGACTTCTGGGATGGCAGGGAGAGGAGCAATTTTTCATAAATAAGCATTGTTTCTTAATTTCAAAATATTACCCCATTTACAGATTTGTTTGACAACAGGAGGGCTTTTCTAGTTGCCATAGCTACTGCTTCTCGAAGAGATGAAGTGCCTACACCAATGGGAGACGCCGTCCTGTGGGCATCGGTAGCTTCTTCACTAAACATTGTAGCTGCAGTGCTGTAAGGGCAGATGAACCCTGAGGCTCTTAATTTGTCTCCCCTTCTTGTCCTTCCATGTCAGCAAAATCCATCTCTCCAGCATAATAGTTCAAAAGAAATGCCCTGGATTGACACTTTTCTGCCCCCTGTGCCGGGGTAGGTAGACATTATTGCTGCAATATTGTCTTAGCTCACATTTTTACCAATCTTGAGAAATGTTTCTCAGTTTTTCTCCCCTTTCTGAGGTAAGGCTACAGTATTGCTGCATGCTTGCATTTTATTATCTAGGTATTTGGGCCGAGTGAAATGAGGGACATGTTACCTTAAGCACAGAGGGCTGTTGGTGCTTGAAAATGATGTCTGGAGTTTTGCATTTTAATTTTCCTGCTGATCTTAGTACAAGGTCCCTTTACAATTGACTTCTGTTTTCTCGTAATCTCCTATTGCTCTCCCCACAGACTGGAATTTAAAGGACTTTGAAGCACACAATTTTTCCTTGCTGATCTGAATGATCTGCGCAAGTCCCATCACTAGGAAGCGTCACGCCTGTGTGATTCTGTAATAGTTTAGCTCAGAATCTCAATATTACCTTAGTAATTCTGCAGTAGTGTCTGTGTTCAAAGCACTGCATTAACTCTGTTAATCTTAACCTCATCCCTGTGAGGTAAGTAAGTATCTTTATTTCCCAGATCTAGAAACGGAGAAGCAGAGGTACAGTGATTTGGCTGAGATCCTACAGTCACCCTAGGGGAGAGGTTGCATCTCTGTAACCAGGTGTTCATATTGCCAGGAGAGGAATTCTGGTGTAGGGACATACACAACTAGGTTGATGCAAGTTGACTTAGGTTAACCTAACTTTGTAGTGTAGATCGGGCTCAGAACTCGGGGAAATCCTGGACCAGTAGACCATTGGTCCTCAAATTGTGGGCTATGGACCATGGAGAGAGCTACCTGGTCATATGGTGCTGGGTTTTCTCATTTCTAGCTGTCAGAGCCCATTAAAAAGCTAAAAATCCAAGGACAATGGCCCATTCAATACAACATTGGCTTTTCTTTTGATCAAACTTGGAATGATTTTAACCCATCTATGACCAAATACAGTTATAAATAAAGGGACACATTTGTACTAGGAAGGATGGCAGAAACTCCCGTTGAAGTTAAGGGGAGTTTGCTTGAATGAAGATGACAGAATGTGAGCCATAGAGAGAGTTAATCAGTGGGAGTGTTCATGTGAGTCAGATAAGCAGGATTTGGTGCACCATGTGTGTCTTGTGTGGGAGGGTCAGTGGAGCAATCACCCTTCACCATGACTTGTGGGGAGTATTGTGGACTAGTTCACCATCACTTACCTTGTCTCATTAGAAACTGAGAGCAAAGAGATTCTTCCCTCTTCTTCCTCCCCACTCTCTTCCAATATGATTTCTTAAAATAGATTTATAGTGGTAAAAATTTGTGACTTCCAAATTGCACTAAACTACAAAGAAGCTACTGGGATGATGTCTCTTTGTTATGATTCTGAAGCAACTTTTTAAATGACTGCCTTGATTCCTGGGGAAGTGCCTGTTCTGCAATTCTGTTCCCAGATTGTTAATCACACCAATTTAGATGGTGCTGTAAATATGCTTTTTAGTTCGCAAAAATAATTAAAATGTTAAAACACCCTTTCTGGAAATGTTTGAGAACTCAAAAAAAACCCCCATGAATGGAATACTTCTAGTCATCAGATATGAAAGAGCCTTAAAGTATTAATCCTGTGGTTTGATAATCCGCTGAATGGCATTAAATGAGAATTATAATTATAAATGTGAAAAAATGTAAGTTAACAGTTCTGTTACTGTTCTGAGGAAGAATAGAAACCCACAAGGAGGCAAATCTCATTAGACTCTTGCATGGGTAAGTAACTGTGAGTAAAGAGCATGTTCTCCGCAAACCATTACTCAGATTACAGAGCTCTATTTCTGTTGCTTTCATATCTGACCTTTCATATTTGAACTCTGGGTCCCCTAGAGTAGAAAGTTTGTGACTAATCCAGTGCTGCTCATTTCTATTGGTAGTTTCTGGTTGTTAACTCCCTTTATTTTTAATCATGTCCTTTGCCCTATTTTCTTGTATGTGAAGGCCTCTTTCCTGGTTTTGTCCTGGCTGTGGATGAAGAAATTACTGGTGTACTAATAAAACTTTGTAGACTTTTTGGTAAATTTAAATTTGTGAAAGTTAGACCTCTCGAGTTACATTTTGTTTTGGAAAAACAAACAAGGACGTCTGTGGTGCTTTTAAAGACTAACAAATTTATTATCGCGTTAGCTTTTGTGGGAGAATTCCCACTTTTGTCAGACACTTGAAGAATTTTATACTGGCTTACTCCGTGGGCAAACAATTATTTTCAACAGGGTTGCCTAGTTAGTAAATAACAGCAGAATTTCATATCTATGTAAATTATGTGTTTTTATATGGTGGTCTCTCATGCCTGTGCTACATGGGTAGAATTTTAGCATCCGACTTATTTGCCTTTAAAAGGAGAGATTTTGAGGAGGATAGTAGCAGAGAAATTTTTGGAAGAAAAGCAAATTGCATACAAAACAGAAGATTTAAGAGCAAGTGCAGATGGCATTAGACACTGATTAGTCAGGTTCAGCATAACGTGTGTGGGTTTTTCTTACAATGAAACTGATGCTTAAGAGGTTTTTGCTCTATTATGTAAATCTCTTGGGAGAAAAACATGCTCGTGTACTATTCACCTAGAGGTAGCTTGACTGTAGCAACCAGAACTGAATAAACTAAAGCAGGATATAAACAGTTTTGATACGGTTAGGCTTTCGTTTTTAAAATGCTAAATTCAAAATGGACATTTTATCTCTCTTCTTTATGAAAACACATTTTCTATTAGCCACTTCACCAAAATATTAGTCTCTTACCAAAAATTAAAAAGCTTTTATAATGTCCTTTTAATTTAATCAGTGATACAGGCAGCCCTGTCAACCACAGACTAATCCACAGAGGTTTGAAATAATCTTTCATCAGATTAAAAAGGAGCTGATGATTTGCTCTTTGGGCAGGAAAGAGAGTTGTAATAAAGTACTGAGCACCACTGTACTCCCTGCCCCCTTTCCCCATCACAAAAGATTAGTTAATACCTACATTGTGTGTTTAATCTCTTCATATTTTGTGTTTGTACTAGAGTAAATATCCAATATTGGTAAATTTCTCCATCTGCAGAGCTCTTTTCAAGCACTGACTAATCCCACGTATTGCCCCAGTGGGGTAGATTCATTAATAGCTTGCCTCACTTCCTTAAAATGGGGAAGATAAGTGACTTGCTCAAGACTTTGAAGAACCCACCTGGATCAGAGTGAAAGTGTGCACGTGCACGAGAGGAAAAATGTTAGCTGGTGAAGGTTGACACAGTGGGGAGCATGGCGTTCTCCTCAGCCAGTTATGTGCTTAAATACAACTTGCCCTGTCTTTGTTACGATTTGTAAAACATGCCGCCTTATCCTAAGTCAGCCCTCAGAGTTGGGATGAGAGTCAGAACTAGAATTCGGAAATTCCTGGTTCCCATTCCCTTGGTCAATCGATTAGATAGACAATAATTCACCCTCAAATTTAATTGGGGAAATCCATTGCCACAGGGGGTCTCAAACTTTTTCAATGTGGTCCACATCTGAATAGTGAATTATGGACATCTCCTCTCCCATTGGTGAACAGGTAAATTTCCTGTGTTTAGTTACAGCAATTGCTTTCCTGGAAGAGCAATATTGGGGAAGTAGTTAACAGATGTTGACTTCTCTTACTACTCAGTAGCAGTTGGAAGCAAGGAGAGGCCAGCAGGATGTGACCAGGCAGCTGCCTGTGGACTGTGGTTTGATTTGGAGGCTGAGAGACACTAGTGTGTGTTGGTAAAGTACAACTGTTCTTTATTGGTTTGATGCTATGAAGATGTTTTGAAATGAAAAGATGTTATTTATCGTATTAATGTTATGCGGATGTAAACTGGGAGTAACTCCACTTACTCCAATGGAGTAACTGTGGATCTACCCCATGTAACTGAAATCAGAATCTGACCCCGTCTGGTGGGTGGGCAGGGCACAGCGGACTTGTATTGATACACAAAGAGGGATTGAGAAAGAACAGAGTAACAAATGAGCTTTTAAAAATATTATTCTGTCAGTGCTTTTTATTTCCAAATTGCTTTATTGAAATAATACTCTGGTGTGGAGCGTAGGAGCATCATCGATACTTTTTTATGGGGGAGTGGTAACAAAGCTGTACTTCATGGAATTGTGTGGAATGGGAATGTCTGCATATGTGTTGCTACAGGAAAACAGAATGCAGCTGGCATTTGTAGGGAATAATAGGTATTTTAAAACATTTTAGAAATCAACAGATGGGGTTTTTAATGGGTTCCTAGTGTCTCTTTCAGAATCCTCTTGCAGAATGCACACACAGATTCATCACTAAGCTTGTGTTGTGTATTAGTGTATAATATACATATCACTTGTAAAATTCCCAAATAGAAAAATAAGAGAAATTGACTTAAACGATACCAGTTGGAAAATACCGTATTAATGGTATGATTATATGGGTTGCTGCCTAGCAAACAGTTTATACATGGAAGCAGGCTTGTCAATTTCGAACACATCACAGACTTCAGCATCTACAGTTTGAATGCACTATGTTACCGGGTAACGTTCCTTGGTAGGTAGCGTCTTACATGGAACAAGTCTCGAGAGCCACATTTAATCTGACGTTGACCTTTCGCCTTGTCAGACGGTCACTGCAGCAGCAAGGGTCGCTGCTAGAGCGGATGAGAAAAATTCAGACAAAAATCGATTTGCTGCTATTGTCTGAGTGTAGAACTTGCTGATTTCAATCAGAGGCAGGTCAGTTTCAATGACGTTCTAATGGACTCCTACTGCCAGGCAGGCTTCTCGCAGCTCCTTGGCAACCTGCCTGTTGAGCTGATGGGGAACCCAGGCACCTAGCTCCTGTGTAGCTGGCTTAGTGGGCTTAGGCTCTCAGCTTCTTGGCCCCCGCCCCCCCCCCCTGGTGTTGAAGGGCCCCATCTTTGGGCGGCCCATCAGGCAGATTTGCCCTGGAACCAGGGATCCGTTTGCATTTGTAGAGAACTTCAAAACTCTGGTTGCATTTTATCATAATCCTCTGCAAAATGGGGTTGTCTTTCTCCGCCTGCCTCTAGTTGCTGTATTGTCATTACTCTTTGTAAGGTGCTAGGTTCGCATTTTATTTTATATCTCTGATATAGTTTCTTTAAAATTTTAGGGGAATTTATGCAAAGACCTTTGTTTCATGTTACCTAAATTTGCTTTTTTTCTACTTTAATAATGTGGTCTTCAAATGCAGAAAAGCTAAGGAAAAATTATTTTTGAGGAAAATATTAAAGTAGAACAAAGCAAACTTAGCTAACACTAAACAAAACTTATGTGAATTTAGAAGTACTTATAAATGCCTCTAATACAGTGGTACCTGCACTAAAGATGTAAGTGGTGACTTGCTTTTAAAATGTCCCCATATTTTTCCATTAGTTTTGTCTGACCTTTTGTTTTAAAGGCAGCTCTTTTATTGGGCAGCCCATCTTGCTTATCTCTTGGGTAATAGTTTGAAACAGCTTTCATTAAAGTAGAATAATGCTTTTCACTTTTATAAAATCTTTCATCCATGAATCTGAGAATTTTCTGAGCAATTGAAGAGCTTCACAAAATTATTACTTAACACCCATGCTTTTCATTTAAACAACATTTTCACAAAAACATAATCCTGCTTTAATGAAGCTAAACAACTGCCTTCTCAAAGAGGTGAATACTTTAATACCCATTTTACAGGTGGTATTTTAAAGATTTCTTTTATAGATACTGTTACCTGAGTGATTTTAAATTATTTATTTTTACATTCCCTGTGCAAAAAAATCATACTTTTATGTCTGCAGCTTCTTAGTTGGTGAGAAAGGCATTAGCTGCAAGAATCAGAGCTCAGCGTTCTATAGCCCTACTCTACACTTACCACCGTTTTCGGCGGCAGTCGATGGGAGATATGCAAGATATGTAAAATACCTTGCGTACCTCCCACCAGCTTCTTAAATCCTCCCTACACACTACACTAAGCCGATCAGAAATGGCGTCCAGTTGGCATAGTGTAAGAGTGGCTATGGAGCTGGTGTTCTAGCTCTGGTTCAGTTATTGATTAAGCGCGTCTACACAGACAGCTCAATCGAAAACTGAAGATCACGCTGATGGCAGTGATTTTGCGGCTGTCAGTATAGCCTTGTCCGTAGTCTCCTGCAGTAATTGAAGACTTCACTAACTCCTATGGCAAAGAAAGGTGCTATAACTCTGCTTTAGGTGTACTTGAAGAAATCAAATTCCAAAGGGGTAGCCGTGTTAGTCTATTGTAGAAAGACAACAGAGTCTTGTGGCACTTCTAAAGACTAACAGATTTATTAATCGCATGACGAAGTGGGATTTTCTCCCACGAAAGCTCATGCGATTAATAAATCTGTTAGTCTTTAAAAGTGCCACAAGACTCTGTTGTCTTTGAAGAAATCAGCGTCCCAGAGGAGAAACAGTGCCTTGAAGTAGGTTTGATCTTCTAAGAAAGAGGAGTCAGGGTTTTTAAGTAGCCTGCCCTTGTATGTATTTAATTCTTGAGGTACAGTTAAAAGAGAGAGAGAGCTTAGCAAGGACACTGAATTACTTACTACTTTCTACCAGAAGATTTTTAAACACCAAAATCTTCTGCTGAGGTAATCCTCTTCTTCCTAAAGTGTGTTGGGCCTTTCAGTAGAAAGGTTCTGGGGCAGCTCTTCAGCTGGTGTACATTTCGATAGAGTTATGTCAATTTATGTCTGCTGAAAATCTGCCCCTTTGAATTGTAGTTGGATTCTTATAAGGGGCAAGAGGAAGGATGACCATTTTGGCTGTGTAATGTGCATAATGTGGTCTCCTCCCAGCACTCTAGACTGCTTACATCAGCAAATCAATATTTCAACTCATTTGAATGCTTAGCCCTCTGCTGCTATTCCCTACGTGTATGTCTCTGTTGTGTTCTTTGTATTGTATCTCTTATAAATGCCCAGCTATTTAAAGTATTGGGTTTTTTGTTTTGATTTTTTTGGCGTGTACACACAATTTTTACTATCGAAGCTGATAGCGCAAACCTAAGACACAGCCTGATCTTTTCTTTTAAATGTTGTAGGAAAGTGATCTGTGAGAGCACTGTCTGTACACTGGAAACTGGATCCCTTGTCTGATGGAAAGATTCAAGTGAACTTGTCATGAGGTGTAATTATTGACTTGCCATGTAGCTCATTTAAAAATGACTATTAGATGTAAAAATGACTATTAGATGTAAGAGAACAATAGCAGATGATAACTATGGAGCACATTATCTGAAGGTGACTCCAAAGGGTTTTGATTTTTAATCTGCTAATCACCTATTGAAAAATCTTGAGTGGGGTAGTTGTGGGGAGCTGACGTTTAGTTTTATTTTCAAATCCAGTTCAGTATATTTTACGATGGACTAAATTAATTAAAGGTAGTGGATTTACATGATGGATGACAATCCATTAGTTCCAGTGCTGTTACTTGGGGATGAATTTGGTCCAACACTTCTGCATGCTTTTCCTTGCTATTCAAAAGTTCTGCCTTAAACATTCCTACCAGGAGCGTAGCTTTGGGTGGGCCTGGATAGGCCATGGCCCACCCACTTTTAAAGCAGGCCCATCCAATCAGATTTTAAGCAATTGATCTGTGTTTTTATCGGCCTCTGTTTCGCTTGTGACACTAGGTTTGTGCCCACCCTTGTCAACCATAGGCCCTGCTAAAAAATCAATTCTGGCTACGCCTCTGATTCCTACTGAAGGTAAGGAGTTCTGCCACTCATTGCAAAGTTACATGAAGCACCAATGAAGTGTGTGCTCTTGCTAGAAGTTTTCAGTGGAACAAGTCTCTTATAAATATCTATTGTAAGGGCAGTCTTTCAATAGTGCTCAGCTCCCTCTTGTCATTAAAGTGGTGGTGGGAGAACAATAAAGAATTGTTCTCAGTTGCTTTCTGAGCTCTTCTGAAAATCCTGGTCACATGGATTTAAAAAAATCACACTTTACAATTTTTTTTATCACCAAGAACACCTTAGGAAATGACCTTTTTTTTTTAAAAAAAAAAAAAACCCAGAGAACTAAACTCGCTTCAAATTTACATTTTGCCTATGGATCCTCCTCTTCCGTCCTCTATAAAAATATTCATGGGGCAGCCTTAGGGTTGGGTTTGTACCGGGGTTTCTAAGTCCCCTTCCCAGTTCTTCCTATGTGGTCTTGGGCAATTCATTTTTGCTACATTCATGTTTGCTGTTTTCATAAAGGGGTGATAAGGATCCTTATTTTTAATATACTTTGATTAATTTGAAGCATTACATAAGGGTAGAGTAGTAATTATTGAAACTAATACATCAGAGGTTTGACCAGCTGCTATCTAGACAGATGTAAATGGCTGTTGATTAAAATTGTGTTCTTGTTTCTTGTCTTCTGTTCTACTTACTCTCCCCACTTCCCACACTGCTTTTATAAGCCAGTAATCTCTAGCTCATCTCCCAATTCATCTTCTACATATCTTCATTTTTCTTCTGTCAGCACAAAGAAATTCTTTCCATTCTACCCGCGAAAAAGTCTTCCAGCCAATTCCCAACCAAAAAGCCTGTCCAACAACAATCTTGTTTCTTGCAAAAGCCGTGGCTCCCAACATAATACTGTTTGCCTGTTCATCCCAGCAAATGTTGGAGGGTCTTTCAGCATTTGCTGCTCTCCTTAACAGGATGGGATGGGATTTTCTTTCCCCTTGCATGTACAAACATTAACTGAATCAAGTTTAGTGATCAGATTGTAAATATGCAAAGATAGCCATTTAGTTTAGGCAGTAAAGGGGAAATTAGAATGATTAAAACTAAAATATGACCTTGGGTTAAATGGTCCTATTTCTAACATAGCATACATTGCAAAAATTATAGGCTGATCTGAAGCATATGAGTTTTTTAGACTGCATTTATTTATCCGAGGTGCGGCTTTAAAAGCTTTTGGTAAGGACTACCATTTGGATCTTTCCTAGTTCTAAAGTTTTTATTCCCTCAACATTAAGATGAAACTAGCCTCCTGCAGTACAAATAAAAGCTGTGCAGCCGTTGTACACTGAAAACTGCTAAAAAAGAACAGGTGGTTTTCAGAGCCTAGGAATTACCAGATCTGTCTTTCACATATCCCTCTTGTTTTTCCTGCCCTGTCAAGGACATTACCAGTCTTTATGTAGGATCAGGTACATTGACGTGCATTTGTCTCATATTTGTTAGTCGTTTCCTTTCAATCAGGCTTCTAAAGTCACAGAATAGTTGTTTATTTTCAAATTCATGAGAAAATGGTAGCATGGTAGAACCATGGTTTGTAATGTAATGCTCTGTGATTCTATTTTAAGGATATTTAATGTCTCAACATGGAAAAAGACTGGAGACTGAGTAGGGAAAACAAAAGTTATGGTTTTCAAGGAATTAAATCACCTTCTTGATATTAATAACTGAGTTCCAGGTATTAGAGAGAGAGCTTTAATGGAAAATGATTTTTCTGTGTCCCTCTACCCATGCATGATCATACTCAGCACCCTGGGAGGAACATGCCAGCCAAGCCTGATGGCAAAGTGCTCTGGCAAGTTTATTGGTGACTATTTCAGCTGCTGGCTTGATGACATAGTTAGTTGCTTAGATCAAGGCCATTGCCACCCTAGTTACAAGTGCTTTGGGAAGATACAGTTTTGTATACCTACACTGGAGATTAATTTTTATTCTTCCAATTGTATTATGAATTCTGGCTGTTGACAGAAGCTGAGTTGATGATAAAGCTTTTGATGATTTTGTTTTTCAAAGTGCTGGGAAAACACCAGACAACTGCCATCTCATAATATGACATTGCTGGCTCAGATTCTAGTAGATACACTTGAGACTAGAATTCTTGCGAGGAAAAGATGAATCCCAGACCAAGTGGGCTTAGTCAAAAGCTGCATTGGAAATGCTTTGAAGGTTCTGCCCTGTAATTGATGCATTTGTCAGTGTTTGCCTTTTGTTCTGAGTGCTCTAAAAGCCTTTGCTAGGGTGGAGTAATTTACATTCAATATAGAAACTTGCTTTGAATTCAGCATTAATCCACTGAATAGCTAATTTGGATGTCGAACATGCTGTGTGGTGATAAATGGAATGGTTTGCTGCCCTTCTGTTTAGTTGTTCCCTATTATACTCGATTGCTAGGAGGCCTTTGGCATAGTTGTGTGAATATGTAGGCATTAAGAAAGTTACTGCTACACATTTTAATCAAATAGTGACACCTATATTTAAAATAACTGACTTTGCAGGGTTAGGCAGCTCCAATTATACTTTGTTTTAAATATATTCAACTGATTGATTACTATTTCCCAGTTGTATGAAATTAATCTTAAATGTGTGCTATACTAGGGCTGATAACTAAGCTTTTAATGTTGAAGCAGGATTTCTGACTGCTGCCATGGGTATTTCTTATACCCCTGTTCTTGGCAATGCTTGTTTTTTGCAAACAGAAAAAAAGCTACTTTTTAATAACACAAGACAAATCAGACTCCTGAAAGAGGGACAGTAGTCTGGAAAGATG
>ML685805.1:4643203-4694654 GCA_007922175.1 Pelusios castaneus | reverse complement strand
CAAGACAAATCAGACTCCTGAAAGAGGGACAGTAGTCTGGAAAGATGGAGAGCCACTAGAATAGATCATTACAGAACTTCCTCTGCCCTTTGTGTTGTCTTACTTTCTATTACAGATTTAAAGAGACAGGACTTAGTTCCACTGATCTGTCACTATAAAAGTAGGAATGGTATTTAAATGGAAAATCTGGCATACTAAACAGGCCTGACTGAGGCATCCAGCTGTAAACCAGCATACTGTGTGCCATGGTAGTGTGATAACATAAACTGGCTGTTGAAATGGTGATTGTAGCAATGCATTAAGCTTCTGTAGTGCTTTCCACCTGGAAGAGTCTGAGATTCAGAAACGGAGATAGCTGAGCGCTTGAGTTCTCTTTCATGGTGGGGAGAGAGACATGGCTGACAGCTAGAGATAGGCATCTATAGAAGAATGCAAAATATATTAAGATGCAAAGGGGTAAACTAGACTTTCCAGGTTTGATTTAGCAAGTAAATAACCCCCAGATGTTCCAAAGGTATTGTTGATGCCTTAAGATTACAGCTGAAGGTGGGGCCCAGACTGAAACCCTACTATAGCAGACTGGCTTAGTGTGTGACCAGTCTTACGTTAGTGGCTGGCCCCAGTGAACCCATGGCAAAAAGAGTTCTCATTCAGCTGAAGTTGTAGGGATTTACACTTTTGGTGCTAAAGGTCCTAAGTTTAATGCTGGTGACCATAGGATCTGTATGAATTTAGGCACAATTTTCCCTTTTAACTGTTTCAGCAGAAACAGGTCAGGCTACCTTAACGGACCGTCAACTGGGTTACAGATCAGACAACTTTTTAGCTGAACTGGTCATAACCAGTTAAAAAAAAAAAATCTCCCCCATGTAGAGGTCAGACTGGAATGTGGTGGCATGTATCGCATCTCTGATCATCCTACAGAGAAAATATGCAATCAAACTTGCTTATAATGGGTGTGGAGTGTGCGTATGCAGCACAAAGTGAGATGTTTTTATAAAGTTTTCCCTAACCTGGAAGCACTGTGTTTCTCAAGTGTACAGTAATGCTGTAACATGTTACTTGGCTCCAAGATAGGAAACTAGAGTTAATAACATGCATGAAGAGAGGGCGCAAACTGGCTTATATTTCCATCTAGCTTAGAGTAGAGTGGCAATTAAGGCAAAATAGAAGATTTTGGTAAAAACATACATTTCTATTGCACCATGAAGAAATATATTGAGGGCAAACAATATTTAGCACTAGAACTAGATTAACATGGCTACGCCTTTGGAACTTACAGCGATACATCAGGGAGATCAGTGTAAATGGATGGGAGTAAAGGGCCATGTTTTAATAGTAGTTTTCTGAAGGACAAAGTCAAGATGAAGTAGCATGTGGTAGTGATGCTACGGTTGGTGCACTCGTGATTTATAATGAAGAATAAAATAGTGGTTATATCAACACATGCTCAGTGAACTGGAAGGCTAAGTTTGTTCTCTCTTTAAAAGTATCTTTCAAACTTTAACAATCATATCTGCCTGACCCTTTTCCCACCTGCTTTAAAACCAGACAAAATATTATAAATTAACTTTGAACTAGCAGAACAGGAAAACAAAACTCACTGGCTGATTTGTATTTTGGAAGAGCTATTGTTCTTGAACGAAGACTGATGGATGAGAAAAGAGGTATTGCATTGGCCATGAGGTGCAGTTGTGCGTCTCACTTTCAAGTTAGAGGAAGAATACCTGAAAACAAATTTCTTTATAATTCCTTAACCGCATAGGACATGTGATCTGGTCTTCTAGAATTAAAATGGTGGAAAATTCTGTTTTGAAATAACCTTACATTTAAATATTTTTCATGTTATCAGCATGGCTCAGGAACAGTGATTAAAAATGTGGAATGAGCCAGACTGAGACACCATACGGAGCAGTGTACCTGACTCACCCTCTCCCCCACCCCCACCCCCATCATCCCATTGAAACTGAAATGAAGACGGGCCTTTCCATGGAGGTCCTCAAGAAACTTATTCCTCCTTTTCTTCCCTCCCCCCATCAGATGTCTGCATGCTAAGACAAGGGGTGAGTGTTCAAGGAATGATGGCTCACATGAGGTCACAGGAATCTTTGGAGAAGGCCAAGATTTAACAGGTTAAAAACTTCTTCCTCTTCAAAAGGGCTAAGAGGTAATCTGCAAGAAATCCAATCCTTGCTCTCTGAATAATCAAATCATTGTCTTCATGGGCTGCTGGCAGGTGCCTACGCTTAAAGTGCAGCCTACAGCTCATAAGGAAAAAACCTGAGAAGGGTTGAGAAGCCTTTTATTTAGAATATTCTATATTTTCCTCTCCTCCGTTGTGAAGGAAATATGCTCGTGTTGCAGTTCACAGCAATGCCAAGCAAATACGGTGTGTTCTAACAGGGCATCTGCTACAGAATGTTTGAACCATTTGTATTGACTTGTTTGTAGTAAGAATCACTCTTGTTGCCTGCAAATAGGCAGGTGCATTAAGCAATGAAATATGGAATTGCACAACAAAATTCCCCTTTGTAACTATTACAATAAATTTGGCAGTGTTGAAGCGTCTCAAGGCTGGAAAGACAGGCTGTGTTTGACCTGCTCTTTGAAATTGGCTCTTAGCTTACTACAGTGTTTTATGGGTTATTTTAGTCAGCCTCCTTTAATAAGTTGCTGGTGTGCACAGATGTTGTTTTGCTTCA
This sequence comes from Pelusios castaneus, assembly GCA_007922175.1. Lineage (NCBI taxonomy): Eukaryota > Metazoa > Chordata > Testudines > Pelomedusidae > Pelusios > Pelusios castaneus. The sequence goes on along the minus strand of ML685805.1, from coordinate 4,691,952 downwards.
TGTATAAAGTTAATCATGAAATAGAGAATTTAAGTATCCTTGTTGAGAACAGAGCGAAAAGGAAAATGTTCCCACTGACTTAATTTAAAAAAAAAAAAATTATTCACATAAATTCTGATCATGCTTAATCTCAATTTTTAACGTTTCCAAGAAGCATCGTGGGCTGGATAGTTGGGTCCTGAGTTCGGTTTAGTACAGTGAAACATCACAAAAAAGCCCTCTGCGCTAAAGGGGTACTGTTGAGTAGCTTTGGAGCAAAAATATTAGGCGTTGGGTTGATATGTGTATACATACATGTGAAATATCTAAAAACAGACTGATCACTGTTGTGGTCTTAAAAGCCTGGAGAAATTTCCTTTGTAAAAGCAAACCTTTTTTAGACAGAGTGTCCTGACTTGATTTATTTTCTAAAGTGTCTCTGATTAATGTCTACAGTGTTGAATGAGATTAAAACAATACTCAGCTCAGTGAAAGAAATAAAGTTGTGAAGTAAAAAATAACTAGTTTGTACCATTATTTATTATTTGGTTTTGGAAGGGTCTGTATGAGTGAGGTAGGTGCTTTTTAAACACGAGGGCCTAGTCTCCATCCTAAGAGCTCGTGATGGGATGCAAAGCCTGGATTTTTACAGTGCTGCAGAAGGTCACTAACAGAGCTTGGTTGCTAGTTCCTGGGTGAGCGAATGCAGAAACTAGCATTAATGGGTGAATTGTGTGAAAGCTGGTTCTTCTAACCTCAGTCCTACGTTTGGTCCCCACAGCGTTCTCTTCGTGTTCCTGAACTTTCCAGTCCTCAACTTAGAGAGATGGTAGGTGAGGGAATATCTTTTATTGGACCAGATTCTACAGGTGAGAGAGGCGAGCCACACAGAGCTCTTCAGGTCTGGGAAAAATTCTTGACTGCTGACCCATGGTTTTTCAGTATCCATGTTAGTGCTTCTGGTCGTCACTGCCTTATCTCCAGTCTGCCAAGTCTTTCCCAGCCTTGAGTTATCTTCATGTGGCCCCTGCTACTCATCTGTCTTCCCTGCTCAGCTTGTGGTGCAGTAAGTAGGTTAATTTAGCTGTGCTGTTCAGCTGACCCCTAAGTGTGCTATCTGCTCTGCCCCTGTTAATGACCAGAAGTTTCTGTATCTCTTTATTAAAGGCAGACTAACTAGATTCAGCAAAGGCCGAATATATGATTTTGAATGTGTTTATTAATGTAGGACCTATAGTTGGCTAGCTGTGTCCCTCTTTGTAAACTGCTGTGGAGCTAAAAGAATGCGAACCGGAAGCCATTTGTAATCAGATTAACTGGTTTCATCCTGTGAATCTTGTTTGTTAAAACACTCATATTGCGGGACAGGAAGTGTACCGGTGTTTTTGTTTTGAGTTTTCTCCATATGTGTTTGGAAAGCAGCCCAGATGTGCACCAGCCAATCTTTCAAGGGAGGCTTGGCACTTCATGAAATATCTTATTGGTAGGAAAGAATGTCCCATTTCTCTTGCATATAAAATCAACAGAGTCTTGTGGCACTTTTAAAGACTAACAGATTTATTAAAAGTGCCACAAGACTCTGTTGTCTTTCTACAATAGACTAACACGGCTACCCCTTTGGAATATAAAATCAAGGCAGACTTAATTATTTTTAAGTGTTCTTGATTGATCCACCTCCACTCTCCACTGTCTTGATCCGGATACTGCTTTATCATCCATCCATCGATCATGTCTAGAAAAAGCTGCATTTCACAATGATTATTTAACTGCAGAGGAAAACTAATTAAAACTGATCAAAGTGTGAACCAAAAATTTCTTCTGTGGCCATTATTTATCTCTCTGAATGGCTGTTTGCAATGCTGTCTTGTTTCTTTTTAAAACAAAAGTAATGGACTACAAAACTCATGTATCTTAATGTTCTGTCCATTACATATTGAGTTGTGTTTGGTGGAGTCAGTAGAGCAATTTTCTTAGTAGTCCAAGGTGTCTAGTTATTTTTACCTCTTTTTAAGACATGGTTGTTTTACTAGGCCACCTGAATACTGAACAGTGTTTCTTGGATTTCATTTTTAATTATAATGCTTCTAATTGCTGGTATCTGTGACCTGACGGCTGGGCTTTCCCTGTTGCATATTCAGTGATCTCATAACTACAGTCTAAGAGCCAAATCCTGCTTCCAGAACACACACAGGCCCCCAGTGGCCTTCTGGAGCCCCAAGTGTCTGTCTGAGGTCAGAATTTGGCCTTGCGTGAAACTCAGCCCGGGCAAGATCTTGATAATGAAAAAAACACCTTGCCTCCCTCTCCCCACTCTTCAGTCATTTGATGGTGATGTGACTAAGAAATAGTACCTTCCTTTCTGAACTGCATCCCCCTTCCACACCCAAATAACAATGGATGGATGCCAGCAGGTTCCATCTCTCTCTCGAATGTTCATTTGCTGAGAGTTCTCTTTTGAAAGTCATTTTTTCAGAGCCGAGTTTATTTTAAACTTCCTGAGTAGGTTGTAGTCTTTCATGATTGCCTTTCTGCAATTCTGTGTGACTTAACCTTTTTTAAATCATTGATGTTTTTATTGGAGAGCAAAATAAACACATGCAGACAATCAACTCTGTGTGCAGCATGGATGCAGAATGATTAATTTACAGCCAAGCCTAAAATAGGTAAAACAACACAATAGCATCCACTGTATGTGCTACATGTCTCTCTTCTTTTTATCTAATAAGCCAATGTGTATTCTCTGCACTTAAATTGAATTTTTTCCATCTGGCAAGTGAGAAATCTGTTTAAGATGCTGTGTCTGGATGGGGCAGGGCAGACAGACAAAAAAGAATTCATGAAATCTAGGATCATGCAGGAGGTCTTCCAGTAATGTTGGGAATAAGAGGGTCTGTGGCTTATATTGATTGGGTACTACTTTTGGAGAGAAGGACATAGAATATGAAGATTTAATCTCTGGGGTCTCATTTGTAGATACTCCTTCCATGTTTGCCCCCCTCCAGTTAAAATATTCTCTTGAACCATTTGCGTCAATGTGGCTGTTCCTCTCAGTCTCTCATAAATAGACCTTTCACTGGAGTTGAAAAGTGCCAGACTACAGTAGCATCAGCAGATGACCCTTCATGGCTAATGCCAAGGCTGAAATATGAAATTCAGTCCGTCAGTTTTGAAAGGAGGTTGGCTGAGGTGGGAGGGGCTAGGGGGGGAGAGAGTGACTCACGCAAAACACAGCACACTTCCACTCTTCTTTTCTTTCATTATAAAAGTAAAGTAAAACTTCCCCGGTCCTTCTGCTTGGCTGGAATTCCTCCCACTTGTTCAGTGATGTACACAGAATCTTTATCCAGAGGGTTATCCTCTGAGTTTATTTAACCACAGGCTCTTATTTTTGATACTACAGTAGGAAATAAATCTTGTCCTTTGTACATGAAAAGTTCCCATTGTCTAACCATTATTTTTAAAGGAGGAAATTTTAAGAGGGTGACTTCTAACATCAGGTACCTACGTCTTTTGAGAACAAAATGTAGACTTTCAAGGTTTAGTGTAACAGGGGAACTTGCCCCTTAAAGGCCTTTGGGTGGGGGGCAGCGAAAGCTTATTTGCTGTGTTAACAGCCTTGATGGCCCTGACTGATGACAGCTGATCCCCTTACAAGGGGGTGGTAGAGTCTACAGAGAGACTTCTGTAGATAAGTTCCAGCCAGGTAAAGCCTGGGAGTAGTGATTGAACTGGGATCCAACTCCAGGAAAGAGAGCTGGGGATTTCCTATCAGAGAGGGGCAGGATTGGGTAGGGCCAGATGGGGTAAAGACTAGATAAATTGGATCCCAGGAGAGGAATATTTTAAGTAACTTTGGATTGGTGGCAGGCTGTTTGTAAAAAGGCCCTGACGAGGGGGGAAATAAAGGCAGGGTGCTGCACAGTGACCTCTGATCACAGACCTGTTAGTCACAGTGAAGAGTAGAAAGAGTTGCAGTTACATTCAGGAAGCACAAAAGAAATGGCCATTATAAGTAGCCTACAATAAACCAATCATTGCCCCTTATCTGTATGTGCAATAAAAGATGGTTAGAATTACCTTGATACAAGGAATGATGTACTTGCGTGGAATAGTTACATGCATTTTTATAACCAGGGTACCTAGTCCGCTTAAGACAACAGAGTCTTGTGGCAATTTTAAAGACTAACAGATTTATTAATCGCATGAGCTTTCGTGGGAGAAAATCCCACTTCGTCAGACGCTTTGAAGATAGGAAAGTTACAGAGTGGGAGTTACCGAGTTTAACCCTCATCCGCATGTCATGTTTGTTTTTCCATAACATGATCACACTTGGCTAACCAGCTGCCGAAAGTAACGACAATGTGTTTAAGCCACTCAGTTGAAGTAGTTAGCCTAACAACGGGCAGGAAAAAACACCAAATGTGGTCAGCTTCATGCTGTACTATTGACTAAATATCCCCAGCAAGTTAACAGCCTGGGAAAACCCCAAATATCTTAATAGTTGCCTGGAAATTTGGAATCAAGTACTTTCACAGGCAATGGGACTATCCTCACTGCTTAAGATGCACTTCCAACTTACTGGTTTTAATGTTTCTGGATTTATATATTTTCTGGGATGTTTTAAAATTATATATAAAAATAGTACTGAGTTAGCAAATTAATCTTTCATCTACTCCTTTTCAAATCTTTCTGGTTGGTTTTTAAGAGCGTGTACTAGACACTACGGCTGGATCTATATTTGGGGAAGGTGGATGGTAGCGTGGTAAGTGTGGGGACTGCCCTCGTGGGCGCTGGAGGCCAACCACATACCGTATCATTCCCCATCCCTTTGATCTAATGCTCAACGTGGTTGTCTTGGCCCTATGCAGACGTGTTAGTCTGTCATATGTAGACAGACTCTTGATGATCTGAGTCAATGACAGGAGGAGCTTGAGATTTCATTTACGATTTCTTTCAAGTTAACAACGCGGTGCTCCGGTTTGGCCCAAACTACTTGCGTAATGTATGTTGAGGCCTTTCTGCTTCTAACAAGTACAGCTGGGAACATTCACTGTAGTGTGAAGAGCTGTGATTCAGGTCAACATCTCACACAGTTGCATCTGATTCGTTTTTTTCATTTGTGTTCTGTCTTTGTGTGTGTCTGGCGCTGTGAGGTTTATAACTGAGTCCTTCTTACAGCGGGAAGTGATTAATGGCCGTGCATGAGAGAAGCTGCATCTTCACGTGTTGTATATATGAAGAATTCAGTGATATCACAGTGTGCAAGTTCCAAAGTGGGAGCCGTTTTAGTCTAGGTCAGCAAAACAAACAAGAAGTCCTGTGGTGCTTTTAAAGACTAACGTTTATTTATCGCGTGCAGTAACTTTTAATTGCTCCATATTTCCTTTGATGTTACATCTTGCTATAGTTGCTGGACAAGAATTTTGAAATACCTTGTTTGTGGAAGGGGGGAAATGGCTGAATGAGTGCCCAGGTCTTAATATCAGTTCTGCATTTCAAGGTAGAAGTCCAGTTTTCAGATGTAGTCTCCATGACATGCTGCCTACACCCTGCATTTGAATGTGCCCTTTGAAATGTGAGTAGGCACTGTAAATGCAGACCTGCCCGCCCTTTGGAAACTGTAGGGGTATTGGAGGGAAAATAGAAGCAGTTTGTTGCACTTGGGAGAGCTTTTTGGTTATTTTTCCGGGGGGGGGGGGGGGGAGGGACCATCAGAAAATGAAATTTGCAAATGAAAGGTTCTTTGGGAGAACCTTTTTGTCTAGTTTCCACACCATCAAAAATCACAGGCCAAGGTTTTCAGAAGTGCCCAGTGATTTTTTTGGGTGCAAGCTCTCTTAACAGGGCCTAACTTTCAGAAGGTAGTTGTTTAACCTTCTGTGAAAATCAGACCCCTTTTAAGGCACCTCAGTTGATCACTCAAAATAGCAAAACAAACAAGGAGTCGTGTGGCACTTTTGAAGACTAACCAATTTATTTATTAGTTAATGTATTGTTAATCTTTAAAAGTGCCCATAGACTCCTTTGTTTTGCTGAACTAGACTAACATGGCTACCCCTTTGGAACTTGCCAAAATAGCTAGTTGCTTTTGAAATGATTGGCTTTGTGTTCAGAGCTTCGAGGACTTGTGAACTGTGGAAAATTGAAATGGGTGAGGCTTTTTTAGGGTCAGCCAGTCTATTTTTTGGCTGATTGAGAGTGTTCCATATTTTGTACATCAGTTTCTTTTATTCAGTCTCATTTTTAAACAAAAACGGTTGAGATTCAGGGGATAGGAGGAAAAAATTTCATTGGCCTTTGCTTTCTCCCCTTCTTCTGCTTCCTAGTGGAGTACGGATAGAGGTTGTGAGTTGCATTTCGTATATTTATAAATAAATTCATCTTTTTATCCTGCAGAGAATGTCTTTGTGTCTGGCATTTTCCCCAGCTTATTTCACAGTGCCCTGTAAGGGGAGCTACCCTTTGCTCAAGTTCCATAGAAATATCTCTAGTGGAATGAAGGAAAGTAATTTCTGTTGATTGATCGGGACAGCAGTGTGCAAAAGCGACATGTCACATCCGCATCAATTCGCATTAATATTTTGTAGCAGCCCTTTGAACTCAGTTCAGCTACCGCTGACTGGCTTCACAGTCCTCCTGGGGTTGACTGTCCAAAGTCTAACGCTGGTCATACAAAGAATACCAATATTTAGTCACTCTCTTCTCCTCCCCTCCTCTTTGCGGTGTCCTAGAATGGAGACTCCGTCTCCTGTCTTGGCAGTCGGTCTGGAGGATGTCCCTGGGTGCGTTGACAACAACAAAGATTGTATAGACGGCCACTCTTCATAGAATTTAAAGTGCACTGTTTGATGGGTGTGGTGGAGACAGACTTTCCTTGCAAGATACTGTAAAGCCAGCTAGTTCTTCCCTCTTATCTGTTGATTTAAGTGGCTGCAGCTGCTGCTTCGTTAATGAGCAATGAGTGTGTCATTTGTTAGTCCTTTCTCGTGACTAATAGCAAATAACGACCTATTAGGAGACTGAGAAATAAACAGTCATCTACAGCCTCTGATTCAAGCCCACAAATTCAGGGTAGAAATAAGACCATAACTGCAGAGCTGTCAACTTGATTGCATCTGTAGGGTGAGCAAGGTTCATGCGCTAGCCCTGGTGTAAAGGACCTGATCCAAAGTCCATTGAAGGCAATGGGACTTTGTCCACTGACTTCAGTTAGTTCTCAGAGACAACCAAGAAGTAGAAAATGGAGAGATGCGTGGGACTGATGGAGGGAAGTGAAGACACTGTAAAAGAGAGAGTGAGTTTCCTATAGAAATAAACTGATATCTCTTAAAGCAGGCCTTGACGAATCAATGTTCCTGGTTGCCATGGCGACCAGTTTTTGTACTCTCTCAACTAGCTCCACGACAAAAATGTAATGGAGGAGCTCCCTCTGGCGACCAAAGGTAAATTGCAGGCACCTAGCTGTGAGGCAATTTTGTCCACCCCGTCTTAAAGGATGGAAAAAGTTCAGAAATATGGGTCGAGGAAAACAGCAACTCTAATGAAAAGAAGGTAGAAGCTTTAATATTATTTGGAAAACTTATCACCTCCATTGTTGAAAAAGGAGTTAATGGCAGCTTGGCTGGCTCCAGCAAAAAATCTTAAAAATAACTCAAATCTCTGTCCTTTGGCTGTGGAAAAGATGACATTTTTTTCTCTGGAATGTTGCCGTAGAATTTTTCCGTTTTTCCTTGACAACTTTTCAGAAAGTTGAAAAATGTTGTAAGTGCTGTTACCCCACTGTGGATTGTGGGTCAAGCACAAGAAACGTATCTGTTACATCAGTTATTTTCTTTGAGGAGGATATATTGTATTAACTAGCCACACTTCATCTATCCCTCCACCTGGACATGAGGTGTGGTATGGAAGCTGCTCCACACACGCACGAGTATTGGACTCGTACTATATAATGTATAGAGAAGTGGACTTTGTTTTTTAAATCGCATTAAAAGTGACTCTGGCATGACCAGTTAAAAAGCAGGTGGTGGCACCTATATTGCTTGACTAACATGGAATGAGAGAGTTTATTTTGGTCACTTTCTCAAGCCAAGATCTTTCACCTTATGAACAAAAGAGCTCCCATTAGGGTTTTTTAATGTTTTTTGGGAAGGCTAATAAAGTTCAGAACCTAGCTCTGCATATGTTTAGCTATTAATAATGTAAATGAGGCCCTCTTATCCCTCGAGTGTCTGCCACGAAACATCATCGGCCAGAGTTTCTTCTGTTAAACAATTTGGTCAAACAAATCTTAAGAGCTTTCAAAAGTCATTTAAATAGTTTCTGTTTCTAGACCAAATCTAGCTTGGTGTAAGACGGGGAGCAGTCTGCTCCTGGCAAAGCTGACTTTGGTCTATTTAGTTATCGTTTTGCCAGTGTGGTGTCTTCTGTAAAACATGTTTGACCGTTTCGTGTCCACTCGTACTTTTTTACTTTTCTATAGAAAGTGGTTGGGATAGGAATGTTGCAAGTCAAGCATGGCCTTTTAATTTATTGGCATCTTCATTTTCTAGTGCTGTTCAAAGTATGACATCTGTGTTGCTGTTGCTCAAATCTGGAGATGGTTTGAAAGGAAACAAGGCTCGTGTGTAGTGCTCAGGTTTCTTTTCTAAAATAATGCTGACGGGCTGCAATTCTGCTCACAGGTGCACATTCCATGCGAGTTCCACTAAAATCTATGGAAATACATATCTGCATAAAATTACTCTTGTTCGGGATTAGACTCTTAAACTGTAGCTCAATATTTCTTGAATTCCGTTCTTGGCTCAGATGAAGAACAAGTTGAAGGAAATGTATTTAAATCTAACCTTGGTAAAACTGCAGTTGCCTTAAATATTCTGCTGTTCTACCAAATGAACAGAGATTATTCTTAATTCTTTGAATGCTGGTAATAAAGTTGTTTCTGCAGGTGAGCCCCCCAGCTGTATAGGGACAAATCGCTAGTTCATTCAGAAATTCATCTTTGTCTCTGTGTGGTGATTTGTCTGTTGGCTGTATTAATATCACTCTTCAGGAGTGATTTGAAGACTTTTTTTTTTTTTCCCTTCCACCTGCCATCTCTTTTGGTTTTTGCTTCAGGGATTCCATATGGCCATATAAATCTGCACCACTTGTTAGCCCCACCCTGACACGGGGTTTTAAGTTTTTCAAGTTTCCCTGATTTATAACATTGAACAAGCTAAACAACGTTGTGTCCAGTGGGAACTAAGTAGTTGTTTTTTTTTTTTCCTTTGTTTACTTGTTTTTCAGAAGAAAGTTGGTGAGTAAGTTTATTTGCTAAAAAGAAATGATTGGGCATTAAAAAAATATAAACTATTTGGTGAATGTAAAATAACAGGTTTTTAAAAGTTCTCACCTCTTTCACCTTAAACTACTTATTACAGCAAGGACATCTAAAAAGTCAGATTTGTTTATTTAGTATAGATGTTGTTTTCACTTCATCTCTGTCAATTTGGACATTGGAAAATCTAACTTCTAGTCAATTTCATTAGCGTAAAGTTTCAGTGATTGGTTTGCAGATACTGCAGGGGAATGTTTGATTTTAAAAAACTAACTTTTTCTACTAAAATTCACTTTAAAAATTGTCTTGGAAACATTTTTTTGGCATTCAGTTTTTATAAAAGGTTATTCCTAAGATTGTCCATTTGTCTTGACAGTGACCTCTTCTAAACTGTTGTCTGTCCCTTTGTATCGTACAGCAGGAAGAAAATTAGAAGAGATTTATCCTTTTTAGCACTTACTGGTCAAAGTCAATATAATTTGACATCTTATAAAGATTTATTGTGATCCGCTTTTCTGCCCTTCAGATAACAACATTTGGAGAAATGTTTGATTTAACGGAGCCTATTCTTGGCTGCTGAATGTGAAAACACAATACAGTGGCACCAGTTTAAAAGATACCATAGTCTCATAAGACCAAGCATGTAGTTTTTCTGGTTGGTTGGCTGGTTTGTCTTGGGTCTCTTTTTGGATGTACCTTTTCTTGAAGAGTGAAAGCACTCATGGAATTCTAAGATGCATTTATTGTTTGGACTGAAAATCTATCTTGAATATTTTTCCCTTGCCTGTCCATCACAGTTCAGCTAAGGAGGGCTGGACAAATTCCCTTAGGTTATGTTTACGTACCGCTGGGAGTGCACTTCCCAGTGCGGACAGACACACGGGCTCTGCACTAGTTAAAGAGCTAAAAAAGAACAGGTATGGGCAGTGGTTCAGGCTAGCTGTTCGAATACAAACCTGTCCTACTCCTGTGGCTAGCCTGAGCCTCCATCTATACCGCTGTGGCCACGCTGCTATTTTTAGCATGTTAGCTGTCTGTCTACCCAGGCGGGAAGCATACCTTTGTAACACAAACCATCTTTTAATGGTGTTCTCTTCCCTCTGCCCTTTCCCCCGGCTGAAGGCACTTTGTGCAGCCTCAGGCCCAGAATCATCAGGGACAGCAAAATGGTGTTACGTTCCAGAGCTCTAAAAGTGAAGCCTACTAGGTAAGGGTTACAAATTAAGCTTGTTTCTGTCCTCTGGATACTGGTGATGACTTTGCTGTGGTTGTTGAAGATAAAATTGTACGATCCTCCCTTCCCAAAGGTAATCAAGTGCAAACTTGTTTGTCTTGGGCCATTTGAGGGAGGGAATAGCTGGCCACTAATCCCAGATGGGAGGGGTGGGGGTTTCATGGTTTGAAACACCCAAAGTCCAGGGCTCCAGCATTTTGATTCAGGTCCACTTCTCCACTGAATAAATTAAATTATCTTACTACTGTGTGGGTTTTTTTGTCTTTGGTTTTAAATTAACCTGGGAAAGAAGGGGTTTAAATATCCCGGTCACTGGGGTTATCAAATGTCTTAATGTTTTCTGGAGTTACTCGATATTAGTGTTCAGGTTATTTGCTTAAAAGAACAAGCAGACTCTGATGGTGGGCCTTTAAAAGAAAAAAGGGGGAGAATGTTGGTATCGGAAGGTTCCCTAGAGGTTGAGAAATGGCAGTTTGTTTTAAGCATCTGGGAAAAGAGAGACTGAAGCAGGAACAACAGCGAAAGAGGCAGGAATAAGAGAGGAAAACTTAACTGGAATTAGGAGACGCCTGAGCAAGAGTGAGAGCAAATATATAAAATGATTTAAGGAACAAATCAAGTATGGGAGGAGGAGAACCCTAAATATTAAGCTATTATTGGTTCTTTAAAGGGAAACCTTTGTTGCATGGCCAGTGGGGAAGTAGCTGGGAGTATTAATATTGGATAGTTCTTGTGTTTAAGAAAACTTCTTTAAACTTGTACTTTACAAAATTATTTCTTTGCTTATTAGAAGTGGGGGTGGGTAGGTGTCAAGACATGAACTAGAAAAGTGGTCACCGCTGGGGAAATTTCTAGTTCTCCACCTTTCCCAGGTCAGAGAAATGTCTTTGATTGGTTCACAGGATGTTAAAAATATGGGTCCGGAGAGGGACTGTGGCTATATTTGCAAATTAGGAAGAGCTATTTCAAACAGGGTTATTTCTGAAGGGAAAACTGGCTCTTTCACTGTGAGAACGTTTCTATTTATGGGGTCAGCATGCACTGTTTATTTGAATGTCAAGGTGTTAGTTTTGCCAAGTTCCGTGAAGTTCAGGCTTTTTTCTTTCAGCATTGCAGCTACGTTATCTTAATATAGCTGCTGACCTCAGTGATGAAGCAGGCTGACTGTGGAGCCATGGTGTTGAGCAAGTCCAAGGGGGATTTGATCTGCTTTTAGCTCAGATGTAATAGAGAGAGAGTGTCATAATTCTGATGGATATTTAAAATGTCCATAATAAGTGACGTGTACAGACAGGCACTTTAGAATAGCATCCCAAATAATGAATCTCCTTTGACCCTTCTGAACTGGTGGTCCATCTTTATCTGAAAATTTGAATTGCTAATCGGATAGACCGAATTAACTGCAGTTTCACAGGGTGAATTTCATTAGGGCAAAACAAACGAGGAGTCTGGTAGCACTTATAAAGACTAACAAATGTATTTATCGCATGAGCTTTCGTGGGAGAAAATCCCACTTCATCAGATGCTTGACGATGAGGACCTTAAAGAATGGGAGGAAAATAAATGTAGGGAAGTGTGAGTCATAGGATCAGGTCAGACTGTTGTAGCAAATCGAAGCAGCTGTTTTGATTCAAACATTGGGAAGCAGCATATAGAGGGAGGTGAGGTCAAATCACCTGTTGTAATAAGGAATAAAAAACCCGAGATCCCTATTTAAACCTAAGGCAATGGTGTCAAATTTGCATATCAGTTCCAATTCTGCAGACTTGGTGTACGGTCCCATGCATATACCGCTCTGAAGCGTTTAACCACTGTGCATGCGCACCATTTAAACACTTGTGGCAGAACTGGGTTAAAAGGAGAGCTGAATAATCAGTGTTCGCAGAATCAAACCTGGTTAAAATGCTCTCTAGCCCACGTGGGGAAGTGAGATAGAAACACATCTTTTTGACTCACTTATAACATAGCTTGGCCATGCTGTTAATAGGTTTCAGTCTATACAGATTCCAAAGGGGGAGCCGTGTTAGTTTAGTTCAGGAAAACAAATGAGGAGTCTGGTTGCGCTTTAAAGACTAACAGATTTATTTTTCACATGAGCTTTTGTGTGCATAGTCCCACTTTCTCAGATGCCAGAGTGGAAAACACTTGCATTGGAAAAAAAAAAAAGTACAGTATGGGAGTCTATACAGAGTTCACCATGTACGCTTTGTGGATGAGGTCGAAGTGTAAGTATGGCACAAGTCTAAGGGGCCGGATGAACTGCATCCGAGGGTGCTGAGGGAGTTGGCCGATGTGATTGCAGAGCCGCTGGCCATTAGCTTTGAAAACTCGCGGTGAACGGGGGAGGTCCCAGATGACTGGAAAAAAGGCAAATATAGTACCTATCTTCAAGAAAGGGGAAAAAGGAGGATCCGGGGAACTACAGACCAATCAGCCTCACCTCAATCCCTGGAAAAATCATGGAGCTGGTCCTCAAAGAATCCATCCTGAAACACTTGGAAGAAAATAGAGTGATCAGGACTACAGTCAGCATGGATTCACCAAGGGCAAATCAAGCCTGAGCAACCTGATTGCCTTCTATGATGAGATGACTGGATTTGTGGATGGAGGAATAGCTGTTGACGTGGTATACCTTGACTTTAGCAAAGCTTTTGATACAGTTTCCCACCTGCATTCTTGTCTGCAAGTTAAGGAAGTGTGGGTTGGATGAGTGGACTGTAAGGTGGATAGAAAACTGGCTAGATCATTGGGTTCAGCAGGTAGGAATCAATGGCTCAATGTCTAGTTGGCAACTGTAACGCGTGGAGTGTCCTAGGGGTCCTGGGGCCGGTTCTGTTCAACATCTTCATTAATGATCTGGATGATGGGATAGATTGCACGCTCAGTAAGTTCGCGGATGACACCAAGCTGGGAGGAATGGTAGACACGCTGGAGGGCAGGGACAGGATTCAGGGAAACCTAGACAAATTGGAGCATTGAGCCAAAAGAGATCTCATGAGGTTCAACAAGGACAAGTGCAAAGTCCTGCACTTAGGACCAAAAAATCCCATGTACTGCTACAGGCTGGGGACTGATCGGCTAGTAGCAGCACTGTAGGAAAGACCTGGGGGTTATGGTGGACGGGAATATGGATATGAATCAACAGAGTGCCCTTGTTGCCAAAAAGGCCAATGACATATTGGGCTGCATCAGTAGGAGTGTTGACAGCAGATGGAGGGATGTGATTATTCCCCTCTATTCGGCACTGGTGAGGCCATATCTGGAATACTGTGTCCAGTTTTGGGCTCCCCATTACAGAAAGGATGTGGACAAATTAGAAAGAGTTCAGTGGAGGGCAATAAAAATGATTAGGGGGTTGGGGCATGACTTACTAGGAGAGACTGAAGGAACTAGGCTTATTTAGTCTACAGAGGAGAAGACTGAGGGGGGATTTGATAGCAACTTTCAAGTACTTGAAGGGGTGCTCCAAAGAGGAGGGAGCTAGGCTGTTCTCGATGGTAACAGAGGACAGAACAAGGAGCAGTGATTTCAAGTTGCAGCTGGGGAGGTCAAAGTCGGATATTAGGAAAAACTTTCTTACTAGGAGGGTGGTGAAGCATTGGAATGGGTTACCTAGGGAGGTGGTGGAATCTCCATCTTTGGAAACATTTAAGGCCCGCTTAGACAATACCCTGGCTGGGATGATTTAGTGGGAGTGGTCCTGCTTTTCGCAGGGGGTTGGACTAGATGACCTCATGAGGTCCCATCCAGCCCTAAGAGTCTATGATCCCTTGACCATAGGTAATGTCCTGCTTCTGTCTTTGCTGTTCATGTTCAGTGATATTTAGGAAGGTTTTTATAAAATTATGTATACTTCATAGTACGGAGATGGGAAAATATCAACTCAGAGTCTTTCCTTGGTGTGGTAACTAGTTCATCATGATATTTTGATACACAATAAATAAAATGGATTTTATAATTTCATTAACAAAAGAAGGATTTGGAAATAAATCTTCCTGCTAATTAACACTGCATATATTAGCAGTTGATATTTAAATAACTTAAATACCAGATAATTGTGAATTTGGGATTGTAAATACAGATTGTGCTAATGACTGAACTGGCGAGTAGATTTATTGCTCGTCAAAAGTACTGTCTAGGAAATAAAATGATTTTAAAAGAAACTCCGTGTGCATATTATTTCGGTTGTGTTGCCGGACTTACGACTCCAAGACTGAAAGACCAAATGGATGCACTGAAAAGCTTTGGTGTGTGGAAGCTAAAAGAATGGCAGGGTGAGAATGCCCAGCGCTTCCCTATGGTCAACTTGTGAAACTACAGCCATCAGCATTAAAAAGTTTTGTCTAGCATCATGGTACCTCATTTGTATTTATTCTCGTCACAGTAATTAATGAAGGAAAAACGACACATATTGTTGTAACGTTTATTTTGGCTAAAGTAATTGAACAGTTGAAAATCAGCCACTGTGTATGGGTGTGTACACGTGCACTCACAGAATGTTTGCATATGTTTGCCATTTACAAAAAAGTTACCACATGTTGTGATCAGATGCTCCAGTTTCCCTGTATACTTAGACTAGGGCTCAACAGAACCTGGGCGCCAGGTCACCATGGTGACCAGAGTTTGTAGCCTGGCTTCTAGCTCCACTGCGGAAATGCAGTGGAGGAGCGCCCTCTGGCAACCAAATATAAAACTTCTCGCACCTATCTGGGAGCCAATTTTGTTGAGCCCTGACTTAGACTAGAAGATAAGTAAGTATTATTTGCTTGCAAACAATGTCTTTAAAGGTGACCGTGGTACTTAGTGATATCATTATTCTTTTATCTGGCAAAGCAAATAAGGAGCCCTGTGGCACTTTTAAAGACTAGCGAATTTATTAATAACTTTGTTAGTCTTTAAAAGTGCCACAAAACTCCTTGTTTTTGCTGAACTAGACTAACACTGGCACCCCTCTGGATTTTATCTGGCAGGTTCATTCTTTTCACAAACCAATTAATTTCTTTTACTTTTTGATTACAAATATATTTTTATCATCTCCTATCACCTTTTCTGAGTTCAGAGTGAATTTGCATTGAAGAGAAGCTGTGGCCTACACTTAAGGAAAGTGTAAAAGTGCTCTGTCAGCGAACTAGGATTGGGCATTTTTTTACCTTTCAAATGTTAATGTCCTATAATTCATAGTTGAGTGGCGAGAGTGCATTCTACTGATCTCTTCCTAGGTTTGGTTTGCCACTTGTATATGATTTATACACAGTGCAAAACAGAAGAACACAGAAAGCCCCAGTGACATACTGATATATAGCAGAAAAGAATAGTCCAGTCTATAGGATACTAGCTTTTGATTTGGAGACTGGGCTCCGTTTCCTGCTATGCCACTGCCTTTCTGTGTGACCTTGGGCAAGCTACTGAATTTCCATATCTCAGTTCCCCATCTATAAAATGGGGTAATAGCACTTCCTTACCTCATAGGGAGGGTATTTTAAATCTCCCATTGGGGGTTCTGCAGGGAGGCGGCAGTGAGGCTGGGCAGCTGATTGGGAGGGGAGGAGAGTCAAGGATGAGACCCCCACATGACAGGGGGGTCCCCCATCCTTGACTTTTGCCAGGGCCCCAGAATCCCTCAGACCGCCCCTGGCTATCCCACAGTGCCCCACACTAACAGCGCAGTCAATATAAGTGCTCCTGGTGAGGCCTCTCACCCCTCCACAGGGAGCCAAGTGTCTGCACACACTCGTGATTTTAATAACTGTACGTCACCAGAAGCACATCTCCCACAAAACAGAAATCCTAAATGTATCATGCACTCCTGTTTTTCATAAAATACACCCGTTCCAGTAAAGGCAATTAACAGCGTATCTCTTTAAACACATTTGTGGCAAACTGGAATGTAAATCTGCTCCCCCGCCAGGCTGTGCACTAATTATCGTGTGAACCCGACTGCTGTGCACTGAAAGTTTGCTAGCATGCTTTGATCTATTCTACTTCTAAACTTACGGCAAGCTAAGCGCTCATTTAGACAAGCCCTAAATTTAGCCATGAGAGTCCATGCTTGGACAAGTGTATTTACGCAGTACAGATTTGGTTGTCTGGCTGTAAATTGAAAACAGTAAAACGTTACCATTGTGTGTCAAAAACAGTCTCCAGAACTTCGTAGCAGAGCTGTAAAAAAAAGTTAAATATTTGTTACCAAAGTGCATGCGGATATTGTCACTCTCTCATTCGACGCTCTCAGCTGTGGGTTGTAAAATTGTGGTTTCAAACTGACTTTTGGCTCATTCCTAAGGCACCGTCAGTTACCGTGTCTCTGCAGAAGAACTGGCTAAATGTGCTGTATTGTGTTGTGGGCATGGAGTGCTGAGAAGTGTTTCCCATTGCAGGAACTACACCTGTTTTCACCTGATATCAGTCTGATTTAGATATAAATTGCTAAAGATTAAAGGTATAATTGTGGGGCCAGTTCATTTGTTCACCAAGGAGATGCCGGGCATTTGTGTAATAGCATTTTGAGCGTCACTGTGGTCTGTGGGATTTGGTATACTAGACTGAGTATGCTCATGAATATGCAGCGGTGGGGTAGCCATGATGGTACAAGGATATTAGAAACTCGAGGTGGATAATATATTATCTTTGATTGAATTTGTGTTAAATTGTCTGTTCTACCTTGTATTTATCTGTGACACTGCATACGCTTTTCGGACCTAAAGAAGTTTCTGTGTGAGCTTGAAAGCTTGTCTCGCTCTCTAACAGCAGTTGGTCCATGAAAAGGTAATGTTAACTCACCCGCCTTGTCCCTCTGCGCCTATCTCTCGCTGTTAGTTATCCATGTGGGTTTGAACGAGAGGATAAGTTGTTTTGGCTAAACCTGATGTAACCCTTACATAGGAAATGGCTTACGGGGCTTACACATCAACTCTCTAGAGTCTAGATCCACCGCTTTATTAGCCTCTCAGCGTGCTGGAGTTACCTTTTTTGCTCTGATTCCAGCAGCTGGTGAGAATACCTTTCTTTTTAAGACAATGCTATTCTCCCCTTAGTTTACACACTAGGCTAATCCCGTGGCACAGGCTGTGCTGACACACTTGTAAAAACATCTGTATTTAAACTTTTGAGTAATTGAAAAATGTTTACCTTAGTTAGGGCAACAGCTGTTTGACTGCTCATTTTTAAAAGTGGAAAGAAATAAACAAACCTACTTCTGAGTTTCAATTAATGGTCCTCTTTTTCCTCAGATCCAAGAATGGAACCCACATCTCCCGATTTGCTCTGGCCAGTGGGTGCCCACACTCCTTGCCTTTAGCTGCATTTTTGGATATTTCTAGACTTCATCTTTTTCCCGGGAAGTCTACTTGATAAGCAATAGATTTCCAAGCAGTTATAGTACATCTGAACGAATGCCCCAGTTAAAGATGGGCCTGAAACAACCCCTTCAATTTGACTAGCCCTAAGTTAGTTGAAGAATTTAGATAAGAAGGTGACACCTTGCTCGTATCTCTGAAATGGTGAGAATCTGAATCCTCCCAGATCTGAACACCTTGTTTAAAACCTGGATCCGAATTGGAACAGTCTCTTCTTACTGCACACAAAGGGCAGCTGAACACTTACTTTCCTAGCCATAGAATTGCCTTGAACTTCATTACCGTGAGTGTTTCTCAGAGAAGAAATTGGTACATGACAGAGCAAATGGTCCTGACTAAGTTAGTACTTTCCTTTTGACAAGCATATTACCTGCTTATTTTCAGAGTTTTCTCCATTTTACAGTTTGTACTATTGGGGACACTGCCAAGATCGAATGTGTGTTAAGGGATTTTCAGTCAAAGGAGATTGAAAAGCCTTTACAAATGATGAGTTTAAAGCACTAATACTGCCCAGGAACCGTTTTGATTACTGGCAATTATTGGTCTAGTGCATATTGCTAACTAGTAGTTACCCTGGCCAGTTGTCCGTAACTGCGAGAGCTTGAAAAGAGAATTAATAAGTCCACCCCACCATTTTTACATGTTTCTGGTTTTGCTCAGAGTTTGGAGGCTTTTGTTAAAGCCTGCAATAGCGTCTTTGTAACAATGAAGTGAGGATTAGGAACGAGCAATTTCAAAGTCACAGGAAACAGATAGGCAAGAATGAAATATGGTGGGGATATGGATGATGATGGTGCTTCACAGGGGAAATAATTGTAGAAATTTAAAGGTAATTAACAGTGTAGAATCTTTTTAACTATCTTAATGGAGGAATAGTGATTTTCTCTTAGCTGCACTTCTGCTGTCCTGGGAAACACTAATAATTTAAACCTCTAATCCCTGGCATCTTTTTCACCTTTCTTTCTTCCAACCCCCAGAATCTTGCTAGTTCCTTCTCTGAAGTCCATCTGAAAGGTTTTGACAAGAATCTTCTGATTTCTTCATCCACCCCTCCTTTTTTTTCCCCGCCACTCAATCTCCTTTGCCTTCATTCTCCTTTGCTCCTCATCTAATTTTCCCTGTGACTGAGTCTCCTTCTAATCTTTGCATCTCGTATGAAAAGCATGTCACGTGTACTTTGAGAGAGTACTTTTTCCACAGGTTTGTATGTATGCGATCAAAAATGTCTGAATTTTGAAAATAATTTTTTTTTTTTTTTTTTTTTTTTAAGAACCAGTTTTTATGATGTCTGTCTGGATAAACTACAATTAAATCCAGTGGAATGAAAGTGCTAATACTGATATTGGCTCTTCTTTAGCTGCAGACATGCCATATATAAATAGTTTTTTCTGTTTTGTCGTATTAGTTGAAAATAGTGGGGCTTGGGAAGAAATGACCTTGAATATTGTTCAATATTCTCTCCACAGACCCTGACACATCTCTGGGACCTGCAATGACAAGTCTGAACGCTAGCCATGCAGAGAAAACTGATACTATGTCTTCAAAGCAGTCTGCACCAAAAGTGCAGGTTCACCGATCTGTTTCCCGAGATATCATCACCATTCACTTCTCGGCACTTGGGAAGGAGGAAGAGGAGGAGGAAGAGGAGTTTAAGGAGTCTCTTGATGATGAACTGGGTGACCAAAGCATTGTAACAGCACTTGAAGCCAAGGAAGACCTCTGCTTTGAACATGGCGACCAAGATTTTTCTGGTCCAGCTACCTCGCCTAGGATGGTCAGCTCTGCATCCCTCCTACCTTTGTCACCTCTGACTTTGCCAACCGTAAACACTGTAAAGCCATTGGATCCTTCTTCAGCATCCCAAGTATTCAGTGCCGTGCCATTAGTTCTATCACCCTCATCTCCTTCGTGTCATGTAGCTAGCTCGTCGGGTGTGTTGTCACCTTTGGAGCAGAAAGCCAGCTCATCATCCTCCCCGTTGTCCTCTCCATCCAAGCCAACTGTCTTGTCTAGTGCTTCATCCACTGTTTCTAGCTCAAAGCCTTTCATGAGTTTAGTTAAGTCCCTTTCAACAGATGTAGAACCGAAAGAGCCCACCCCACCCACAAGACATAGACACTTAATGAAAACCTTAGTGAAGTCTCTGTCCACAGACACTTCTAAACAAGAACCTGAGGCTGTATCCTACAAACCTGACTCAAAACTGAACTTGCACCTGTTCAAACAGTTCACTCAGCCTCGAGTTACAGGTGGAGATTCCAAAACTGCCCCCTCATCCCCATTAACATCTCCTTCAGACACTCGTTCCTTTTTTAAAGTACCTGAAATGGAGGCTAAAATTGAAGACACTAAAAGACGCTTTTCAGAAGTCATCTATGAGCCTCTTCAACTTCTCAGCAAAATAATGGGCGACGAAAGTAGTAGCCACAGGCCCAAAGCCTTATCTTCAAGTGCTTCAGAGCTCTCTGATCTTTCCAAGTTAAATGGCCATTTGGAAAGCAATAACAACTATAGCATTAAGGAAGAGGAATGTGATTCTGAAGGGGACTTCTATGGAAGTGATTCTACTCTAAATAAAAGCTGCCAGTCCAAAACTGTTGAGGAACATGTGAAAGACACTGAGATGAAAAATTCTCAATCTGTAAGCACAAAGGATATAAATTTGAAAACTTCACTGGTACTTGAAAAATGTTCTTTGTCTGCACTGGTAAGCAAAGAGGACGAGGAGTTTTATGAACTGCATTCCGAAGACTTTTGCTTAATAGAGGATGAAAGCAAAGTGGAAAAACCCACAGAACTTTTGCTCCAAGGAGAGAGAACTGAGGAAAATGATACTGCATTCAATAGTGAAGACGAAGTTGATTTATATGTTCAACAGCCTACAATACCAGTTAAGACTTTGTACTTCTTTACAATGTTAGTCTATGCTTACCTTGTACTCCCTTTCCCTAGTTACTTCTGTGGACTCTTCTTGGGACTTGCCCTTGGATTTATGATTGCTATATGTGTGATTTGGCTTCTTACACCAAGTGCTCGTGAATATCACAAACCACATAAAAATCTGAGCAAGCATTGGAATACAGCATCTCTGGACATCAAAGAACCGGAAATATTGAAGGTGAGGTTTCTCAATGGACGTATTTTACTTTGGCTAGATGAATTACATTAGGTATGATTCTAAGATGAATTATCAAAGAGTTCTCTTGAAGTTCCCCTTTAAGAGCATGTGGCTTTGGCAGTATCAGAAATGATTGAGTAGACAAGAGTATTCTGTTTCAGCGGCCTTAGTGAATTACTTATGCCAGACGAGAGAGAGCTCGCATAGCATCCAGGTACACTGAAAAAGAAAGTAACCACCTCAAAAGGAAAAGGGCAGATGTGTTTTGAACTTGTCTTGAAGAATTGCTGAATGGAATTAGTGTTTCTAGCCATGTTAAGTGAAAAGTTCCGTGTATGTTCTGTTTCTTGGGGAATTAGCTATCCAGTTTGCACTTCATCTCATCTTGTTGGTCCAGGAAGTTCAAATAGTAGTGTTGGGTTTTTTTTGTGAGGCTTCCACTTTCCAGTATAGAGATTGAGAGAGAACAAATTTGCATCAAATGTCAGATAATTAGTGTCGGAGGAAGAAATGGTAAGTGGACAATGTAAAGGGGAGCAATCTGGGTTCGGGGGGGTGTACATCTATAGTTAAATACTTTGTGAATATCTTGTAAATTATGCATTTTAATTGATTGCAACCTATCAAATGAGATAAAAGCTGGATTTAAAAGCACTAGCATTTTGATTTTTCTTTTTCAGAGCCTGTGTACTCTCACTTTCCTTATATAATTTACAGATGTACTTTGTCCGGCGGTGACCCTCTTTTTCTAGTTTTTTTTCCTAGGACTCACATAATCATCTTTTTATATTGGTGACCACAATAAAAATTAAAATTGAAAAAGAAAGTCAATTGGTTAATTGCTTTGTTTAAGTGAGAAATTGTCTGGAATAGAACTTAATATTGAACTTCTCAGGGACATCACAGTGAATATCATTTGGTATCATTTTAACTGACTGAAGATTAAGCATAATATGGGTCTTTTTTTTTTTTTTTTTTTTAAATTGACCATTAACAATTTGACCCAAAATACTGGTAAGAAAAATTAAAAAATACAGTGTTGTCAATAGCCATGATGATCTTAATAGTGTCTGTTCCCATCAGAGAACATAAAAACCTTGCTGTAATGTGTCTGGCTGCTTTGGAGACTCAGACTTCCCAGACAAGTAGCTTATTTTTTCCTCTAATTGAAAACGATTCTGTTTTTTAGGTAGATTACAGTAAAAACTCTCCACAAAGAGTCTACTTAGAATGTAGACAAAATACATGGCTATTCCTTTGGAACTATACAAAATGCTGATTATTAAGGGAATATCAACCTAGTTGGAGCTTTCTTTTAATCTCTGCTTTCAGTTAGCACTTATTTCAGTTTGTCACATGTTCAGGAACATAATGCAATATGCTTTAAAAGCCTTTCAATAAGAGATTTGGGGAGGAGGGAAGCAAATTGAAAGAGTGACCCATTTTTAATGAAAAAAAATCTCTTGATTTCAGCTTCAGTACTTATTAGAACAAGTACAAACATTTCCCTCTTTGGTATGCTCTTCATAGGTTCTCTTAGGACTGTTTTTTAGAGTTTATATAACATACAAAATGCAGAATTTTTTTTGAGAATAACAGCTTTGGTTTTCTGTAACAATTACTCGGGGGAGGGTGTGGGTGTGTGGGTGTGGGGTTTTTTTTTTTTTGTTTGTTTGTTTTTTTCAGTAGAGAGACCTTCAGCCAACATGCTATCATGTGCATCTGAAAATTTTCTCACTAATTTAGACTGTAAATTCTTGGCGTTTTGGGGATGTCCTTAACACCATTACAGAAACACTCTGTGTTCAATAAATTATCAACTCCTTCCACTGCTGTTCTGTTTAGTTCTCCCTCTTCTACTTGCTGTTTTTTCAGACTGGGGTCTATCCCCACCATTTTTTGTTTTCTTCAGAGCAGGTGTTTGTGTCAGTAGTTTCTCAACCCAGATGACAGCACTTTACCTCTTCTCCAAGTGATGCAAATAGGACTGCCTGTTCCAACAGCTGTTCCTGAGTCGGACTATTTTCTCAGTGGTATTGCCTACAAACTGCTGGCAAGGAATTTGTGCGCTTTGGATTTGATTCTACTGAGAATGCGCATATACTCAGGGGCACTAACTGTAGGACCTCCGAGTTACGACCTCTTTTTTTGATTTAACGTCTGACATTTAGGCAGATGGTCATCAAAATTATCTGATGGGCATATGATAGTTAAATATTACATACAACTCCTTAATTTTCCACCAGGATGCTTTAGTGCAGTGATCCTCAATTGGTCGGTCAGGATGGACTCCTGATCGACAGTTGCCATTAAAACCTATGACTAGGGCACCCTCTGCTTTAGTTCCTAATTAAAATATGGTGAATATTTTGGATGGCCCTGTATCTATAGCCAGGTGTGTCCAGTTTTTGCCAAACTGCATAAAAATGGCATGTTACTTATATCCAGGGAGCATTGTGTACTGGGGCCTGTCATTTCTGTGAATTCCAAAGCTGAAAGCTGCTGCAAACTTCATTGTAGAATTCTGTGGCCTAAATTTTTGATCTTTCCAGATTAAATGCATTAAATAATCAGAGAAGTGACTAACAGGTTTGTAGCACTTCTGATGTGCTGCCATTGGATTGTAAGAGCTTGCTGATTTTAGCAAGCTAACATGGAGGCTCTCCACCTTTCTGGTTAAGTAACTAATATAACAGCATGACATTCGTTTGAGTCGTTAATTATATTTGAAGGATTTCAGTTTTGATCACTGCAAGCAAGAGTCACCCACTGAAAATCTATTAGTTGTTGAAACTACTGAACCGCAGGCTTGAAAACAGGTGAGATTAAGAGGAATTGTCATAAAAACTTTCCTTTCCACTGTTAACGTTCACCCAGAAACCTCATATGAAGAAAGGGGAGGAAGTCTTCAGATGCTTGGAAGGATGTGGGGAGGCTGGTTAGCTTTCCTTTCTGAATACTGCTTCAGCCCATGTTTGTTAAACTTCTAAAAGCATAGTCTGAGAGGCACCCAACCTCTTAAAGCGTTGCTCATGTGTGCTTGAGGGGTCATTGATGACATTTAGCGCAGATGTGGCTCTAAAGCGGATCTGAAAGAGAGCTCAGGGCTTGATCCTTCTTGAATTCTTTTTTGATCTCTCTCTCTCTCTGTGTGCACGCACTAGTTGATCTGTTATCTCCTACGGGTTTGAAATCTGTCATAAATGTGGAATTTCCCTAGTTTTCACACCCTTTTAAATAACTACAGCAGTAAGTTCAGAAAAGCTATTCCTGAAATAGCCAGTCATCTTTACAACGGAACAGTATTTTTGGTCTGCATGAGTCAAAAGGAAGGGTGGTTATGAGATTAAGGCACATTACCCTGGATCAGGAAATCTGGGTTCCGTTCTCATTAGGGGCACTGACTTCCTGTGTGTTCTTGGGGAAAATCCTTTACCCTGTTTGTGTCAGTTTCCTAATCTAGTCTGAAAAGTATAGTGTGTTACCTCACTAGTGGATTGCAGTGTCACTCTTACTGTTTGTCAGGTGTGCTGGAGCAATCAGAATAGGGGGTCCCTGTTGTACTAGACACTACAAAAATATGTTGTAGTTAAAGGCAGGCCCTACCCCAAAGAACTTAAATTTTAATTTATTAGGAAACTGATAGTTTTGGGTTTAGCAAACTTTGGTTTGCTGAAGAAACTGTGTACTTTCGGAGGGTGTTTCATCTATGCTCTAGATTCAGTTTGCAGAACAGAATTGTGCAGAATATGTCCATTGGCTCAGTGTTTCATTTCCTTTTAGGCCTAGGATACAGCAATATAGTCCATGTACCTTCTGAAGTCTATTCTTTCCTGTATTTGATCCCCCAAGCCTTGCGTGAATATTGAATTGGCTGATTCGCACAATGGACTTGATAAGATCCTAGTGTAACTCATAGAATATTAGGTTTGGAAGAGACCTCCTCTAGGTTCAACCACTGTGATCAAGTCTGTGGCGTTACACCACTGTTGAGTTTCTGTGTATGGAATTCACTTGCTCACAGTAATTAATGAGCTTGATTGCCAGAAGCTAATTGTCCAGTTATGTTGTTTGGGCATAAACTTTTCAAATTTCTTTTTTGTTTACGTAGTACACTGGCCCTTTCCTATATTTAATTTGTTCCAGAGTCCCCATCCTGTTTGAAGGTTTCTCAGTTTTTACACCCTTATCTCTTTTCTTTTTTATGGGGGGGGCGTTGAAGAGCAATGTCAAGGGCAAGTGGACTTCTGAGCGGTTTTTTTTAATGTTTGAAAAAATGTATTGGTGTATTAATGGTTAACCTGGGAGACGTATTCCATTCCTCATCTGCCCCTGAGTTATTTTGTGACCATGGGTAAGTCGTTTAACCTTCTGCTATCAGTATCCTCTATTGCGAAATGGTTCCCTTTTGTAAAAGTGGCTTGATATCCTTGATTTGACAGATGACTGGTACAATTGATCTTTTTCCTGCTCTTTCCCCCATTTTATCAAAGAACATATTCTTGAAATGAATTTGTGGAAACAACCTACTCCAGAGCAATTGTTCTGAGGAAGACTGCGTATCTATCATATCTTGTAGGCATTTCAGGACCTCAGTACTGGGGTCTGAAATTATATCAATTTACTGCTACTGTCTGCTAATCAATCTTTGGGAAGATGACTCTTGAAGGAAGTGATGTTTTGAATTTTGGCTCACGTTGTGAAGATGGCTGGCCGATGGCTTCATTTATTTGCTTCCTGGTATTTTTGAACACTTTGGCTCGTCAGTCGTAGGACTGCTCTAAGAGGCAGCCTCAGTTTTTCATGTTCAGCTATAAGTTGCCTGATATCTCAACTGTATTAAACTGTTTTATATTGAAATTACCTTTCTAATATATCTGATTGCTTAGGTGTGTACCAGAAGGACTGATTCTGCAGTTTTTGCAGGCATGAATCCCATTGGTTTCAATGGGACTATAACACAAGTAAAAAGTTGCAGGATTAGGCCCCAAGTGGTGATGTAATGTGTGTAAAATGTTAGTCCATCTTAACCCTAATTGCTTAAATTTCTTCTGAGTGTTCTTTAGAAGTATGCCTTCACAAGAGATTTCAATACTGGTAAGACAGAGGACACGCAGTTCCTTCAAGCCAGAAGTTCACCATTTACTGTCTAACTATGCCAGATCCTGTTAGTGTATCCAGTAATTTTAATAGCATGGCTGACTTTGGGTAAAAGAAGCAGTTTCACGCTGTGTTTAACCAGGCACTTTTCGATGTAGTGATCCTATTGATAGTCAAACAATTGCTTCTATTCTATCCTCTAAACAAAACAGCTCATCTTCAACCAGGGAGATCATAAGATCACTGTACGTAGCAAACAGCTGCGAAGTGGCTTATGACTGTTCCCATTGTCCTCCCTGAGTTACTAAATTTCTTAATTTAACGGCTTCAGTAGTTCCAAAACCAAACCATACAATCTCCTCAAACAGTGAAGCCCTTTATTGATGCCCCAGTAGTCTGGGGGTAATGTATTGTCTCGTATGGTGTCAGAATTTAAGCATTGTCTATTAATATAATTGTTTGGATGCACTTCAAAATAGTGAGTAAAGGTTGAAAATGTGTGCCAATCCCTACTATTTTTCAGAGAGAAGAGAAATTTCAGAGAGTGAGGCAAGAGAGTAACTAAATTGTATGTGGCGGGGGTGGTGGTGGTTTTATTTTTGGGGTTTTTTTAAATGAGAGTGAACTGGAGGAAAGAATCTTGAGGTTTTCACATGTCTTTTAACACTTGTTTTCCAAAAAGTGCTTTATACTAAACAAAACATCCATATGTACCCTCCCCCCCCCCCCCACCAAAAACCAGATGTATAAAATGATTGGCCAATTGAATTTGAGGTAAAATACCAGTGATGAGGCAGATATTCTGGAAAACTTCTGGCTCAGGCATACAGCTTCAGATTTATTAACCAATACTCAAGGATGGTCATTTCGACAGACTTCTCATTTGATTTCAAGTAATGTAGCTTCCAATTATTCATAGACCTGTTTAAATGTATTTGCTATGAAATATCTCAAAATTTCAATGTAAAAAGAAAACTCTGCTTCCTTAGAAGACGGAAAAACTCAGGACCTGTATACACAAACTTTTTTTGCAGCAATCTTGCATGTGAATTTTGCCTGTATTAGCCTGCCACACACACACTGGTGTATGGCATCTACTGGTGCACAGTTCATTACTGCGGTTTGATCTACCCTGCTTTGAAATTGAGTTAACATGCAATGTCCACACAGACAGGTCATGGCAAGCCAGTCTAGGGTAGAGTTTTCATCCCAGTTTGCTGTGAATTAAAGATTTGTGTAGTGTGGCCCTTAGTTTTATGGACCAGTCACATTATATTAGATATGCTATCTGAAGTGTTGATTATGGCCTGGATATTAGCTAATTAACAGCTGGCTTGAATTTCTTAACTTTTTGTAGCTTTGTTCTTTGCCGTAAACAACAAGGTGTGCTTCAGTACCCATTAACTTGTCTTACGTGCTGTGTGTCATCTTATACAGCAGCAAGGGATGGATAAGATTTTCAAAAGTGACAATTTCAGGGTGCCCAAGTGGAGATATCTTAGGCATCAGAAAAGCACTAGCCACTTTTGAAAATCTTTGCCGCCGTTCCTGTCTCTCCAGTAAAATAAGGTTTGGAGAAATAGCATGTATTGAATGAAAAGAGAGCCTCTCTTTGGGTTATTGAATATAAAGAAACAGCCAATGAATGCCCAGGACAGAATTTTTAGAAGTGTGTTTGTTACACTGTCCGATTACAGAGCTAATCCAGTTATTTTAAACATAAAGCTGGAGCGCACGGCAGAGACCAGTAAAGCAGTGTGGGTTTGGTCTCATTTCATTGTCCAACCATTCTAAGAAACGAGGAATATCTAAACCAACAGGAGAACAAGAGGTTGATTTTGTTTTGCCTGGTTGCTTTCCAACTGAATGTTGGGGAGGAGGGGCCACTTTCAGTGGCATCTCTCGTGCTATGTAATGATGTTGTTTGGGAATCTGGTGGTGCTCTCATCAAGTCTATTGTATCTGCTAATGGATTTGTTACAATATTCTGTGATGGGCTGATGACGGGCGTTGTGACTGTAGAGTGGATGGTGTCATGGATAGGACATTAGATGGGGACTCAAGAGTCACAGGTTCAATTCCATGCTCTGCTACAGAGTCACTTTCTGATTTCAGGCGAGTCATTTAATCCGCCCTGGTCTCCTGTAACCTATTTCACAGATCGGGGTAAGGTTTTCTGATTTTCAGAAGTGTTGTGAAGATAGAATGAAGTATCCTTGAGGCACTCTGATGTGGTGAGGAGGGTCACACAAGTATCTGGAGAGACTAGCAAAGCTTGTGCACTCGCTTCTCTAGCTAGTTTATTATTTCAAAATTTAAAAAGAAAATCCATTCTCTAAAGATGCCATCCATGAAGGATTCTCACTCTGAGTCTGAGTGTCTTGAGGGACTGGAAGAACTCTCAATAATGGAGCACGTGGCTGAACGTTCCAGTCCGTTCTGTCTTACCCATGGCCAGTGAAGGCACTCCCTACGGGCGACCAGTACTCTGTCTCTTTCTTCTGCAGGTATGATACCTAAGGAGGAAGGAAAACTACTCGGCAGCTTAGACCCTCTCAGTGAACAGGACAATACCATTCTGATGACCACATTGATGGCATCATTTGCCTCAGTTGGACAAAATAGGTTGCAGGGGAAAGATATGTCAGCAAATCCCACCCTAAGTTCTGAAGAAAAGTGGAAGCACATTCAAGCCCTCCTTGAGGACCTCCAGGTTGACATCCTTAAGGCCAGCCCCAAGTGCTTCAAAGGAAGAACCCCTCAAGATTAAAGCCCGTCAGCCACAACAGCTGAGTGCCAGGACTTGGTGCCAAAGTGCTGAGCGTATCAGGGTAGACCTGGCCCCAGTAGGCCCAGAGCTTCGACACTGAAGCGTCCTGCTGGATGGCACGATTGAGAGGAGAATGGAGGGTCCCACAAGCCTCATGTCCTCAATACACTTCAGGTTTCGACTCTTGAAGTCAGCGGCGCAGGGAGCACCGTGGGATCAACGGCTCCCTGAGAGACTTCTGTCAGAGCCCCCAATTCCAGGCCGCTTCAGGACAAGGCCCCTTCTTGCATTCATTTGCTCGGGACGGTGATTTTGGGCATCAATATATGTTCTCAGTCCTAGTCGTCTGAGGCTGCCGCAAAGAGCACAGTAGCAGTTTCAAGGCATTGCCTTTTTGTGTCAGCACAGATAGGCTCTCCCTGTGAAGTTGTAACTCTCTGTTCATTTCAGGATCAACGCTTGCACCTTCAGAGTTTACTCTCCCAATGCAGAATGCTTTGGTCTCAACATGGGAGGGCCTCAGTGTAGCCAACGCTGGTGCTATCGAGAGCTCTTACTGTTTTTCATGCCACTTAGTCACACGATTTAGGTTGAGAATTGGGGTGATAAAATCTACTATTTGGACTGAGTTGAATAGCTTTAATGCCAAATGCTCTTCCACTATGGAAGATCACCAAGATAGTGACCATTTGGGAAGGATGCTGTATTTTCCGAGGTATTACAGAAGCTGTCCCAGGTAGCTGACTTTGTAGAGTCCTGCACCAGTTTTAACTCAAAGGACAGAGGTTAGCGATCTGAAGCAGGACCCACATCTGCTAGGGTTGCTGTATCCTTGTACCTGATCTCGAGTGATCAAAGTATACTGTGCGCTGAGGAGGCTGCCAGTTCAACCCTCTCTTCCTCCATGAGAGCCTGATGATGCGGTTGGGCATGGCTAGAAATAAGACCTGCCACACATACAGGGCTTCATCTATAAATCCTTAGACACAGTGCTAAGATTCTTTTGGATGAAAGGTTTTCTAGTCTGTTGCTGCCCCCCTTTGTATGGTGGATTATCAAGATTTTATGGCCAAAAGTTCGGTGCAGATGGGAAGAAGCCTTGATTTTTCTTCCTCAAAAGAAAGAGTGTGTGTGAAGCTCGTCTGAGAACATCAGTGTGGGTGAGGTGCTGGTGAGAGCCACTGCCTCAGAAGCATTCCCATCTGTCTGTATGGCTGTAGAAAGTCTGGAGAGAGCGCAAAGATCTGCCTTACACTGGAGAAATTTTTTTGGAGGGATGGGGGAGAACTTTTACAGGCTATGACTATAGGCAAGTCTTGAGATGTCCTTGTGCTTTGATAATTCCAGCTGGAATTTCTGGATGAAATTCAAAACTCCAAAGAAAACTAGGTGCTGTCTGTTCTGAAATTTTTTGGTTTAACTTCCAGCAAGGAAATAGAGTGTGCCCATTAAGAACAAATCCTGCTGTGTAATACTTTAAATCATCCTGGCTCTACAAACTGTCCTCTTGATGCATTTGTGTTTCATTATCTGAAGGCTGGTTATGTCCAGTGTAAACAAAATCAAAATACAAAAAGACTCCAGAAAGCCAGTTTTGGTGTTGCTGAAATCTAAAATGAAATGTCAGATGTGTGATTTGGTGAGATGGCTACTGAACATATAAAATAGCTTCGTTTTCCTAGTGTTTTGTTTGTGGATGTTAGTGAAAATACAAATGAGTAGTGAAATTGGTATAATTTAGGCATCATTAATTTTAATGGCACCTAATGGCCTCAAAAAATTATGCAGTGTGTGTTCTGAGAAACGGTGTGGCGCCAGCTCCCATTGAAGTCAATGGGGCTTAGAATAATATTGTAGGAAAATATTTAAATTGACTAGTATTACAATAATAACTACTGACTTTTTGTATAGTGGCTTGTGTAAGATATTTGTAATAGGGTACTGAGAGACGTACATGTATAGACTTTTTTTCTTCCTCCTTTCACCTCTCTATCTCCTGTGCCTTTCTCAATATTGTAAGGACTACTTCTGTGCAGACTTGGGGCTTGTCTGCAAGGTGCTGAATAGCCTCACTTCCCATTTGACTTCACTGAGTACTGAGGTTGCTCAAAATCTTGGAGCATTAGGCTCTTAATGCACAAATGCAGGAGTCACTATGACGATATGTTATCTGGCAGGATATGATAAGGAAAACGTGTTCAGAGTTGTCCTCATGCATGTATTCTCTGGGCAACACACTGCTTTCTTCTGCTCAGTGCCCCCGTTGGCTAATCTGGTAGCCCCAGGATTGGGAATTACTTAAATACAGAGCTTTTCACCCGTAAATCTCACAGCACTTTATAAAGGTGGGGAAAAATCTTTTGTCCCTGTTTATAAAGAAAAGGAAACAAAGTGCAGTGAGGTGAATTGATTTGCTCAGAGTGTCTCTCACAACCGTGCTAGAGAGTGGAATAGAATCTCACTTTCCTGAGTGCAGTCTGATCCTTCATCTACTGCCTCATTGCATTCATCCGTGTCACATGAGATGTGAGGGAGGGAATCTGTCGTCTTATAAATGGTTGGCAGCTATTTAAAATGTTATTTACATACTATGCGAGGTTGCCAGTTACAATATCAACTAACGAATATTTCCTTTTGTAGGGGTGGATGAATGAAATTTATAATTATGATCCAGAAACTTACCATGCTACATTGACTCACTCTGTCTATGTGCGTGTTGAAGAAAGTACCTTAAGACTTTCAAAACCCAATAAAAATATCTCCAGAAGAGCTGTCTACAATGAGTCAAAGCCTGATGTCACCTACATTGCCCAGAAAATGTATGAGCTTACGGACAGCAAGGTGAGTTCTGTTTAGTTATGCTGCTGATTTCCGTAAAGTCGTGAAAAAAGATAGTCTTCCATGCGTTATTGTTGGTTTTATTTCGGCTGTCCTCCTCTGGAAAAGTTAAAAAGGGAGAATAAATCATTTTTGCTGCTGCACAAGTGGAAAGAATACAAATTGTATGGATGCAGCAATAGGGGATGGATGCATAGTGCTGCACCGTGTCTCTTCCCACTACACTCTTGTTGAAGGCCCCCTTTAGATAAGTGTACTGTGGGTTTCTGTGACTCAAGATAGGAGTGGGAAGAAGTGAGGATGGGGACATGTTTGCCCTACATTGCCCCTTCCCCATATCTGTGGGGGAATCGAGAATTAAATAAAGCTGATTGCATCAGCTTTATTTTGCATGATATCCCAGTGTGTCACAAGGGATGGTGGCCACAGAGAAGCATTGGCAGCAAAGGGGAAGGAGGAACCCATGCTACAGTGGCATCTGGGATTGGAGGAGGGAAGAATAAAAAAAACTGTGAAGAGGTGATAGGTTTTTGTTGATCTTCCAAGATCTGCTCATGCAAGTGATAAACTCCTAAATACTTCCATGACAGAAAGATGAGGTGAAAATTTGCAAAGATTCCTCTCCTCTGTGCATGTTTTCCCTTGCTGGAAACATCTTAACTGTAAGACTTCAAAATTGCAATTGATCAGTTTTATAGCTCATTATGATAGGACTGGGTTGGTTGTTTTCAGTGATCTCTAAAATCTGATTGAAAGAAAGATGGAGTTTTCACTACAAACTCCATTACGCAAGAAAATAATGGCCCAAATGTAATGAGCAAATAATGGAATTTAGGTTCATTACCCACAGTGCGCTAAAAGTGACACAGCCCTTTTAAAGGGACAATCGAGATAAGATATTTTTCTTTAAAGAAATCCTTTCTTTCTGCTTATAATTGGGTGCTGTTTGCATTTACTCATCGCATAGTCAATTTCACTTTCTAGGGCCCAAAAATTGGAGCCCCAGACGTCATGAGACTTCAAAATAATTTTGGGATTCTTTACCTTGTTTGAGGGTCACAAGCCACCTGAATGTGTCCCAGTTTAAATAAAACTTATTGCTCAGTCTTTCCTTATCATTTGTTAGAAAGCTTAGGTAGCAATGGGGCCAAATTTATATGTCAGTGAGTGGAACATCCACCGCTCCCATTAAACCCACTGGGAACTGAGGTCATTCAACACCTCTGAGGTGAAATCTGGCTGTTTTCATGACCTAATGCAGTGGTTTTCGAACTTAAGGTCAGGACCCAGTACTGGATCGCAGATCCTCAGGCACTGGGTTGCGGTGCCCCCTGCTGCTACCGCCAAAAAAACTGGAATGCATTGCTGAAGGATGTAATTGCTGGGTCATGGTCATCAATGATTTTTTTTTTTTTTTTTTTTTTCCAACTAGGTCCCGAGGAAAAAATGATTAAAAACCATAGACCTAATGCACAGTGCTATACATTAATTGTTGAATGGAGAAGATAGTAATATAGAATTTATTTTTAATCTACCTAACCCTCTCACTTTTTGTTTCACAGATTTATCTTGTTCCCAAGAGTCTGGCTCGAAAACGGATTTGGAATAAAAAGTATCCTATTTGCATTGAACTTGGTAGACAAGATGACTTTATGGCTAAGGTTCAGTCTGATAAAGAGAACTTAGAAGAGAGATCACCTGCGGAAAATTTAAACTTAAGCAGTGAAGAATCAAAAAAGCTTCAAGATGGGACAAAGCCCGTTAGCCAGAAGGATCAAATACTTTATCTCTTTGGAAGAACGGGTAGGGAGAAGGAAGAATGGTTTAGGAGATTTCTTCTGGCTTCCAAGTTAAAGTCTGAGGTGAAAAAGCCACTCAGTTTATGTGGAAACAAGCCAGGTACTGATGATCTTGTAAACAAATAACCACCTTTTTTTTTTAATTAACTAAGGTATGCGTTTATAAAGCAAGTAAAAATAAGTACAGACAAATCTTTTCATAAAGCTGAATGTTTGGCTAGTATTGCTTGTAATGAACCAATTTAAATATTAGCTCTTAAAAAGCAAGTCCTAAAATAATCATGCAGAATTGGATCTTCCCTAAAATTGTAATTGAACAGGTTTTTAGAGATCCTATATTACTAAGATATAATTGTATGTGTGGTAGTAACCCTTTACATATAGATTTTTCATGTTTTGTTTTGTTTAGTATTAATTGATTTTCATATTGTAAAGATTTGAATAATTTTACAAAAAGGATTAAGTCCTGAACTGTTGAAGTCCATGAGTTTTGCAGCTGATTTAAGCCAGAATTACAGACCTCATCCCTATATCTACTTGTGTTCCCCTCCCCTTCCTTTTCATTAAAATATGAGAAGCCTTTCCTTGGGTAGACTCTCACTGATAAATATTTTTGTCAAGGGCCATGTCTCCATGCAGTGCTCTATAAATGTGAGATCCCGTTGCCCTAATGTTAGCCCTATCTAACAGGAAACAATTTACATGGAGAGGAACCTTCCTATTAAGAACTTTAACGCTTGGATCAAGTGTTTGAAGTATTAATCAAAAAGGATCCTTTGGTGTAATCTTAAATTTCCTTTCCTTTTCTTTATCATTCTTTCCTATGATGAATTTTTCTCTTGAAATGTGCAGACATCATTTCTGGAGCATATGTACCCAGTGCTGGATGTAGGCACGTGCCAAGTAAGCCATAGCTTAGGGCCTCACATTATGAGGGGCGTCTAAAGATGTCCGTTATAATGTAATGCACTTCTTTTGCTTTATTTTTTTTATGGTATGGGGCCTCTTAATCTTGGCATAGTTTAGGGCCTCAACATGTCTTAATTCAGCCCCGTACGTACCTGAAATGCAAATGACAGAATCATAGAAACTGGAAGGGACCATGAGAGATCATCATGTCCAGTCCCCTGCACTCATGGCAGGAGCAAGGACCCTCTTAAACCATCCTTGGCAGGTGTGTGTCTGACCTGCTCTTGAAAACCTCCAGTGATGGAGATTCCACAATCTGCCCAGACAACTTATTCCAGTGGTTAATCACCCCGACCGTTAGGAGTTTTTTCCTACTGTCCAACCTAAACCTCTCTTGCCATAATTTAAGCCCATTGCTTCTTGTCCTGTCATCGGCGGAGAAGGAGAATAATTTTTCTCCCTCCTCCTCATGACAACCTTTTAGGTACTTGAAAACTGTTATCATGTCCCCTCTGTCTCTTCAAAACTGGTATTGTGTAATTCTCCAGAGGATTATAAGAACATAAGAAAGGCCGTACTGGGTCAGACCAGAGGTCCATCTAGCCCAGTATCTGTCTACCGACAGTGGCCAGTGCCCAGGTGCCCCAGAGGGAGTGAACCTAACAGGCAATGATCAAGTGATCACTCTCCTGCCATCCGTCTCCATCCTCTGATAAACAGAGGCTAGGGACACCATTCTTAACCCCTTTCTGGCTAATAGCCATTTATGGACTTAGCCACCATGAACTTATCCAGTTCCCTTTTAAATATTGTTATAGTCCCAGCCTTCACAACCTCCTCAGGTAAGGAGTTCCACAAGTTGACTGTGCGTTGTGTGAAGAAGAACTTCCTTTTATTTGTTTTGAACCTGCTACCTATCAGTTTCATTTGGTGACCCCTGGTTCTTGTATTATGGGAGTATTTAAACAACTTTTCCTTGTCCACTTTTTCCACATCCGTCATAATTTTATATACTTCTATCATGTCCCCCCTCAGTCTCCTCTTTTCCAAGCTGAAGAGGCCCAGCCTTTTCAATCGTTCCTCAAACTTCAAACTTCAAATATTCTGTTCCTTGAACAATTTACATTCCAAAGCCATCAGTGTTCATGTGTTCTGCTGCTGGCGTTGCAGTTTATCTCCGCCTTGCCTTTGTTAACAGCTGTCACTCCTGTTTTAGGGTTCTTGCCCTCCCACAGCAGAACCAATAGCCAGTCTGGAATACTTACGCACAGTCGCAGCAGCAGCAAAGGAAGCACAGAAGAAATCATGTCCCAGCCAAAGCAAAAGGAGCTAGCAGGCAACGTGCGACAAAAAATGCTTTTGGATTACAACGTATATATGGCGAAGTGTGTGCCGCAGGAAGATAAAAGCCCTGCAGCTAGTCCAGTCCATAGTGCAGACAGTAGCCCTATGTCTGTGAAAAAGGTAAAATGCTGTGTAGCTTACTTCCATGTAACACATTTTGAGGTCTCTTTACTCTTTTGATTCTTTTTGCTGTAAAAGTATAAATTGTATAGAAGGAAATCTACAATAAATCTTGAAAGTACAGTGCTGTTCTGAAAACTGACTGCATAAGAATGGCATTGTAGGGCTCTGTTTGTCCCTCATGCTTGCTTAATTGCTCAGATTTCCAGACCATGCATGCTTGCTTACTTACATACTTGCTTGTCATTGTAAAATGACATAGTTTTTAAGTGTCGGCCCTCTAGGCTCAACCTGGGATCTCCAACGTCCACTTATATTCTCCTGGCTTGTGGGACATCAGCACCAAAAATGATTCTGAAGGCCAAGTTTGCCCTAAGCTGTTCACTTCCTTCAGTGGGGATTAGCACAGGAGCAACCGAGGGTGGTGGAATTAGTCCCTACAGGAGATGTATAGTTGGTGGGTGAGCCATGATACAGCCCAGCCCACACTCCTATAGCTGTGTTCATGGGGCAATATTAAGAATAGTAAAAAGATCAGGTCAGCTAAGTTTTGTTTAATGTTAAGCAGATGGATCTGTGTAGACGGGTTCAGTCGGTCCGAAATTCGCCCTAGGAACTCCAGCCCCCGAACTGGTGAATCGGGAAGCCGACCGGAAGGCGTTTCCACTCGGCTTAGCGTAGCACATAGGGAGTACTTAGTTAGTCATCGGGAGATACGTACCTTTTACGTACCTTGCGTATCTGCCATCGACTGCCGCTGAAAAGTATAGACTAGGGGTCAAGCTACCGTGTCAAAGTTCAGACTTGGGTAACTTGATCCTTTTTGTCACGAGATAAGTAATGTGTCACCTCCTTAGGTCCTAGCTAACTGCCATCAGCACTGTATCTCCTAGAACAGATTTTAATGGTGTAGAGAGTCATTTATTGATAAGTTGTGGAGTTTCTCACACAGCGCAGAGTCTATGCATATCTTGTTTCTGATTGTCATTTTAGGGCAATCTTGATGCATATGAAAGGATTATTGGACTGAGGCAACATGCATATTATTGGTTTATCACTGCAAATTTACTGCCTGCTGCCGTTTTTCCCTTTAAAACTGGTTTCTTTTTAATGAGAACTAAAATGGCACAGAAATGTGTAAACTACACTGCCTCTGGAAAATCAACTCTATCACCTCAAAGCAGAGAAACTGGCATTTAAAAATCAATTTTATTTAAGAAAAGTCCCATCAGTGATTCTTATGGCTAGTTTGGCTAATGTATGTTCCGTGACAATTTAGAATATGGGACTTTCCTTAAAATAAAATTAAAATTAGGCTTTTATATAAAGAAATTTCTTAGAGCATTATTCAGAACACCCGAACTGATGAAATTCTGAGCAAAAACATTCTCCATACACACTTCTAGAACTAGTAGATGTAATCTTGTCAGTTGATACAGACCATAACATTTTCCAACTTTACATTAATTTTTACAAACAGCTTGAAAATGCATCATTAAATGTATTGCTTGGGAATGTGGCATTTTACTTTCCTCCTCCTGTAAGTTTAAACATACACCACCTCAGTATTAAGTTGACTGTGACAATTTGTTTTTAAGCAGAGTTAACTTGACAACTCTGGAGCCTTTTGTAAGGCATTGCAGAGCCTAAACATTACCTCCTGCCCAAATATTTTAAAGTCTCCTACAAGTGAGCTAATCACCTTATGGGTGTGAAAATTGATGCACACATTTGGGGGGGGGGGGGAAGGTGAAAGATGACTTCCTTGAAGGAAGTCCTTGAGCAAAGCTCCATTAATGAATACATTTTGTTTAAGCAACTTAACTTCTGCATTTCTGCTGATTTAGAAGTTTCTTTCAAGTGGTGTATTTCTATCACTAATGGCTCCACTACAATTTTGCACGTATATTTGGAGCTCCCATGTTTCTGTTTCTTATTCATGTTGTTGCTATGGTAAAACCTAGGCGGCCCAGACATGAATCAACCAAGTCCTATCATTCTGTTTTATAGCAGAGGTCAGACTAAAGGGACAAAAATGTAATAGATGGCCCCCAGGCAGAGCGCCACAGCAATGGGGGGGGGCAGGAAGGGGGAACCCCACAAGGGTGGGCAACTCCAGCCCCCGCCCCGCCACCCCCAGCCTTGATCCACCCCTGATCTCTTTACATGATTTTGAAGATTGCAGTCCTTGTTAAACTGTTATTTTAATGCAGGTTAATGAACAGTGTGAATTTCCAGACAAGACCCTGATGGAAATAAATATTTTTTTATGCAGTGACTAGATTGTCTAAGTTGTGCTCCATAGCTGAATGACCTGTTTCTGTTGCTAGTTGCCAGATATCCATACTGTAGCTGAAGAAGAGGAACAGGAGGCATGGGTAAACGCTTTGCTCGGAAGAATATTTTGGGATTTCTTAGGAGAAAAGTACTGGTCTGATCTTGTGTCTAAGAAGATCCAAATGAAACTGAGCAAAATAAAGGTACTCCTGGCGGGTTTGCACTTTCTCTTTTCCAGAATAAAAAAAGATATATATATTTTTTGAGTTTAGTAAGGTGATTTACAAAGACATTTTATTTTTTGAAATAGCTTGTGCTTTGATTTAGGGTGTTGAGCACTGTTAATGCCAAAAAGAGTGGTTAGACCTAATACAGCTCAGCCACAGATCTCTGGCATCATGGCCGAGTCGCTTGACATGACAGAAAAATGTGGATAGTAATTATTGCTTGCTTCAGAGGGGTGTGGAGACTAAATTCCTGGATGTTTGCAAAACACAGAAATTCTTGGATAGTGGCAGATAACATTATGGTATATTACAGCATGTTAAGCTTGTTTGACCAACAAATCGCTGTAGTTAATGTTGTGTTACAAACCTCTTGTGCCACAATTGCCAGACACTAATACAGTGAACAGAAACCCCCAGTGAAGATTCAGGATTTCAGTAAAATGAAAACTCTTTTTGGAAATGGCATATTGACCACAGGAAGAGGTGGGGACCAGTTAGCTGTAATTGGGCTCAGATGAATGGACTTTAAATTCAGAAATCCATTAAATACAAGGACTCTCCGTGGGAATAGTGGTCAAGGCAGCAACTGTGTAAGGGGCCAAGGGGTATAATTGTGCTATTTAATGCCTAACTTCAAAAGAAAAAGAGAGGCTTTCGGCTGACTTTCATGCAGGGGTTAAAGTAAGGGGGAACGCACTGGATCACAGTTCCGGGGCCCACAAATTTGAGGGACCAGAGTTCCAGGCCCCTAAAAATAGAAAAATCCAGCAGAACACATGTTCCGCCCTGCCCTGGCTGCTGGCAGTTCCTACGCCCCACCGTTGTTAATCACAATACTTACTGTGTGATGCAGTGTTTGCTAGTTTGTGACAATAATTGCTATAGACATAAACGCCATATAAAATTATCAATATTTTAATGGAGCGATAACCGATTCATGTGGTACTGAGAAGTGGTGGCAAATGCCTACCTGGGCTGGGGCCCGCACAAGCATGAAGGGGGCCCAGACAATACGGGAAGGGGGCCCGGAGATTAGGAGGGTTCCGGGGCCTGTCAAATTATACTTTTAACCACTGCTTTCATGGTCTGCCCCTTGCATTCTCGAGCTCTTCCAAAGAGCAGCAGCTAATCGCAGGTTTGTTCAACAACTCGTGGGGCGGACTGTGGGGCGTTTATCAGTCTGTTCCTAAACACAAAGGTAGGAGTGGGCCTGCTGTCACCAGCACGGGAATTTAGCTGTCAAAACTAGCTGTGAGAGAGTGCTCCTCATGCGACTGGAAGTAAGCAATGCACTAATTCTGTCTGTGGCTGTTCCCACAACCACTGAAGCAACCTATTAAAGCATCATCTTGAGAACAGTTTGAGGGCAAAAAATCGGAATGGGGTGGAGAAAGAAAATGCTGATAAACTCCATAAACGTACAGGGCACTTACTGTAATACAAGCAGTGGCTGCTATCACAGACAAAGATGGACAATGTATTTTCAGAACAGACAAGGAGTCCTGACGAAGTGGGATTTTCTCCCACAAAAGCTCATGCGGTAAATAAATGTGTTAGTCTTTAAAAGTGCCACAGGACTCCTTGTTTGCTTTGCTGAACTAGACTAACACGGCTGCACATCTGGAACTTGTCAATATATTTTCACTCATTTCCTGTCCTTGTATCATTCATTTTCTTGGCAGTCAGTGCGAATTCAGTCTGCTGGTAACTGAGTTGCTCCCTCTGATGGTTCGGTGTCCTGTGAGGAATGCAGTTGAATGGTGTCAGTACTGTCTCCAGTGTGGAGTCGTCCACAGCACAAAAACCTGGCCTCACAAGTACCCTAAGGGGTGTCCGCAGGAAGGCCAAGGGTGCCTTGGGTCATGGAGATGGAACTGATCTCTGACTCAGTCGTGATCCTTCTTGCTCAGGTTGGAGGCAGATTGGCAGGGCATTGTGGAGAAACCTGTGCGTGGCAGGTGCACTCTCCAGGATGGTTCCCGGTGATTTGGGGGCCTTTGTTTGGTCCCTCCTCCACTTCCCAATCCAGGCAGAGTTCCTTTAGGTAGAGTCCAGGCGATTCCTTTGAGCAGTGGATGTTGTCCGGATTTCTTTGCTTGGTGTCTGTGGTGCTCGCAGTATTTAGTTCCCCATGCTTTGTGTAAAAAAACAAAAAACAAAAAAAACCAACCTTCTCATTGGAAGTGCTGTATTATTGCAATGCACCATGAAAGGTAGGTGGTTTAATTGTCCAAAATGGGAGCAAGAGGATGGGTATTCACAGCTGTCTGGTGTCTAGAAAGGCATCAGAATAGAAGGCAATGCCAGTATATTGAAACACTTAATACTACCCTTGCATTATAGTCCCCCACATTCTTTAGTCCTTTGGTATAGGGAGCTTTTTTTACTTACTTTTTTCTAGTCACTTTTCTGAAAGCAGTTTTTCAAACAGGAGGAATTATTCTAAACAAATTAGTTTGTGTAGTACTGTTACACAAGAAGAATGTCAGAAACGCGCTCACAATATCCTATCACTTCCAAGCTTTCTTTCATGTTGGTGTGAAAGTGAAGTGGGAGAACTTGTGAGGAATCTTCTGGGCTGCATGTAGACTTCTTAGGCAGCACATGTCTTTTTCTAAAGTCTTAAAAATGAATTTTTTCCAGGAGGGAAGCAACATTATGGAGGAGCGCCCTCTGACAATCAAAAGTAAAATTGCTGGTGGCCTAGCTGTGAGCTAATTTTGTCTACCCCGTCCTAGAATTTCAACTTCTACGTATAATCATTTTTGTGTTCTTTCACTGGTAACTCAGTTAAATGGATTCTCAAGTCTCATACACTGTAATGGCCATCCAAATATTACAGAATACCTGGTTTCATTAATAGTTCCATTAAAATTAACTTGAGTTTTGCTTGATTTTTGTGCTTTCTTCCAGCTGCCATATTTCATGAATGAGCTAACCCTAACTGAACTGGACATGGGAGTAGCGGTGCCGAAGATCCTTCAAGCCTTCAAACCTTCTGTTGATCACAAAGGTAATGAACCCATGGTTCGAACAGGAATTTCTCATGTTGAGGGTAAAAGGGATGTTGATTGGTTTTGCTTCTGTTGCAGAATGAATAGGACACTGTCAAGTTATAAGCCATGTATTTAAAAAACACCTTATGCAGTGTTACTGATCACCTTTGTATTTTTTAAAAGAACTCTGCAGTTATACACTTGACCATTTGTGAATGGTTTGCTTTTTCGGTTCCATTCAGTTTGGACACACACTTAATTTCACTTGCGCTTATGGTCCATTTTTATTTCTCATTTCCTTTTATTCTTAACTGCGACAATAGTTGGACATAAATATTCCCCAGTGTCTGCAACATAAACTGTTTCCACTAAAATATTTAAATACCACAAACAGAACCACCCCACATTTTTTTTTCTCTGATGTGCTGCAAAACCTCTTTCTAAACAAAGCTCAGGACCTGGATTTAAACTATTTGAGCGTCCGTCTCAATTTCTCATTTGGCTACCATTATTAAGAATGGATTAGTAAAATCTGTTTCCATTCAGACTGTAGTGATTACAAAGTGTCTTTAGCCCTCTACATGTGCTTTGTGTCTGAAAAGTTTTGTAGAAGATGTAGATGGGTATAAGAGGCTGCGATCTGGTGGACCTTGGAGTAGCAACCCACTTTGAGGGTTCTCTTTAGCGAAACTGACAATGACAAAAGACTGACGTCTCCCTTTCCGAAGTTCCGCCCCAGTGGAACTGCTGAGAGCAGATCTTGGCCCAGGGATTCCAGTATGAGTTTTGCTTGAGGGAAGGAGTGCTAAATAAAGGCCGTAGGGGTGCCTGGCACCAGTATTATGATTTCTGTAGATGAGCATCAAGGAAGTAGGATAATCTCTTCCCAGACGGAGAGTAAAATTGGAGGAAGTACAGAGTAGTAGAACATCCAGCATCTTTCCTCCACACCCAGAGAATTGGTTCTTTGCCATAGGAGAGCCTCGATCTGACTTCTGTTCGAGCTGCAGCCTTGCTCTGTGAAGAGAGTGATTCAGCAGAATACTATACTGATAAACCAGAAAGCAAACCTATGGCTCCGCTCTGAAACGAGACTTCGTAATAATAACACGGTGGGGTTTTGCATTTGTCTTTCAACGTCAAAGGTGATCCCTGCTACGTAAGTGATGATTTTCTCACTCCCAGTCCTGAGAGCGGAAACCGAATCTGGGTTCTTCCTGGCTTTACTTATCACCAAGGGATTGTCATGGCCTGCCGTCTGTCACCTTGGTATTGTGATAGAGGCAGGATCTTTTGTCAGTCTGCTCGGACAAAAAATAGCTAAACCATACTTTTTTGAAAAATATTCAGAGATGGGCAACTTGGTATAGCTTGAAATAGGTCTGTCTGTTTTAAAAGTATTTGATGGACACTTAAATACTCTCCCTCTTCTCCCCCATTACCGTAGAAATCTGTGCTGACGTCATATCAAAGTGTTAGCTAGGAACTAGATTTTCCATGTGGCCAATGGGCATGATTTTCACCTGTCTCCTTTAGCAAACCTTTCTTTTTAAATTCCACATCATCTTTCCTGTTTTCACTTTGGTGACCTGTTAGAAATGTTTTTGAATAATATAGTTGATCTATGAAAGGCTTATTTGACCCAGGGTATAAAAGGCTCTAATTGGTCTAAGGGGAAATGTTCCCTTGAGGAAGCCTGTTGTTTACCATCCCTCCACATCTGCTTCATCACTTGGTCTCTCTCTAAAGAGAGAGACTATCTTTCAGATAGTTGAGCAACGGATGTCAGAATAAGAATTTGCTCCAGCTGGCACTCAGCAAGCAAAGTCTGGATCCTAACCATGCCCAGACTAATCATAACATGAGTCAGCAGGGATTTAAAATTGCCTCAGTTGTGGGGATGTGGGAGACAGTTACAGAGCCTTTGTCACATGCTGAGTCAGCAAAAAATTAAACTCAGTTCATTACTTCTTAGCAGGATGTATTCAAACTGTAGAGCAGGCTTCAACTCAGCTTCTTGCTTTCCTACTCGAGGAAGAGCACAGGAGTTCAGTGATGTTATTTTATAGTCTGAAAGGTAATTGTACTCAAGACTATTTTCAAATTTTCCTGACAAGCATTATCAGTTAAATCCTTTAGCAGGGTATAGAAAAGGTGACTGTTCTGTTCTCATCTACCCTACCAGAGGATTTGACTGATAAATATCACCAATGTTATCTTTACTTAATGCACTTCAAACATTACTTAAGGTTCTGTTGCTGGCTGTTCTGCTGACTTGCTGTGTGATTTGGAAAAGTTGCATACATGCTCTGTGCCTCAGTTTCTTGGTATGTATTAATGCCTCACAATGGCATTAAAGTCTTAAGTAATGTTTGAAGTACACTGACGTCTTGAAAGTAAATAGTAAGTAGTTTCCGTTAAACAGATCTTTAGGAAAATACGCTCGAATGACCTTTCCATCAATGTCCCTTACCAGGGAAAAACATTAAGTAAAGATAACATCAGTGATATTTGCTCAGAACAGAAGGACGGCAAAACATACATGCATAAGCCCCAGGTCTTCTCCAGTACATTTTGGGGGAAATTTCAGTACTAAACTAGCTGATGATTTCATGACCAAGCTGGGTATGTTCTGTCTTTCTAAATCTTAGTTCCTCTTCATTTGTTTGCAAAGGTCAAGTGATGGCTCACCAGAGCTGGAGAACTGTGATGTTGATACTTCGTTTAGCTGCATTTTATTTTAACTTAAACGTCTATCTACATCAGTTATGTTCTACCTCGCAAAAGTGTAGGCCCTGTTTGCATGCAGGTTTTGAACCAGTTTAACTGTTTGGGTTCTAGGTCTTTTCACCTAAATAATTAAATCATCTGTCAAAAGTCAATACACCTGTTTTGTTCTAGGGAACTTGGAAGTCATGGTGAGAGCATACACAACTGGGTGCATCTCCTTAGTCTGAGCTGGCTGTGCAAGAACAGTCACTATTGAGTTTGAGCCTGAAGATGAGTATTGTTCCAGGGCAGTAAAATAGTTTTTGAAGGTGTAGGTAAATGGTTTGGAAAAACAGAATGTCCAGCAAGCTCTCCGGTCATCCAAAGCAATAGGATCTTTTGAAAAAGCATTTTGCTAATTGACTAAGTTGATGTAGATTTTGTCTGTAAATTTGGGAAACAACTAATTCTCTCTTTAGGCTAGCACTCCTAGTGCAAATGTCCTGACTTTACATCTGATAGTCTTCTATTCAATTCTTTCACATTTCTTTTCCTAGCTTCTATTTAAAGCTGTTCCATCAATTTCATGCTTGATGGTTACTGTCTGAGGTGC
Organism: Pelusios castaneus; assembly: GCA_007922175.1. Taxonomy (NCBI): domain Eukaryota; kingdom Metazoa; phylum Chordata; order Testudines; family Pelomedusidae; genus Pelusios; species Pelusios castaneus. The sequence goes on along the minus strand of ML685805.1, from coordinate 4,647,248 downwards.
TTGGGTGTGACTATATAGGTCATCTTGCGTTATCTTGTTAAAGGGCTGAGAGTTTGCTGCATTAATCAAATGAACTTAGTGCAAACTCAGTGATCTCAGTTTTGCAATAACTGAGAAGTGTTGCAGTTTTCGAGTATCGGTTGATTGATGCCATAACCTGGATTTTATGAATGACACTAAAAAATCTGTTTTCTCAAATCAATGTAGGACATGAGAAGGCTATAAGCTTTAATGCCTAACTCACAGGTGTGATCAAAATAGACTTCAGAAATCTTAAAACTGTAAACAAAACTATCATGGAGCTGTCTAGAAACATACTGATCACCACTGATTGTTCCATTCAAACACCATCATCTTCCTGTATTGAAAACTCGTCTGGGGGCTAAAAGCTTGCCTGTAAAAGACATGGGATTCAGTGGGTGCTCCATACCCAGTCTTAATAAAAAAAAAAAAAAAAAAAAAAATCCATTTTTCACATGTGTTTTTAAAGTTTTGCTTCTAAGACAACAAATTTCACTGCCGCTGGAAATGGAACCTATTTTTCCTGAGGGAAATAGAAATTCAATAGGGGAAATAATCTATCATTCAGCCTTCTACTTTATTGCAGACCAAAGTGGGATTGTGCCCATGAAAGCTCATGAAAAAAAATTAAATTTGTTTAATCTTTAAAAGTACCGCAGAACTTCTTGTTTAGTAGTGACTATAGATCAGAAGCGAGGAACTCTAGAAAAATGATGAGGGATGCAAAGAGACACAAGGAAACTCTGACCAGAAGAGAGAAGAACACTAAAGAATTCTAAAGTATAGGAACGCTAAGAATCTTAACCATGGTATTTTATCTGTAGATGGAATTGGCAGAATTATCAAAAAGGCAAAGGTATTAAATCAACATTTCTCTCTGTATTTGGGGAAGAAAAGATAATCATCATGTTATAACACTTTCCCATTCCACACGTATCTATAAAGGATGTTAAACTGGAGTTAAAGTCAAATGTTTTAAAATCAGCAGGTCCAGATAACCTGTATCTAGGAGTTTTAAAAGACTTGGCCAAGGAGCATGCTGGACTGTTAATGCTGATTTTCAGTAAGCCTTGTAACACTGGGGAAGTTCCAGAAGGAAGCTAATGATGTGCCAATATTTAAAACAGCTAAATGGGATGACCTGGGTAAATACAGGCCCATCAATCTAACGACAAGCCTAGACAAGATAATGGAGTAGCTGATTTGGGATTTAATTAATAAGGAATTAAGAGTAGTGTAATTAATGCAAATCAACATGAATTTATGGAAGACAGATCAGACTAACTTACATTTTTTTATGAGATTACAAGTTTGGTTTATAAAGGTGGTAGTGTTGACTGTAGTATCCTGAGATTTCTATAAGGCATGTTACTTAGTACCACATGATATTTTAATTAGAAAGTTAGAAATATATCAAATTAACATGGCACACATTAAATGGATTAAAGATTGGCTAACTGATGGGTCTTAAAATATAATTAACAGGGAATCACTGTCCAGTAGGTACATTTCTAGTAGGGACCTACACTGATCACTTTGTCTAACATTCTTATCAATGAAATGGAAGACAACATGGTCCTCACTGATAAAGTTTGCAGAAGAAACCAAATTTGATGGAGTTATAAATAAAGTAGAGCCCAGGTGACTGATGGAGTGTGATCTGGATCACTTGGTAAGCTGGATGCAAGCAAGCCAGATGTTTTAATACAACTAAATGTAAATATATACATCTAGAAACAAAAAATGTCAGTCGTGTTGAGAGAACAGAGGAATCTCTCCTAGGAAGCAGTGACTGAATAGAAAGTGATGGATGATCAACTGAACATGAGTTTCCAGTGCAACACTGTGGCCCAAAGAGCTAATGTGGTCCTTGAATGCATAACTGGAAATTTCCATTAGGTGTAGGTAAGCTAGTTTGGAGCACTGGGACCCATTTTGGTGCCCACAATGCGTGAAGGATGTGGATAAACTGGAGAGGGTTTACAGCAAAGCCATGAGAATGATTAAAGGGTAAGAAATATAAAAAGATCCTTCAGTCTACTAGACAAAGGAGTGACAGCGTGTGGCTGAAAGATGAAGCTAGACAAATTGAGAAACATTTAATTGTTAGAATAATTAACCCCTGAAACGATTTACCAAAGGTCAGAGTAGATTCTCCATCAGAGGCAACTTTGAAATCCTGCTGGGTGCGTCTCTAAAAGACACGCTGTAAGAGTCATTTTGGGGAAGTTCTGTGTCCTGTGTTATACAGTCTAGTGATCTCTTCTGCTCTTGGAAGCTATAAAGGGTATTTGGCTGTAAAACGTATTCATTGTGTGAGTTTTCATTCCTGAAAGCAATTCTACAGAAACTGCAGCGTTATGAGGGAAAGAGTAGTTTATGTATCTTCTAACAAAATTACAGAAATACCTGAATACCAACTGAACCTGAATTTGTAAACGAAAGCCAAAAGTGAAACCTGCTCAAAAGTAAATTGATTTTTCAGATCCTTTCAGTTGTATTAATCTAGAGTGGTGATAAGGTAAAATGGCAAGAAAGATGCTTTTTAATTTTGTTTTTTCATTTAGACAGTGTGCATTTAGAGACTCTCAGCTATATCACGCTTTGGAAAGCGAATTCCAAATGTCAAGAAAGAAAGGTTCTTCGAGTACAAAGCCATAACAATGATTTAGCCCAGCCTGCCTGAGTACATGAGCATCAACATTTGAAAGCACAATTACAATTGTATATTAGAGGCAAAACTCGCCTCTCAATAGACCTCAGAGACAAATAAAAAACCTTTCTACAGAAACTTTTTTTTTGGCGGAATCTTCAGATACCTGCTCCTATCTTATCCAGTGAAAAATCTGTTGACAGTTTTATTGAACAGCCCTATCCCATATCTAAGGTACCGTTTTAATGGCTTCCTAGTGTTTGTCTCAATGCTAGATGCCTACGTAGCTGAAGATTCTTCTGTTTATGGTCTACACAGTCTTCAGTCATATCCCCCCTGAAAAATAATCTGAGGATCTCTAGGTTTTTGTAAAGAAAGACTTGCTAAATTAATCTACTAACTAGGATACAGTGGTAATGAGATTGTATATTGGGAGCAGCATGGGAAATCTGAGAAGTGTAACAATTACGCTTGAAGTATGAATTTACTTGTTTTTGCAGGTGTAAGTCAGACTTTTATGGGAATGGTTTTTCACAGACAATGAGTGGGGTGGGGATACAAATGTGTGTGTATTATCATCCCTACAAATACCTGTGTTTGTGCCTGTGAAGCAGCATTTCTCATGGTAATTTTAATACACAGTAGGTACATGGGTGCTGGTATTGATGCCTACAGCTTTTGCTGATGGTAGCAAAAAAAAAGTGCCTCCTATTATTTGATGGTCTTTTTAAAGACAATTGTGCAGTGCCATATGATGTAGATTCATTCAGTAGCCTTTACCAAGCTCCATCTTTCCAGCGGACATATGGATGTCATCTTTGCTTTTCCAGGAAGTAACAAAGGAGCTGGTGTTGAGTGCTGTGAGGTACTCTCATCCCCACTGGTACAGAACCCCACAGGTAGTGCTGCTTTGAAACTTGTATATTACCATGTCAAGCTGCTTCATGAAGGGGAAAAGCTCTGCTTAAACTTCCAAGATTTTTCAATGAACTACTTTTGTGTATTCAAAAAACACCAGTTTTTAAAGTGACTTTCAATACTTTTGTCATCAGTTCTGTTCTACATATAGAAGGCAGACAGTGTACTTGGGTTTTTAGTAGTTCTGCCTTTTGTAATTTTGTTAACTTCAGTGCCTGGGATGCACACACAAGTCAGGGAAGAATTAGAACATGTGACCTAGCTATCACGTCTAGGGGCAGACATTTACCTGTCCTCTCTACTACAAATGTAAAGAACTCTTGTAAAAGCAGAGATATATATATATAGTCAAGTTCCAAAGGGGTAGCTGTGTTAGTCTATTGGAGAAAAACAAAGAGTCCTGTGGCCTTTTAAAGACTAACAGATTTATTTATTGCATGAGCTTTCGTGGGA
>ML685805.1:4620403-4642803 GCA_007922175.1 Pelusios castaneus | reverse complement strand
TCCCACGAAAGCTCATGCAATAAATAAATCTGTTAGTCTTTAAAAGGCCACAGGACTCTTTGTTTTTCTCCAATAGACTAACACAGCTACCCCTTTTGGAACTTGACTATATGCCAACCCAACTTTATTATCATTCTCCCACCACCAAAATTTACTCCTGATGAAAGCCATTCATATACAAAACTCATCAGCATTAATGATTTTTAACAGAAACAACTGAATAGAAAATAAACCTTATTATAACCAACCTTGATTAAAAGCTGGTGAAACTGCATTACCTTCCTCAGTATATTAAGCTTTATTTGCTCTAAGATTTTACAGACAGATTATCTGATAGTGGAATTCCAAAACTTTTAAAATTGGTTTCTAAGAATTTTTATTTTTGGAGATGCATGTTTGAATTATTCAGCATCTGTTTGGCAGGCAGTTGTGACTTAACACTGCAGTTCTGTGTTCTTATCTTGGTACTAAATAAATTGTATTTAAAAATCAGGAGATCGGGTTTAAGCTTGCTGTGTGTTTTGGTTTATTTTTCTATTGCAGCATCACTGTGGCTAAGGAAAAGTAATTTTTTCAGTTTCTTGTTTGCAGACTAGTTACAGCAGACAAGTGCTTATTTAAGGTAGGATTTGTAATCCTGGTAATTGCAGTCATTTGTCAGCTTGCAATGTTTTAATTCCTGCAGTTCATTAATTCTTGTAATAAACATGGAGTCACTGAAATAACCTTAGTTTAATACCCTTTTGACCCTAACTTTTCAGGGGATATATGTGAATACGACAACAATTTATTGGAAAATATTTTTATTTTAACATAAGCTCTGCAATCAAAATTGCAGTCCTGAATGAAATATTGTCGTCTTGTGCTGTTTGAGGCCATCAAAATCACTTCACATGGTCTGCTTTTGGTCTTAAAAATGCAGGATTTAAGAACTCTTTCAGAACCTCACAAACAACAAATTTCCACTGATGTTTGACTACAAAAAACAGACATTCTGCTCACATGACTTTGGTGCATTTGAGCAGTTATAGATGTTGACAGAGAACAGTTTTTTAATTTAAACAGTTGGGCTTGTGTTAATATGCCCCATCTTGATAAAATGTGCTGGGTGGGGTGTTACTGTATTTTCATCCAGGTTAGGAAACGGACCATTTGACTACTAAATTGTACCATGAACACACAGAGATTTTTTTATATGCTGACAAATCAGTCTCCCTGAGTAGAAGAGCACATCCTTTGTCTCAGGCATCTGATTGAATTGTTTCCTTTGCTTAATGTAATCTATTGTTAAAACGTCATTAAAGTCAGGAGCATGCTGATTCACTGATTACATAGCGTTCTCAGCTGTTCATATCTGTGATATCTGTTTCCTAAGGTTCTCTCTAATTTTACCAGCAGACAGGAGAGAGGGAAATTTTGTGTAATTTGGCATTTGTTTCCTTGTTTAAAAGCGTAATGTGAAAGTCAACTCACTACTATTCAGATAAATGTGAAGATTTATATTGAAATGAAGCTAAATACAGTTCACCTTCAGTGTTATTTCTAATTGTATGATAATAGCAGACTTGGTATGCCATATGGCCTGCATCCTGGAATTGTTGGCGGGGCTGGACCCTGTATATAGCATTTCATTTTTGCAGAAAAGAGAACTATAAATACTTTGCATTCACATAGGCCTAAATTTTCAAAAGTGACTAGTGTTCTTGGTAGATCGGTTTTTGATTGCTCAACTTGACATACTTCAAAGGGACCTGATTTTTCAGAAAGTATCAAGCACCTGCCCTCTATATATCGGGGCTTTTAAAGATGTCTCAATTTGGGCAGCTAAACTCACTAATCACGTCTGAAAACTTATATCTTAGTTTTTTTGTATTCAACCTCTTCAAAAAGTTTTATTTGAATCTTTGTTTTTTAAAATACTTGAATTATATTTGTATTGAACTGCAGTGCGTTAGAACGTTACAGCAGGAGAGTGTTAATTGTTCTTATTCCCGTAAGGTAAATCACTAGAGGAAATAAGGCCATTCAAAGCATTCTTTTTTGTTTGTTTGTTTGTTTTTTAGAATCCTTTATATGAATATATAAAGTCATATCTTGGATTGTTTGCATAAGATGATGCAATATTAGACTAATATCTGGTACCTTCCCTGAGAGGCCCTGTCCTGCCATTCGGGAAGGTGTGGGACTCTCCTGCCTTTTCCTGTCTCATTTTTTTTTACAGTAGTTTAGAAATGATTGTGAACCTACAGAGCCAGTAGAGGTTATGATTCTCAAACTTAGTTTTAGTATGCAGTTTCATTATTTAATGGTGAAAATGATGATGTATGGATTTCTGAGCACCACAGTGGAGCTAGAACTTCAATAGTAATTAGTTACTTAATTAATTGTTTTGGTGTTTTGTCAAACTACTCTCTGGGGCAGTAATGTGGACTACTGAAAGTTAGACATACTCATAATTTGAGGCTAGTCTTCTCCTGGATTGCTAACTCTTGTGTAGCTTCAAAAGGCTCGATCCAGGAAATCCTCTAGCCTCTTATTTAGAAAAAGAAAAAAATACTGAACCTTTATGCTGGTGATGCCCCAGATCACATTAGAGGCTGCAGGCCTCTCCCCAGATCACATTAGAGGCTGCAGGCCTCTGGCCACTCAGTGGCAGTGGGGCCTCATCTTCTTGAGAAGAATGAGACTCTAGGACTGGAAATGCAGTGGCTGCATGAAGCTTAGCTAGGGATTGTACCCCTAGCTGTCACTGCAGCTGAATAAATATGGAGTTGCAAAAGTTTTCGAAATGGTCATGGCAGGCCAGCTTCATCTGTTCATGGCCAAGATTTCCTCATTTGTGAAAATGGAGCATTTCTCTGTGGCATGTTCAGTGGCACCTGTGTGCCTCTACCTCCCAAAAGCACAGCTGACCTGTAGTTCTTCTCATTTGACAAGCACTTAGGCCTCACAGGTGAACAGGACAGAACAGTACCATGGCTAGAAGCAAGGATTTATCACTCACAAGGAACAAGTAGAAATATCTAAGTCTCCAAAAATGCTCTTGGTCACGGAGATAAGAGGCTACCTGTACAAAGTGAATGTCAGCCAGATGATTGGCAATGCACATGAAATATGACTCTTGTAGAGTAACTTTTATGAGTGGTATATTTGAAGTTAGACTTCAGGGAAAAGTTAAATGTGAGTAGAAAGTGATTTTAAGCATTCATGTATTACCTCAACAAGACATGGCTCACAGCAGAGAGGTTTTGACAAGTCTTTATTTGATGCCCTCAGGGCGTGATGTTTAAAGAGATATCAGCTAGTTCAGGGACTCACTGGTTAAAAATAAAACTTTATGAACACTAACATTCAGTTCATACTCATTTATTATGAAAAATGCCCCAAAATGTTGGAAGTTGAACCATAATGGCATGGTATAAGTGCAGGCTTATCACCGATTGTAGCTGGCACATCTACGTTATCTACACTGTCCAGGCTGAGTGAAATTTTAAAAATAAACCGCACAAGTGGTAAAAAGTAAGGTATTTTCAAAATCTTTTCCATTGATGTTGGTAACCTTTCGAACACTTTGACATCACTTGAACATAAAACAATTGTGTAGGTACGCTAAGTTGCAATGTCGCATTTTAAAATTTTTAATTTTTTTATTGGCAATTCTAGGACTATGGATTGATTTGGAAATGTCCTACAACGGGTCTTTTCTAATGAGCCTTGAGACCAAAATGAATTTGACCAGACTTGGTAAAGAGCCTCTTGGTGAAGCACTGAAAGTGGGAGAGATTGGCAAAGAAGGGTAAGATGTTACTGCACAAGGAATAAAAAGACGACCTGCATTAGACTAAGTTCTACCATCAGATATTACTGCAGTTCCACTTTAGATCAGTGGGAGTCGATGTTTTGTATGTGGGGTTAAATTTGGCCGTAAGCCTCTAATAGGAACCAGGTATCTACTTATTGAGGTTTGATTACTTTCATAAACTAACTTTTCATAACAAGATAATATACTTTTTATATAGGTTCTTCATTTTATTTACACAGTGGATTTTGATCTTAAAGCATCTTCGCTTGTTTTAGAGCCGTCTTAAAAGCTGACGATAAATCAGTACACGATATAAATATGTTGTCAAGAAGGACTGATTTTTTTAAAAAATGAAATAAAGCTTTTGTAAACAGGAAAAAATACTTTAAAAAAAAAACCCAGATTTTAGAACATGTAGACATTTAAATTACAAATAAGTAGATTTTAAGATTATTTTAAAATCAGTTCAATTCATTATTTACCTGATAAATTCTGAATTCATTATTCTGTACATTTCCTGCAAGAAAAAATGACAGATGTTGCAAAATGCTAATTTCTAAAAGGAAATATATTGATAAACTAAAATATATGTAGAAGATCTCCTTTCAACATTCTCGTCTTTGACACTGACAAGTATGAAACAGAAGAATTTAGTTTAACTGCATAAATACATCCCCTGGGTAATTCCAGGGACATTGATAGGTTCCCATTAAGGATGAATTTCATCCATCATGAAATCCTTAATGTATTGCAGATACCCAAGCAGGGGTACTTATCTCATCCTTTTTTGATCCCCATTTAATTATGGACTTCCCAGCATCCCTGGCAACAAGTTGACTGTGCATTGTGTGGAGAATATTTCCTTTTATTTAATTTTAAACCTGTGACCCTGGTTCTTGTGTTAAGTGAAGAAGTAAATAACACTTCCTTATTTGCTTTCTCTACACAATTAATGATTTTATAGACCTCTATTATATCCTCCCTTAGTTGTCTCTTTTCCATTCTGAAAAGTCCCAGTCCTTTAAATCTCTCCTCATATGAAAACTTTTCCACACTCTTTGTCATATTTGAGCCCGTCTCTGTACATTTTCCAATTCTAATGTATCTTTTTTGAGATGGGGCAACCGGAACCGCACACAATATTCTATTTACTGTCTTATTATTTATCTCTTTATTAATGGTTCCTAACATTGTTAGCTCTTTTGATTGTCACTGCACACCGAGCAGATGTTTTCAGAGAACTATCCACAGTGACTCCGAGATGTCTTTCTTGAATAGTAACAGCTAATTCAGACCCCATCATGTGCATGTATATTTGGGATTGTTTTCCATTGTGCATTTCTTTTCTTTCATCAACATTGAATTTCATCTACCCCAACAAATTATGTTAATCTGTATGTCTGATAATTTTGTTCTTTACTGATTTACCTGCTACTGAAGTTAGGTGTACCAGCCAGTAATTGCCAAGATTGTCTCTGCAGCCATTTAAAAAAATTGGCATCACATTAGCTATCCTCTAGTCGTCTGGTACAGAAACTGATTTAAATGATAGGGATGATACTTAATAATTCTGCAGTTTTATATGTGAGTTTCTTCAGAGTTCTTGGGTGAATACCATCTCATCCTGATGATGATTCTGTATAACTTACCCAAAATCTGTTTAATTCCTATTTAAATTTGTTCTAAAACCTCCTCTATTGACACCTCTGTATGTGACAATTCCTCAAATTTGTCACCTAAAAAGAATGGCTCAGAGTTGGGAACCTCCATCACATCCTCTTCAGTGAAGACTGTTGCAAAGAATTCAGTCAGCTTCTCTGCAATGGGTTTATCTTCCTTGAGTGCTCCTTTAGCATCTCAATTGTCTAGTGGCCCCACTGGCTGTTTGTCAGGCTTCCTGTTCCTGATGTACTTAAAAAGATTTTTTTTTTTTTTTTTTTGGCTAGAAGACTTTGGCTAGATACTTTTCAAATTGGCCTGTCTAATTATACTTTTATACTTGATTTGCTAGAATTTATGATCCTTTCTCTCAGTAAGATTTAAATTCCAGTTTTCCTGCTTCTAATTGCTTCTTTTACTTTATTAATTTGGGGTATACATTTGAGTTGTCTCTTTAATAAAAAAAAAAAAAAAAAAAAAAAGTTCCCATGTGACATGCAGACATTTCACTTTTGTGACTGTACCTTATTTCTGTTTAACTAGCTTACTCATTTGTGTGTCTTTCTGAAGCCAAATTACTAAACATTATGTGACCGTAAATCAATATGGGTGTTACATTTTCAAAGATCTTTAATTATTAGCGAGTCCTCAAATGATTCTTCTTTCGTAAATAGGCAGGCAAGTATGTTTAACCAATGAAGGAAAGTGAAGCAGAGAGCTGGAGTAAAGTTACACAACTGTGGCAGAACTGAAAGTAGCACCTACATTTTTCTGACACCGATTTTCATCCCCATTCATTGGCTCGACATGCCATTCTTTTGAAGCCATCTAAGTACGTGCTGTTCATGCATTTGGCTGGACTTGACTCTCTCATGGACCGAATTCCAAATGCTGAATGCGCCTTTGAATTCATAGTGGTCTTTCATAAACACATCTCTCCCATTTGTCCCTGAGGAATCTAATACCCTATCCAGTCCCTTCTTTAGACCAATAGGTATTATGTGGTGCTACTGTAACATAAATGAATGGGAAGCGGTAACTGCAAGTCAGACACTCAGCCACTTTACTGCACAGTGTGAATAATCATGTCCACCTTTTAAAGGCCAATTTTGCATATATAATAGTTCTGTTTACCTCCTGTGTTTAAATGAGAAATGCTTTCTAGATAAACTTGCTAGAAATTACATACTGTATCCTATCTAACTTGTATTTGTGCTATTTTTCCTTCATTTTTATAATGTTTGGATTCATCAATCTGTGGATTTATATTTATCTGGTGAGTGGTATTTGTCAAATATCCATCTCATTTAGCTGTGGAATGCTGATTCTTTTTGTGCTATAGATAAAACCATTCTATGGGTTTTCTTTCTCTATGTTTAGAAGGAGAAGACACAATAATGTGCAAAGTGAGAGGTTGATAGGTTACTTTCTGCCTCTGTTCCTGCCCCCTAGTATCTCAGTATTGTCAAGCTTGGAGGTAAAGATACCGTTTCTGAATCCTTCAAAGCTAAGAATGTTCCTAAATTCATATATCTTATGCCAATTTTGCTGTGTAGTGAAGTCAGACTATAAGTAGACACTGGGGTCCTAGAATTTTCCTGAGTCAAAGTAACTGTTTTTCCTTCCAGCAACAAACTAGAATGTCAGAGTAGTTATTGAGAGATCAGCTGTCCCTAACAGTAGGCAGACCCCATGACTGAGTGCATACCCGCGGCCAGTATATCTGGAAAATATTCTTGCAAATCTAACCTTTTGTTGCTGTATAAACAAACTGTCCTTTAATATCAATGAAAGCTGATTTGCGTGCTTGAGACATAATCTGTTCTATTCTGAAATATATTAAAGTGAGATGTATAGCAATGCTAAATTGCATAAGGTTACAAAGGAAATACAAGCAAAAACATGTTAATGACCAAATTCTGCACTGTTGCCCAGATAAATCTGGAATCTGAACTCAGTGGGCTGGATTCTGCTCTGTTTGTTTTACTGATGTTAAATGTGTAGTGTCTCCACTGAAGTCACACAAGTTAGTTTTGATTTACATCAGTGTCCTTGACAAAGAATTTGATCCTAAATATTAAAAGGGGCTTTTCCACACAATGCCCTCACCATTCCCCAATCCCCTTCCCTCCTCCAGAAAAAAAACAAACTGTAGAGATGGAGATTCTGCTTTCTCTCCCCCAACCCTACAGAATTGTCTTTGCTTGGATTTATATGTTCATAATGAAAGGACAGTCTCTGAAATACATTGGGCAAACCCACTGATTTCACACCTACTTTTTTAAATCTACCATGGTTTGAATTCTCACACAGCAATCATTTACCAGTAAAGTAAATGTTAACTAGGCAATTTATACTTTGAATTTAGAATTATTAAGTACAACTGTATTAGCCCCTGCAGACAGCCTCTCCTAAGTGTGCCTGATGGCTTGGGCCAGCTCATCAGTTTAACTCCTCAATGCTTTTGCTGTATACAATGGATACCGTGTGAAGCTTCTGAAAATGAAATGTGAGCTTTGAAGAGTATGGAAACCTTAGTAGCCGGTTATCTGAATTCAAGTGGTTAAAATTAACACAACAAAGTATTAGTTCATATTAAGTCAGGATAATTGCTAGGACAAAACAAACGGAAATCTGAATACAAGTTTGAAATGGTCGTAGTCAGTCCCTGTAGAAGGGAGATGCTGATATGCAAAACTGCCACCTATCTATGGGGGAGTATTACTCAAATTATGTCGGTACATATAGCCAAAGCACAGTATGATATAGTGGCAAACAGTGCAAACCACATTATCTCCATAGTCATGCAGGTATTTTTGACAAGCACTTTAAAAAAATAAAACACAGCCACTTAATGGTGTAAATATTGCAAAAATTGGCAGTTCTTCCTGACCACCCAGACGTGGTCATATGCCTTTACTGAGCCAGTGATGAAGAAGGAGATGTTTCTTGCCTATCTGAAGAACTCATTCTTCCCAGGCCAGTTGTCGAAGTAGGGTTTTGCAGGGCTGGTGAAGCTGAGAAGCAGGCTGCAGGTCTGTCACATCAGGAACTTCCATCTCTCACTGAGCAAGTGAATTGTTTATTCGGCATCTTTTTTTCCCCCGAGTAATTTTACTACAATTGCATGTCCAAAATGCTTTCCACTGTTAAACCCTCATGATGGGGAAACTGAGGCAAGGAGGGCAAGTGACTTTCCAATGCACCACAGTGAGAAAATGGCGAAACAAAGGCTGTATCTTGGACCTTCCTGGCTCCCAGCATTAAGCTTATTTTGCCAGACGACGCTGCCTGAGACGTGCACACCTTTATTTTGCCTCCCCTCACCTTCTGTCGAAGTGGGGCTTGTTTTGAGGATGGGTCAGATTTATATAAACAAGTGGGGAAATCCCCCAGTTCAGTGCAGACCACATATAAATGAGCGTAGGCAGTTGACTGAATGTGACCTTAACTGAAGTGCCTAGAGCCAGATTGAGTGGAGCAACAGCAATCCAAAAAGCCTGGATCCCAAATAGCTGGAAAAAGACATCTGCCTCGTCTGAAAAAGGCAACAAGTTAGCTTTAAGTTGCTTTTGTGCCTCATATTAACAAGCTTTGTCAGTATAAAAAGTTATTGCAGTGCTCCGCTGTTACTCTCTCAAAACCAGTGTCTTGCATTAATGTTTGGGACAGGACCGAAGTGTGTTGGGGTATTGTCCCCCCAGGAGAGCACTCAAACACAAAATGCAGCTCTTCTGAGTCAGTGCTAGTGAGCAAAATATGGAATGGCTGCTCTATAAACAAATGACTCTGGCGGTTCTCCGAGATTTCCATATGCAGGGGCAGCCTCGTCTGCATTAAGAAATGCTGTGCAGTCTCCCCACACAATATAATTCCTCTTGGTTGCGGTATGCTATGCAATAACACGAGGCAAAATGGCAGTTCAGTAAAATCCCATGCAATACGTGCAAGAAGGTCCACTGAGAATGGCACGCCTCTGCGTTGGGCTCATCCTGAGATTCAAGGACGTCACCTTTGTCACTTCATTTAATGCAAAGAGGACCTGCTGATGTCTTGGCCAGTAGAGTTGCGGCTGTGGGGTTATTTTAGGAATGCTCATTACTTGGGCTAAGAAAACTGGCATTGTGAGAGTGACCTCTTTAATGCTTGGCAAAGAAGCATTGCTTTTGGGTGCTCTGATGAAAGCGTGGAGCTACAGTGGGTTGCATCTACGTAGAAATCTTTAGGGAAGGGCAAATCCAAACCTCGCAATTTGAATCCTCGCTAGTTAAAAAGGAGCTTGTTATTACTGCCCTCATTCTTTAAGCATGTTCTTGGGGAAGAACGTTGTGTACTGGTGTATTGTACTTGAACTTTCCTTTAGATTACAGCACATTGAACATATTCCTCTGCTCACGTACAGTACAGTGACAGCTTCAGTGTTCTGCCTGATTCCTTTGAAAAAGGGAACCCAAGCCATCCGAACAAAAAGGAAAGAAAACCCAGCTTGAAATTGTGTTTTCTTAATCAGCGATGAAATATTGCACAACTAAAAATACTATCCTGAGTAATTCCCTCTTGGCCAAAGCTTTTGTTATGTAACTGCTTAAAACTCTCCTGCTCTTGCATTACAAGAGATGTTGTATTAATGTCAAAGTATATTCACTCGTATCCTTCCCTAAAAAAATATTTGGTTTGCATTAGAGCACAAATTTACTCCAAAGAGTGAAGCCAGGAATTAGTTGCTGTTGTGTAATGTTTTATACCCCGATTAAGAGCAACATTTATTCTTCTTTGAGTGGTGTCCCTCTGGGTGCTTCACATCCAGTGTGCATGTGCCTTTTGAGCCTTTGATCATAGATTTTCAGTTAGCAGTGTCCATTTGGTCCACTCCTGCATCCTTTGCCTCCTCATGCTGGATACTGAAGCAACAGGATGCACAAGCAAACAGTCCTGAGTTTCTTCTCAACTACTTTGGTCCCAGGGGGAACCCTAGCATGTTTGTCTGGAGCATGCCTTGTCTTTCCTAATATTTCTATTGTGGTTAGTATAGATAGCTAAATAGAGAGTAATGGTTCCATTATTTGCTTTACCTGTGTGTCCAACCATTGTTCAGGCTCCTGACCATTTCCCATCTCCTGTTATAGGATGCAGGTTGGATCCTGTAGCTCCCAGTCTCAAGGGATTGCTGAAATAGACTACCAATAGGGAGGCTAATAGAAGAAGAGGAGATTACTTCCCTGGTGCAGAAACTGTGGTTCTTTGAGATGTGTTCCCCTGTGGGTGCTCCAGCACCTATCTTCATTCCCCTGTGCTTTCGATTGGTCTGTAGGGGGCATTTTGGGTGAAGAAGAACTGAAGGCAGTTTGCTTGTACATCTCTGTATAGTATTGTTATCTGGCACGAGGAGGCATAGGGCACATGCATGGATGCTGCTAACTGAAAATCTCCAAGGGTTCGAGAGGTGCATGCACATCTGAAGTGGAGCACCCGATGGTGGAACATCTCAAAGAACCGCAGTTAATGCACAAAGTGAGTAACCTCTTCAGTGCAGCGCTACCCCCGCTTCTCCTAATCCATGATGGACTCTCTTCAGCAGAAATCACACGACTACCATATATACCAGGTCTCCGGCCAAATTTCGGTGCCTCGCTGATGCAATGAGCTACCCCTAGACTGTCCTGCAGACCCCCTTTCCCATGGATCCATGGGAAAGGGAGGCAGAGATTTTGCCAGCTAGTGTAGAATGGAGGGAATTCTAGAAAATGCTCTTTAAGGCGTTTTAGTACCTAGAATCAGTCTTCTTTTTGCTTAGTAGCAAAATGCCTTCTTACCCTTCTCTTTTTAAACTGTACGTTAGGGAAATGTACATCCATGTAACTACGTCAACTGTAGCTGCAGTGATACAAACTAATAATGTAACCGCACCAATTCATTGCAAGACTGCAAGTTGCCTTGATGGAGACAGAACCTTGAGACCTGATTCTCCAGTGCACTGCACCTTCGCTAATCTCTTCTTCATGCAAAATGGGTGTAGAACGTTATCCACTTCAGAGGTGCCTGAATACGTTATTTAGGAGCCAGTAGAAAATCGGGCCCAGTATCCTTCTGAGATTCCCATTTAGCGCCTCCCCCCCCCCCCCATGGTTGTGAATTCCTGGAGGAGGAAGGCTACTAATGATAATGGACTTTCTCACCCAAATTCAGAGGTTGAATGTCTTAAGTACCAGCAGTGTGTACAGCACACTGCTCTGAACAGATTTCAGGTAAAAAAGAATATATATGGTGTTTGAAGTTGCATGCCAGTAAGGAGGTGTAGGTACAGTAAGAGAGCTGAGTTCAAACAAGTTGCCCATCTAGGGATCAGAAGAGTTATGGTGTGAGAGGAAGGTCGGCTAAGCTGAAGTGTGTATGTACATGGCATTGTCTCTTAAACCACCATCTGGCCATTCAGCATGTTGAGCTCGCTCAGATTCTCTTAAAATTGGTAGCTTCCTGTAAAACCTACCTATCATTTTTTAGTTTTCACCACTTTACATGTTGCTTCTAAATCTGGCACCCGATAACTGTTATGGTAGGTGGATGCAAAGGACTCGGGTGACTCTGGTAGTGACCAGGAATAATAGCTTGTGTACATATATGAAGCATAATTTTATACCTGGCATGGCACAGTACACTTCTTTTAAATAGCAGAATCAAACCTGAAACTTCCCAGCCTGGTCCCATTAGTCAAAATTTGTGTTGAATAGAGTCCCGTGTTGGCATTCAATATAAATCCACTCGTTCAGCACGAGATGTGGCTGCATACTCTCATCTCAGCATTTTAAAAAAAAAAAACTTCATTTGTCAAAAGCTTTTTAAGAAAACAAACCCATTCTTCATTTTTATTCAAACCCTTTGGAAAGCGACTAACACCAATAAGACTGTATCTGCAAAACGTACTTTAAAGCCATCTCGCATTTCTTTAGGTGGCATGCAAAATAGTCATTCTGTTTTCTGTCTTCCCATGCAAACCCCTCTCATTTCACACAGGTTCAGCTTTACTGAAGAAAAATGGGTTTCTGGGTCAGTAATCATGTTCGTTAAATTCAGGAACTCTGCAGCCAGTCCAGTGTGCATTTGTTTGTTGATTTTTTACTTTCTCTCTCTGAATAGTTAAGGAAAAGGGGGTGACAGACAGTTCCTTTTATAAATATATAAGGCACCAGAAGAGCTACCCGCAGTGTGTGGGTGATAAAGAGTGTCTAGTTCCATGTGGAAATTGTCATCTCTGTCTTCTTCAGTTTCAGGCCAAGGGCATATTGCCTCGCAGACAGCGATGAGGAGTCGTCTAGTGCTGGGTCTTCAGAGGAGGATGATGCTCCTGAGGTGATGGGAGGGGAGAAACAGCTGACTCCTGGAGCAGAAGGGTGAGATGTTTGTCTGATTTTTAAAAAACATTTTTTACCTGCTGAAGGCTTATGACAATCTTCCTCATATATGTTCCACAGTAGCCCTATAGTGCTTGTTGTGGGAAGGGTCATCTCCATCCAAGAGCACAATTGAAAAGCAGTCACTGTAGGGATGGAAAGTGACCATCAGGCAGCACACTACACAACAAAGGAAGAAAGAGAAATACTGACCAAAACAGATGGCTCCTCTTGCAAGTTATCAGAGCAGAATAGATAGGAGTTTCTAAGATATCCTGCAAATTGCGCCTGCAGAATGAACTGCCTGGTGCTCAGTTTACAATACCTGATACCTCCAAGACTTACGTGTAGATTTCAGACGCCTAAATGTCCTAATCCCATGTTACAGATGTGGTGAGTTGGGTGAGTTACTTTGAACTTTCTATACCTAAGATGCCTCCGATGTCTCCCGTGATGGCAGCACTGAGAATAGATCTCCCAGCTTCATGCTTAAACCGCAGCTGTCCAAAATACCGTGAGAGGTTGAAAGACTAGCTCTTCTTTGTTAGGGTTTGAACCAGGATTTAGGAATTTCTTTACTTGATGGTTATGTGTGTAGCATTTGAAACGTAGCTTCTCTTCATCACTGTCACTGTATTTTTCTCTTCAGTGACTTTTAGAATAGCTTGACTTTGCAGCACAGCTTCCTAGTGTGCTGGGGGGAGAATTATAAAAGGATTTAATTAGTTTCTCAAGTAGATTGCGTTATTTCAGTTAGTTACCCAAGGTGTGTATTTTTAAAAGGCAAATCCATTTAATTTGTATCTGGTGTTCTGTCAATTATTTATATGTAACATAGATCTTGTATTTTTACAAATACATTGTTTTCCTTTTTAATTGTATATGATCTGGTTTTGTTTTAATGTAAATGTAGCAGGAAATTCTGACTGGCTATCTAACTGAATTCCATGCCTTTGAAAATCTGCACCATTACCAGCATTGTATCCAATGAGAGGCTAAATCTACTTCTGTTATAAATCAGTGAACTGAAATTAATGGAGAGAGACTGGCTTATATCAGTTGAGAATTGGCCCCTGGTGTTCAGAGAGTTTAGTGCCTGGGAGGAAGAATTCATGATTCTATGCAGGTTTATCAGTTGTGTGTATTGTAGAGAGGGGGTCATTGCGTGTTACCTGTTGCCAGGTTTTGTCAGGACCACCTCTCCTAAATAACCCTCGTATCGTCTCCTTCAGTGGATGACCTAGGCACTTCAGGAATGTGGAAGATGCCAAAGATGCCATCCTCAGGGACGGATCAAAGCCGGGGGGCGCTGAAGGCTGCCCTGCCATGGAGGGGGTGCTGCTGGTGGCTGCGGGACTCCTTTCCAGCCCCCTGGGTTAGCTGGTGAACTGACCAGCCAGTCCAGGAATGGGATAGGCAAACGGAGTGGCAACAGCTGGCCATTCAGGCTGTGAAGCCTCCTTTAGTAGCTGCAGCCCCTAAAACCCCTGCCTTAATCTGTCCTTATGGCCGTTTTTGCAGTGCTCACATTCTTAGCTGTGCTAGGTGTTGGAGGAAATAAGAACCCTGTCGTTGCAAAATAAAATAAAATTTAAAAAAAAAAGTCCATTTTGCAACAATGCCAACTGAACACACTGCGTTATACAGCTGGGACGTGGTGTTTGGTGTCTCGTCCCGTTCCCCCATCTGCTTGACTTTCTATGAAACACCCAGGAAAAGACTGTGTGTGTAAGTTGTTTGGGGCAGTCAAACTGGAAAAGGCCTCTCAAGTCACCTAGGTTCAGATTTGCAAAGGTTTTAGGCGCCTAGTGGAATTTTCAAAAGCATCTGGGCACCTAATGTCCATTGAAATTAAGATAGAGAGTCATTTAGACGCTTCTTGAAAACTCTATTAGGCAGCTGTGTACCTCTGAAAATCTATCCTAGTATATTCTCCACCCAGTGTAGGATTGTTCCCTAACCTATCACGGAGAGTTGGAAGGTCTTAAAGGAGTTAAACATTTAACTCCATTAGGTTCCTTTGAAAATCCTAGTATCTGTGGGTTTGGGTTTTTTTTGTTTGTTTTTTAAAGAAAAATTGTTTGGAGGTGCGCTCTCACATGCCTTTTTAAAACGTCTCAACTGCTGGGGCTTCCACCACACACAGTGAGGTGTCCCCTGGTGTTTATCTATGTTTTTCTTCATTCCCTTCTATTGCTTTTAGTGTCAGATGATTGTGCCAGTAGCACCTACTCTGCTATTCCTTCCTGGAGCATGCAGAGAAAAAGAAATTTAAAGAAAATTAGCTCATTTCCGGGCACATCACTTTGATTATGTATTTCACTTATTCCACATCTGAAGGTATGTCGGAGGACATCGGACAAGTAAAATCATGAGGATCGTGGATAAAATTACCAAGTCAAAATACTTCCAGAAAGCAACAGAGACTGAGTTTATTAAAAAGAAGATTGAGGAGGTCTCCAATACTCCTCTCCTGCTAACTGTTGAAGTACAAGAGTGTAAAGGAACCCTAACAGTTAACATTCCCCCACCCCCTACTGACAGGATATGGTAAGTGTCGCAAAGTGAATTCTTTAAACTGTCATTTTCCACTTAAAATACTAATTTCCCCTATAAAAGACAACGGGTGCTTTCATATCTTTGCAGCTCTGACAATTCTATACAATAAAAATCAGCGTGACTCTTTCTTCCCTTGCCCATTGCCTCTTAGAAGTTTTGCTACAAAATGTCTCAGCACCAGCATGTCAGAAGTTCAAGTATCAACAGAGCCTTCCACTTTCGGATGCAAAATAGTTGAGGGACCGTAACAAGAAAAGCTTAGACACTTTATATTTTGAAAGAGATGTGATAGGAATTAATATTTATAAACGAGTGGTGTCAGGACCTATCATCAAAATCATCTGAATTCTATTTACAGTGCATTCACGCATTTCTTTCATGAGCATCTCAATGAAAAACCCTCCTTTTCATCTGTTCTCTTGAGGTACGGTTTCCGAAGACCTCCATATCTAGAGCTAAAAGCTCGGCCAAAGCTTGGCGAGAGAGAAGTGACTTTGGTTCATGTGACTGACTGGATAGAAAAGAAACTGGAACAAGAGTTTCAGGTACGTTTCTTTAACAACTCTGAAGATATTTTTCATTTAACCAATGGAGGTTGCAGTTCAAAATTGTTCTGATTTTTACTTGTCCCTTAATTCCTAGTGCAATGTATGAGAAGTGCAGATTTTCAGTTTGCAAAAGTGGTCAGCGCTCAACAGTTCTGCTCTCAGTGAGGGTTGCTAGATACTGAGCATTTCTGAAAAGCTGGCCAGCTGTTCACCCCAACTGTATGAACTTCCAGGATGGCCCAAAGAGGGGGGGGGGGGGAGTGTGTCTCTTGTGTCTATGGCCAGGTCTACACTGCCTGTCGTTTTCGGCGGCAGTCGAATGGAGATATGCAAGTTACTTAAAGTAACTTGTGTGTTTGTTTGACTGCCCTGCGCCCTGCATGTCCACTGCAGAGTTGAAGGGAGGGGCCTCCCTTTGACTCAGCGCTACTCCAGTTGCCAGGATGGCCTTCAGAGATCTGAACGGGTCTTCACAGACCAGACCAGACGATCGGGAAGGTCGATCTGACGGAGGTGATTTTGATCCCATAAGTGAAGACAAGCCTAATGACCCAAGCCTATCAAGCAGACTTTCTAGATAAAAATTGCCACTTTGGGTTCTGCTCGAAAGGCATTGCAATGAGACACATGCCAGGGCGGGGTGGGGTAGGTTAGGGGTGGAAACAAATTAGGGAAAAGCAGGCATTTCCCAGTGGCTCTTTGTTGATTGAAACATGGAGGCATCCTAGCACTTGTCTGCTACTGTGTAGTTTATACAACCAGGTGTGGCTAGTAGGTACTGCAGAGTTTACATAAATAAATTGCATCAAACTCTGTCCATCCCAAGGAAACAAATTGATTTTAAGTATGCTACTTGCTTTTAAATTGTGCTTATTGGAAACCCAAGAAATGTTTGAATGACCACAAACTAAGTTGCATTTAATTTTGTCTGCATTCTGCAGAAAATTTTTGTCATGCCAAACATGGATGATGTTTATATTCCTCTAATGCACTCGGCCATGGATCCCCGCTCATCTACGTGCCCTTCAAAAGATCCAGTCACGGAGGCTGCTGATCAACCATGAAATGTGAAGACTTGCAGTTTACAGTATTAAGAAATTTATTTTCATGGTTTTTTTTTTAAAACTGTGCGGTAGTTTTGACCTTAACTTGTGCCACATCTTTTTCGAGAGAATTGCTTATTACCATTTCTTTGCGCTCAACTTGCCTGGTTACTGTTCCTGTTTACTTCACTTATACAAAGTTTCATTCCATTTGTTAGTTGATTTTGTAATGGTTGCTGTCAGAATCTTGAGAGGCTAAGACGACCTGTTCTAAAAAAAAAAAAAAAAAAAATCTAATTGCAATAGCCCGAGGAGCTTGAGGACAGAAATTGTGGTCTGTTTGCGTTTGCACACTATGCTACTGCATTGAACGGTGGTTCTTTTGCAACAAAGGAATTGCATGCCAAATGAAAAAAGTCCTCTGTCAGGAACAAATTCAGACAACTGGAAGACTTTTTCTCACTCAGGCAGTTGGAGGTGTAGAATGAACTGTTTTATGTTCTTGCACTTCGGCAGTCAATAGCTTGTGTCAAGCAATTGAAATATGAGATGCTTTCAGGAGAAAAGAATGTAAATTGGATATACAGGTAATATTGTGAATCCATTTATGTGCGGGATACACATTAACTTATTTTTTTTCATACAAAGTTAATGCTTTTGGGGGAAGCAAGTAGCCATAAAACACATTACAATTATCAGTGAAGGTGGGAATTCGGTTACTGTGATTAAGACAGCGTTAGGGAAAGCCAGGAGGCCAAATCCTACCAAGTCTGCCTCATAATGAGGTACAATCACCACGGTTTGGGATGAATTCTGAATGTTTAAAGACATGAGCACACATGAAAATGCCTAAAACCGCACAGTTATCCTACTTGTTCATGGAGTCTCTAACACAATTAATAAACTGTGAGATTCTCAGACATTTCTGTTGTTGTGAGTTTTCCCATGTTGACACCAGTGTTGTTTACCTGCAAAGCATGGGACTAAATTCTGATCTGTTACAGCCATGCATTCCCAGACTTCAAATCACCTGACGGTGAGGGTTTATAGCTGTAACTGAGGGCAGATTTTGACACCCATGTGTGTTTGGTTTGTATGTGAAATGGGAATTAAAGCGTTGGAAGATATGCAGGCTGATCACAGGCTGGTTATGACAGATTTAAGGACTGTTTCTGTTAATAAATGGCCAAAACGATGACAAAAACCTGCCTTTTTGTTTCTATCCTGTGTGGAGATTCCTGATTAAATGTATGCATTAAATCAGTAACTATTGGAGCACTACACTACATATCTGATATTTAACTTCTGACTTTTTTCGATATTTGTTATTGCCAACTGTTCGTGGATTTATCAGTTAGTTGACAAAGACGAGTTTTGGAGCTCCCTTTAGAATAGCATAATTTGCTTATTTCTTTCAAAAAGTCGGTTTTTAAGAACTGTTTGTATATTGTGTTCATTCCCATTTGTTGTAAATCAAAATTACCTTGTGTAACTTTTGATGATTTACCATCTCTAAATGAAGCTATTATGAAGATTTTTTTAAACAGCACCTTGCCTGAAACATAATAAAGAAAATTAGCATTTAATATATTTAAAAATTAAGTCTATATTTGAACACCTATTTTTGGTTACTTTTAATTGCAATCGGAGGTTATATTTGTTATCTAAATTCCTATGACCATTCCAGTTTGTGTATACTGTTCGGTGCACTCATTATTGCATAATTCCAAGAGGGTAGCCGTTATTTGCCTTTCATGAAGTCTGCACATCTTGTACGCAGGTTTTTCACGTGATTTTAATTTGTGTGCAATAACTAAGTCGACGGACTAGATACACTGTGTAAAGATCCAGATTTATTACACAATTGTCATATTGCACTTTCAAACAATATGGGTAACTACAATTGGCTTGCTTTGTTTTCTGAAATAAATTCATCCCATGTCAGACACATCGCAGAGCTTGTAAGTTATTTCTGCATAATTATGTTTGGTCAGGAGTTTCAGGGTTTGTGCAAGATGCTCATTGGTTCCAAAGATATATTTGGGAAGCCATTTCCATGTTCTATGCCACTCTTCCTTGTTCTCTAGAGACTCATTTTTATTCTATGTTCAAGCTGTACAACAAGGCTGTGGAGTCCAGTGCACTTGGGATAAGGCATTTAAAAGATGTTATGGCTTTGAAAATAAGTTTTACAATTAAAGCTTTTGAGTTCTACTCTATAATAGTGGATCAATGAGTTCGCTTAGTTCCAGTAGAAAGTATATGTAGAAGAATACAAAATTTAAAAGACTAGCTACATTGGATAACGCCAGTGATAAAAAAAATTTTGTTAAAGCATAAGCTGAGGTAGGTTATTCTGCAACTGAGCACTTCAGCATTTTTTGAAACGACTTTAAGTTACTATTAGGAGACTGGGTAGAGAGGCCACTACTCTGATTTGACATGGCAGGACCTGGGATTCCTCTAATCTTCACACGCTTTCTGTAGCCGTGGTCACTGGTGAAACAAACAAGGAGTCCTGGGGCACTTTTAAAGACTTAAATGTATTTATCGCATGAGCTTTCGTGGGAGAAAATCTTACTTTGAAGGCGCTTCAAAGCGTCTGACGAAGTGGGATTTTCTCCCACGAAAGCTCATGCAATAAATACATTTAAGTCTTTAAAAGTGCCCCAGGACTCCTTGTTTGTTTTGCTGAATTAAACTAACACGACTCCCCCGTTGGAACTTATACTACAAACGTTGGCCAAGAGCGATTCCTGTGTAAGGAACCCTGAAACTGAAATCTGTGCTGGCCTGTTTGCTTTGGGGATCAGGTGTACTTGATAAGGGGTTGTCATGCTGGTAGTTGCAGGAAACGAGTGTTTGCCTGTCTGGAGGAAAGATGGAGCTAGTACACAGCTTGGCATACACTTTCCTGCACTAAATTGGTTTTAATATTATTGATCCAGGCAGGTCAACGAATCCACCATAAGTCATAAAGGAACACTTAATCCACTATTTGTTCCCTACAGCACAGGAATGCTGCAGCGATTGCCTCCATTGTAGCTGCCTCAGTAGTGGTAGAAGAACAGACTGAGTGATAGTGATGCAGCTGTTTCAGTACCTTAGAACAGTGCTTTTCAAACGTGGGGTCGGGACCCAGGACTGGGTCGCAGACCCTCGGGCACTGGGTGGGGCCGACCCCTGCTGCCGCCGCCAAAAAACTGGAACGCATTGCTGAAAGATGGAATTGTTGGGTTGCGGGCAAATGATTTTTTTTCAACTAGGTCCCAAGAAAATGTTTGAAAACGACTGCCTTAGTGCCACTGACGAGCAAACAACACTGAGCTGGCCTAGGCTACGCTTACCGCTGTTTTCGGCAGCAGTCGACAGGAGATAGGCAAGGGATGTAAAATACCTTGCGCATCGCCCGCCGACTTCCTAAATCCTTGCCACGCACTACACTAAATGACCAGAAAGGGCGTCCGGTCGGCGTACTGGAAGTGTGGTTACAGACTTGGTGTTCCAGCTCCGGTTTGGTTAGTGATGGAGCGCATCAACACACACACCTCCGTCGAAGATCGCACTGAGGGCGGCAACTTTGCTACTGTCCATACAGATTTGCCCTGGGCCCTAGTCAAGGTGTTGATTCAAATACCCTTCTCACAACTTCCTCCATTGCCCCTCCATCTACCTTGTAGGAAAGCCAAAGTGGGGGAAAACCCTCAATATAGATCTTCTGCCTACTCCAGACATGGGGGACAACCCACTCCCTGGATGGGCAAAGAGAAGGTCCTGCAGATTCTTCCCCTGCACGCTCTAGCTGGTTTCCAGGTATTGCAGGATTGGGTCACTAGCTGGAGCCTGTCTCCCTCTCTCAAACCCAGGTTGGTGCCTGACTCATCCTAGTCACTCACAGGAACCAGAGAATTGTTTCCCAGCGATGCTGATGCATCCTGACCCCCCCTTTATTGGGAGGGGGCGCTCTGCTTCATTGCCCGGCCGGCCACCCTTGCACAGCAGCTCCAGGGGGCCAGGTGCCTGCAGACGGTCCCGGCCTGGTTTAGCCTTGCAGGAAAGGAAGGGGATCGGGTTAATCCCAGCCCAGCCAGTTCACCCCTTGGCTTCCAGGCAGCACCTATGCTCCGCCCAGGGACCGGGCGCCGGGGCTCAGACTCGAGTTGGCTTTATCTGCCTCAGACGTCTAACACGTGTCAGGGGAGTCATCAGGGTGATCAGGACCCTGCTCCCCAGGTGGCCACCTGGGAACCCCAACCCCACAGCATCCCTGGAGCCCTGCACTCACCGCCCACACCAACAGAAAGAGGCTGAGCGGCATCCCCTCACCATTATATATAGCCCGGGCGCTTTGACATACCCTGCCCCTTCTCATCGTCAGCCAATAAAAAGAGACATTTCAGGACCCATGACTGCTTGATGTTCTAGCGCTGTTCGGTGAGAGGGGGGAAGAATGAAGGGTGGGGCTATACTGTGGGTTGCTAGGCAGGGCCCAACCGGATGCGGATGGGTGGTCTGGGGCTGGCCAATCCACTGCCAGCTGGGCTTCCCTGGACTTTGGTGATGCTCCGGGGCCTGAGCTCGGCCCAGCTGCAGGAGCAGGTGGACATTGCTGAGCTTGGCTGTGTCAGACCAGGCAGCATCCAACCCGCTGGGACCCAGCCAGAGCATGCTCAGATCCCCCAGCGCCAAACCCAGCCACCACTGGTTGCTCTCTTCATTTTTTGGGCTGGCATTTCCCCTGCCTGCTGTGTGCTAGGTTACATCACCAGTTCTGAGGTCCTGGGAAATGCACTTTATTGATAGCCATGGGACAGCTCAGTGAGGCGCTGCATAAATCCCAAATATTACTGTGCAGTATTGTATTACGCTAACAATTCAGAAGCCTGCTGCTTTCATCCATGATGTTCTCCCAAGAGGTGTTTTACCTGTCTCCTTTTAAAGACTAACCAATTTATTTATCACTGTCGCATAAGCTTTTGTGGGAGAAAAGCCCACTTCGTCGGATGGTTTGAAGAGAGGGAGCTTACAGAATGGGAGGAAAATAAACACAGGGAAGAGTTAGGCATAGGATCAGGTCAGGCTGTAACAGCAAATCAGAGTCGTTGAGGTTCAAACACTGGGGAACAGCACATAGCGGCAGATTAGGGCAAATCACCTGTTGTAATGAGAAAAAAATCCAGAGTCCCTGTTTAACTCTGAGGTTATGTACACATGACAAACTTGTTCCGTAATAAGTTACTGCGGGACAAGGAAAGTGCTATAAATATAGCACTTCTGTGTGTACACATGAGCTTCTTTTATTGCAAAGGAGCATTCACCCGTGTGAACGCTCCTTTGCGATACAAGGAGCCGTGCATGGTGGGCACCTGTCCCACCATGCACTGCACACAGCCAGCCTTTT
>ML685805.1:4584909-4620303 GCA_007922175.1 Pelusios castaneus | reverse complement strand
GCCGCCACCCGAACCCCTGCAGCTGGACTAGGGGGCTGGCCCGAACCCACGAGGGCAGCTGGTTCAGGCCAGCCCCCTAGCTCAGTCCAGGGGGCCAATCCCCTGAGCCTCTGAACCTGGCAGGTCCAATAATAGTCAATTTCACCGCTCTGCTAGAGCAGTGAAATTGACATATGTGTCAATTTCACTGTTCTGCTAGAGCAGTGAAATTGACATATGTGTCAATTTCACTGTTCTGCTAGAGCAGTGAAATTGACATATTTGACAGCTCCAGTGTCCCAGCGTGGCCTGGATTGGCACTCTGGGACATTTCTGGAGGCTGTCTAATATGGAAAATGTGTACACACGAGCACTTCGGTAAGCGTAACCACTCTCGATTTGAGTGGTTTAATTGTTGCGGGGCAAGGGGTAAGGAGCCTTATCGCGCAATAAAGTGATCGTGTGTACAAGGCCTGAGAAGTCAAATTTACATCTAAGTTCCGGTTCTGCAGTTTCTCTTTGAAGTTTAGATTTGTTATTCAGTTGTTTGAGGACCACTATTAACACATCGTCAATGGAGTGAGCAGGGAGATTAAAGTGTTCCTGCTCATTCCATTGATGACTTGTTAATAGCTGAAGAATGAATGGACACAAGTCTGACATAGGAAATCACAACATTAAAAAACCATTAGGGAACACTTCAGTCTCCCTGCTCACTCCAGAATTTCCATGGCCAGGTCTTTCTGTGGATGGTAAGGGGTGTGAACTTGTTTAGTGTATGTGTAAAGTGTAAAGAATCATGCGCATCTAAATAAATAAGAACAATAAAGTCTTTTACACATTTCCTTACTAATAGCCACCAGCAGTTGCACATGTTATAAGATTTTATTTCTGGGGCCTCTGCTAAAAGTTCATTTTTGTGGAAATCAAAAAGTTTATGTTGCCTTAATGCTTTTTCCTGTGATGTAATATGTTACTAGCCATAACCTGTCCCTATATTTTTTCCTCACTTTTAATGATTTTCCCATTTTAGTCAACTCTTTCTAATGACTTTTTGCTTCAAACTATCTTTTTAAAAATAACGTTTATATCAATTCAAGGTTTAATACATTCCTTAATTATGGTCATTAAATCTAAAACATTTTTAATGTCCATGGTGTGTTTTTCCCCACTAGAGGGAGCCAGTCACTATGTGTAATGGAAACTGGTAAAAGAGATGTAAAGAAAAGCTGGGAATGCACCTTCCCCACTCCAGAATTCAATGTTATTCTAGTTTCTCCTTTTGGGAGTTTATCATCTCTAACTGTAATTGAACTGTTCCTATAGAGAAGTCTTCTTTTCATTAAACATGAAGCATGCGGTTTTCATAGCTATTGCACAATGTTCATTCCAGTTTATTTGCTTATTTTTGCAAGGGTTTTTATTTTCCCTGTGTTCCATATTTTTTGGAAGGCAGTTTTCTCCTATGAGAAATTAAAACTTTTGCTGAGCCATTCTAAAAGGTAAATTATTTTACTATGCTGTACTGTGTATGCATGTGAACTACATAGCTAACTAGCTCTGCATGTATCATTTTTAATCCAAAATGAAAGGAAATTTCCAAATATTAATGGTAAGAGTTAGAGGCACAGATATAAAACAACAAGTTTAAAGATGGAGCAATATCATAAGTTTTACATATCCCTTTTCACCCCAGAGCCTCTCAGTTAGAAACACCTACATACAAACCCACTGAAACGCTGCCCCCCCGGGGTGGGAGGATGCTGCAAAGAAGCATTCATCTCTTGGAAGGGTGGTGGCTGAGGCAGAAAACTTTGACTAAAGAGTGCAGAGCAAATCCCTTCTGTTCTTACCTCACCCTCCTTGTCTCTCAGGATATTGGAGGCCAATTTCAAAGGATATCCAGGGTCCTTATAACAAGGCACGTTTTTGTATGTCCACAATTAACTGATTCGGTGTGCCATTACTGTAACAGTACAGACAGACAGACAGCTGGCTGTCTAAATGCTGATTTGCATGTGCAGTTGTTATGGCTCATGGAAGATCAGGCTGCTGGCCCTGGAAATATGCCCTTGCAGAGTGGACAGACTTAATTTTTTAAGTTCTAACGCCTCAGAGCCCTCCAGACAGAAAATGCCTTGAACAAGCCACGCACCAGCTTGATGTCCAGGGTGTGAGGTGTGGTTCCTGCATGTAGGGCCGGTCCAACCATATAGGTGAACTAGAGGTCACCTAGGGCAGCAGCTTTAAGGGAGGCCAAATTAGATGGAAGTGAATTTTTTCTCTTTTATAGAAAAATATTAATATGGTATCTTCTTTTATAATGGGTGGGGTGGGGGGCGCCAAAGTCATAGCTCACTTAGGGCAGTGGTTCTCAACCATTTTCCCAGCTCTCCGCAACACACCGCTGTGTGGCGACACAATAACGTGTCCCGACACCATGGCTGAGAACGACTGGCCTAGGGCACCATAACCCCTTGGGTCGGTCCTGCCCGTCCGTATGCAGCATTTAAGCTTGCATCGCCGCTCACCCCCCGACAGCTACTCAACACTAGCATGCGGAAGGGGCCTCCTTCGTGCTAAGCCCTGTGTGGATGGAAATCTGCGGATCCGGATCTGATCTCCATCCGCAAGAAATGGCCCCGTGGATATCTGCATCGCATCCCTGGAAATAATGCGGATAGCCGCAGATTTGCAGGGCTCAACCCATCTCTGGAGCCCTACGGGGATATACATTTGCGGATCCGCATCCGAGCTGCCTCCGCAAGCAGGGCCGGCCCAAGGGGTTTGGGTGCCCTAGTCAAACTATGAGTTTGCTCCTCCGCCGCCACCTTATAAGAGACAACACACGTGCACAAAATTCTCTTCCATCTCATTTGGAAGCCAGGCACCCCCAGCGACCACCTAGTTCACCTCTATGGCTGGGCCCCATGGCTATCTGCCTCCCATCCCTGGAAACAATGCGGATAGCCGCAGATTTGCAGGGCTCAACCCATCTCCGGAGCCCCCCGGGGCTACCAATCTGTGGGTCCGCATCTGATCTGCAAGAAAGGGGCCCCGGCTCTCCGCCTCCCCTCTGCAGATGCAGTGAGGATCTCCGCAGATTTGCAGGGCTCTCCCCATCTCCGGAGCCCCACGGGGATGCAAACGTGGCTGGATCCCCGTGGCCAGAAATGCTCCCTGCAGATCCACGGGTTTGCCGGGCTGCCCACGGCCCAGCTGGAGCATCCCCCGGGGGCAGCCGCCTGGCCCGCTCCACCTCCTCCGCCGGCTGACGTCGGTGCCGCCCCGCCCAGAGCCGGACACGCTGCAGCCATGGAGCGGGGTGGCCGGGCCCGGCTCCGCCGCTGCCTGCTCAGCCTGGGCGCCTTGCTGCTGCTGCTCCCGCCGGGGCCCGGGGTGAGTGGCGGCGCCCCCGGCGCGGAAAGGGGGAGCCCCGTGCCCCCCGTCGGGCTGGGAGGGGGAGCTGGCCCCGACCTCCAGTCCCCCCCAGGGATGGGAGTTGGGGGCCCCCATATGCTTTGCCCCCCAGCTGGGGTTGGGAAAGGGGAGTTGGGGGCCCCCACATGCTTTGCCCCCCAGCTGGGGTTGGGAGAGGGGAGTTGGGGGCCCCCACATGCTTTGCCCCCCAGCTGGGGTTGGGAGAGGGGAGTTGGGGGCCCCCACATGCTTTGCCCCCCTGCATCCACCCGCAGCGCTGGGAGAAGGGTGATGACACCACTGTGGCTGGTGTGGGGATTACCCCCATGCTGGGGCTGAGTGTGGGGGGGTTGGTTTATGTATTTCCCTGAGCTGGGGGTTGCTCCTGGCACCCCACTTTCAGGGCTGAGATGGGGTGTTACCCCCATTTCGAGAGCCCTGTCCAGACTGGCTCCCCTCCCTGCGTGTCTGTAAAAAGTGTTGGTGCGACCTGGGGTGGTGAGTGAGGAGTTGTCTTCTCTCCATCTCTGCTGGGGTAGGGCTGCCCGTCGGCTGTGTAGGGGACAGGGACAAGGGAAGGGAGGGAGTTGTGTGCCCTGTGAGTTGTGTGTGTGAGAGCCACAGAGAGAGAATTGCCTCAGGCCTGTGGAGACACTGAGGAAGGGGTGTTCCCCTATGACTCTGAGTGTGGGACGGAAATATGGGGAAGTACCCCTCCCTTGAGTGCTGTGTGAACAGAGTGAGGGGAGTTACTCCCCCAAATCCCACCAGGATACTGTGTGACGGGGGTTGCACAGAAAGGAGTTTCCCCTTAGCTGTGGGTGTGTACAGGGGTATGTAAAAGGGGAGCTGCCTTTGGGGTGTCTTTGCCTAGGACTTTCCAAGCGTTTACGGTCACTTATGTAGGTCACATCTGCAAAGTCAGATAGTTGTCTGCATCTGCACAGTCAGGTTTGTGTATCTGTGCAGAGCTATTCATCTGCCTATTTAACCGTCATTGTGTGATCACCTTTGCGTTGCCATGAATGCTCAAGAACTGTATACGCCTGCATGTGGATGACCTTCTTCTCTGTAGCGTCCCTCTTTGTTTTTCTGCAATAGACTATCACGGCTACCCCTTTGGAACGTCTTCTCTGGGGCCTTCTGTCCTAATGTGCCGCTCTGTACTCACTTGTGGTTACTTACAATACCATATTTAAATATTTGCTGTGTAAGAATAATATGCTCCTTTTCAAAACTGAAAATAGACTGGACTTGGCATGGAGCAGGTGGGTGCTCGTCGAAGAAACATGAACAAAACTGATTATGGTCAAAATAATGTAGACAAATAAAGGAACTAGTTAGACATGATAAAACATCACAGTTCAGTTCCTTCACTTTTTTGTTATGTGCAGTCTCCTATCCTTCCCCTGCAGATTTTTGTTTAGAGATTATAAACTCTTCAGATCAAAGGCCTTGCCTCAGCTGTCTGGAACACCTGAACAGTCTGAACGGTGGAGATCGAAATGATTAGTGTTTCCTACAGAACTTGGCCATTCCAAATTTGTAGCATCTCTTATTTTACTTCCATGCTCTCTTGACCAAAAATAGCCAGTCATTCTAAACGTGCAAGTGATGACTTTGTGATGTGAATGAATGTCAAAAGGGGACTCTTATTCAGAATTTGAAACCTGGTCTCTAGGGGTGAAAAGCATGTGAACCATGCATTGTCACATTGTCTCTTCAAAAAGAATCAGTTTGTGCCGATGTGCTCAGGCAGGATCACCTGGCATCAAGAGGCTATGGGAAACAATGTAGCTATGGACTCATCAAGGTAGATAACGTATTTAACAAGTGAATTCTTTTTGCATAAATTTAATATGGCAATTAGCTTTTGATACAGAGACCGATTGTTTTAAATTATGTGCTTTTAAAAAAATGTGTGTTTAGATGAATTATTTTTTTTTAAATTCCATTCCTGAAAAAGACCCTCTACTTTGGGACTTCCACGGATGCAGTGATAGTGAAAAGGGCCAACTGGCAGGCAGTTCTTGGTATTTGAGCTGTAGCTGAATCTAGGCAGGGAAAGTTTTAAGGTTATGCCTTCTAAGCAAGTATAATAGAGTGTTGTTCAGTGGAGAATACCAATTTGATTGATGGGGTTACAATTCAGGTTAAGCAAAGCTGGAGGCTTTCTTTTTACCTAAATTACAACCTCTCCACTCCCCTTTCTAAAAGTAAACAGAGAAACTCTGTAAAATCTTTAGAACTGTTTCTCAGTTAGGAAAAGAGCAAAAGTTGAAAGCGTACGAGCAAGATGAATTGCCTTGAACTCTTTGTGTTAAAATCTTCGTTCCAAAGGGGTAGCCGTGTTAGTCTAGTTCAGCAAAACAAACACGGAGTCCTGATGTAAAGACTAACACATTTATTTATCGCATTATTTCTTTTCAAAGTGTCTGACGAAGTGGGGTTTTCTACCATGACAGCTCATGCGATAAATAAATGTTTAATCTTTAAAAGTGCCACCGGACTCCTGGTTTGTTTTGTTAAAATCTTAGATTCCCAAAATGGATCTTAGAGAAAAACACCTCATTTGCCTTTCAGTGTTTAGGATGATTTTTGTATTCAGAGTGTGCATTGAATTTTAGATACAATTATATAGTTACTGCAAGGAAAAAAGATGCAGCTCTCTATTTATTTGGTTACTTTATTTATTCCCGTCAATCTGGACAAATCTGGTGAGTTTCATTGCTTTAATACATTTGGATTTGGATTTTAAATACTGCAGAGGAAAACATTAAAGATCTCTCAAACCCCACTATGTTTTCGTGTTGAAACAAAAAATAGGAAGATTAACAGTCAGTTTTGTAAAATTCTTACCATACTACCACCATCAGAAAAATCTTCAATTTTAGGCCTGCCAGCGTCCCTCTTATAAATGAACCTGATCCAAACACGATTTGAGCAAACTTCATTTAAATTCATACTGTCATAGGCCTCAGTCTTGCATGGTGATGGGTGGACAGCTGAACCCATTGAAATCAACAGGCAGTGTATGATCACAGTAGTTTGTTTCCTCATGAGGAGAACAGTGTGGGTTTGGGCCCATACATAATGTTAGTGCTTTTTGTATGTTGACGTGCATGACTTGACTATAGTCCCCTTGTTCTGCCAGATCCATTCCCACCCCACTGACTGCCTTCCCCCCACACCCCATCTCCCATTCCCAATGTCGATGCTGAGTCAATCTCATTCCCCTTCCCAGCCCTGATTATAAATAATGGAACTGACCAGAGGAGCTCACTGGGTAATAAATACATATGAAAATACCCAACTGGCATGTGATGTTCTGTATCACCATAACATTAAAGTAAGATGGAGCCATGTAGAAAACACAAATTGTCTAAATAACTGGACGGACATAGATGTACATATTAATTCAAAGGAAAAAGTGATGGGGACATACCCTTTTTCTCAGTCAATGGAAATTTGTCAGCCCTCCTCTGTCAGCCTTTGTCATTTTGAACGGTAACTTTGCTGCTGTTGGTCTGTAGTTTATAATATAGATTTATATTTAGTTTTCTTGGTATTTTAACATGTCCTGTGTTATTATTTAAGTGGATCAGTGAGCACTTCTGGGGTTTGCCCAAGCTGTAAATGGAAAGAGGCTATGAGGGAACAACATTTAGATAGAA
The DNA here is from genome assembly GCA_007922175.1 of Pelusios castaneus. Classification (NCBI taxonomy): domain Eukaryota; kingdom Metazoa; phylum Chordata; order Testudines; family Pelomedusidae; genus Pelusios; species Pelusios castaneus. The sequence continues at coordinate 4,613,230 of ML685805.1, read as the reverse complement.
CAGCGAAGAGCGCAGGAGAATTACTTCTAGATAGTCAGTGGTGCTATTGTGTCTGAAATACAATGCTATGCAATTTGAAAGAGACAGTATTATGGTGAAATGGGAAGAAAAATATTAAAAAAGGCTGGTTATTTTAACCCTTATGGTTAGTGCTCTAGTGCGACATCCCAAATTCTGCCTGTTTCGCTTTGAAGGTTTATTCAGACTCAAAAATAGCAACCTCCTTGTTAATGATAAAATAAGTCTTTAGAACACTGGTCTGTCCTCTCCCGTGGGCTGCGTGTCAGGGCTCTCCGATAACACATGGAAGGTGCCGCACATGTCTGAGAAATGGGAAAAGCCCAGCCTCGCTCTGATGTTTTCGGAAACATTCTGTCGTCAGGCAGCGTTAGTTAAGTTGCGAAAAATGCAGGAAAACTGAAAGAAGACCGTGTTAAAAGTTAATGAAAAAAGACACGTTTTTAACGTTTATGTTGAATAACATCATTGTGTATGGCTTGAATTGCTGATACATCTGGTAGCTCGTAATAGAGGAATACTAACTAAGACAACTCGGGTACCTAGGATTAGACCTGACACCTCTGTCTTAGTGTACAGACGTCCTTCTACCCTTCCTGGCTCGAGTGTTCTTGTGACTATTTAAACAAGTTCAGTTTCCCCAGAGGGGCCTCTGCCCATTGGCTTTCCTAGTCATTAATGATGCTCAGCACCTCTCAGAATTTGATCTAAAAAAAGGATAGAATCCTGTAAGTGTGGAATCGATATAGTTCGATGTCCTGCCTGCTCCTGGGAGAGAGCTACACCACGAGGTATACGGGCATGGCCTTCTCGTGTGCAGCACACCATTATTATGAAGACTCACCAGCATTTAGACACGGCTGCAACAGGGCCTCTGGAAATTACTGACAGATGTTAGCGTTTTTTTGTGAAGACCATAAAGGCCTCCGTATTCTATTTCATTTTCTAAAGAAAGTGCAAGGTAGTTTTCCTTTTTGCTGGCTTGCCTTTAAGCCTGAACTTAATTACTAATGCTGCAAAAATCAGTTTACTCTCTTTCACAAAATGTATTTGAGTGGCTTGGGTTTGCTCTGCACCGTGGGAACAGTATAAGTAGAGTGTTGTGAATCCCGCTGCAGTATCACGCAGAGGCTCATTTAAAAAATGTTCTACTTTGTCGCACCTCCTGAGCTAGTGTAAAGAGCTTGTCTCCTGGAGCACAAGTTATATTTCTGGCCTTTGCTCTAGTGAAAATACTTGATGCTGCTCCCGGAGAACTCAGTGGGAATAGGGTTAGACTCTAGTCTACATTTACTAGATTATGTCCAAAAATAAATGTACAGTCTTATCCTGCATTCCATTGAACTAGAGAGCATCAGATGCCCAAGGGATTCAGGATTTGTTAATAATTTACACTTCAGCTGTTTTGTGCCAGTGCTTGAAGCCAGGCTATGTCCGAGAAGATGTGAAGGTTGATTTAAACCTAGCAAAATGTCAGTATTTTTATCCCACCAAACACTGCAAGTTGAACTTACTGCAAATGCATTTATAGCCTCTTCCAAACGGCTGCTTATTGAAAAAGAAAAAAAGTGGAAATGGAATTGTTTACTGGTAACACGTGGCAGTGATTTACTTACTAACAAAGTATAAGCTGTTTTTGTTGACGTAACAGGGAGCAATATTGAGACTGCTTTTTGAGCTCACGGTTCATTCGTAGCATCCCTGATGTCTGAGCTCTGGCAGTACACCAGAAGGGTAGACACACCTTTGGGGGAGCTGAAATACTTTTCTGTGTTCTTTACTTGCACTTGACGAGCCTCTGGTCTAAGCCCCGATAACACAGCATACTTCTAAGTGATAGAACTAAAACCTCAAGGAGTCGGTGGCCTCATTTTTTTTCAAAGCTGCTGCTTCCATGACTTCAGGGGGATGTGAGTGAAATATAGGTCACTGTCTTCAAACAAAGCTAAGTTAGTGGAGGAATCTATTCTCGTAAGAATTTGATCTTCATTAAACCAGTATTTTCTAGACAGACTTCTCTAGTCTTTAACCACGAACATCTAGAAATAGGGCACTTACCTGATAATCCATACAGAGGGTTCTTACATGCTGTGTAATATTCTATTTGATAGTCTGCGGTACACAAATACATAAACATCAACATTTGTAACACAACTTGACTTTGTTCTAATTCATTTTGGGTTTGATTCATTCCTTTATCGATTTCTCAAATGTATTTATTTCCCTGAACGAGCTGTTGAGTCTAAGAGTAGGTCTGTTGCGCTAGTGGCAATTTACCCCCCCCCCAACTCCTCTTCAGTTACACCCCGATTAATATTCCCTCCTTAAGAATATTTGTTGAAGTTTAAGTTGAGGAAAGCTTAGAAATGTGGGTCTCTATTTAAAAGATCATAATGACTCATCGTCGTCTTAGTTTTTATTTAAAAAAAGAAGTTCTTCCTTAGAATCCCAAAAGGAACCATCTCGTGTCTTTAATATTCCGATTCTTTCTGTCATTTTCCCATTGGGATGGAAACTCCTGGTGAGCAAGGAGCTCTCCTGCTGATAAAAATTCATAATTGATTCCGCCAAGGATGGTTTTTTGACAGAGGACCCAAATCAAGGTTTCCACATGTTCAATAAAATCATCTTTTCTGCTATTCACTAAACAGGTGTAGATAGCTTGGGCCTGTATTCTTCCCCTGCTCATTCCCCATCCTGCCATATCTCTCTAATAATGTGTTGCATCTCTTTGGACTAAGATCGTGATGTGGAATGAACAAGATTCCTGTGGCAGTTTTAAAGAGTAATTAATTAGCTAATCTTTAAGAGTGCCACCAGACTGTTTGCTTGGCTGAAATCGACTAACACGGCTACCCTGTCTGGAAAACGGGAAATGAGAATCTGCTTCAAGAATTTAGGATGAATTATAGTTAGGCCCCCCAGGCTGAAATGAGTTCTGCAGAAGTGGACTCCTATACTTGGGGCTCATCTCAGGATTAGTGTGTTTTGTGATGGAGCTGTCTGCTACTCAGGGCACCAGCAGATCAGATGTGTCTCAAGTTTAGGCTTTGCTAAGACAAGACCTCATGCTAAAAGAAATAGTTCATTGTGCATTTTAAAAAAAATCAGTTGATTAGTTTATTCTGAAAAGCTAATAAACATTCCTGTTCGGTGTTTGTAGCCCAGATGCTGGAGCCTTTGGGTCGTGCTGACATAGACTAATCAGCAAAAAGGAAACCGACTTGTCCGTTTTCCATGTCCAATGTGAAGTGCAGAATCCAAGAATGAAAAATGAATTGGATTTAAGCACATATGCATGTTAATTTTTCAATTTTCTATTCATATTTCCAGCTATGCCAGGAAGGGATTTAAATTATTAAATCAATTTATCTCTGTTATTTTATACTGAGCCTCTATCAGTAGCTCCAGGTGACTGTACAGTTGTTTGTCAAAGAGAATAAAGTAGATCTAGGGCTGTGGCGTTCCAGGTTTCTTTTTCACATGCTAACTCATAAACTTTAGTAAATCGCAATGGGTCTGTCAATTTAAAAGGCACCTCTGAAAAGTATTGTGCCTTGGATAGTTAAAATTAATTGCAGATTTTTAATTATTAAGAGTTGCTGCAGACGGTTATGGATTTTTACCTACTAGCAGGTAAAACAAATAGAGCATTGGAAATAAACACGGAAAACCTAAAATAATTTACTCAGCTTCAGGATTCAGTTCAAGGCTTCAGGTGTGCACTCTTGATATCAGGACATACATAAACACCCTTTCTGGGGTTTCATATAAACAGAGGCCTGGAGCAGCTGCGCACTGTGCATGGAGAATGAAGGAAAAAAGTGGGGCAGAAGAGGAGATGGAACAAGAAAGTTGGAGCAGTGTAGAGCACAGGAGTCCTGTGGCACTTATAGAGACTTAACAAATTTATTTATCGCGTGAGCTTTTGTGGGAGAAAATCCCACTTCATCAGATGCTTTAAAAGTGCCACAGGACTCCTTGTTTGTTTTGCTGAACTAAACGAATAACATCTACCCCTTTGGATCTGATTCGTTGTTACAGGATCAGTTGCTGGACGGGAAGAGATGGGACCCATGGGACCAAACTCTGCTGTCATTTATACCTGTGTTACCTAGTTGATTTCAGCTGCTAGTGGGTGTAAGTGCCCAGAAGTTGGCCTTTGGAGTCCTGAAATATAGTTCTTCAGTACAGGAGCTTTCTGTGTTGGCTTTGCAATCTTAATATTATCTTTTTCAAAATATTAGTCTCGGTTTACACTAGTTGTGCAATGTCTCTGCTATGTGCCAAGTTGTAGAAGACCAAGGTCCATTAAAGAACCTGGCATGTTTGCGTCTTTGACCCTTATCGCTAGTAGACCACGTGCACAGCAAACGGGTGTGTCAGGAGAGGAGGTCGCTAGTTGTATTCACTGGCATTGGAAGTAGTTTATTTTACCTGGCTTGATTGCCACAGTAAAAACATATTTCAGTGGTATGTGCAGCCATGAGTTTCTTCTCGACACTCTCTCATGCACATTTCTTCTTTTACTTTGAAGTTAGTAGACCGTCTATACTGAGAATATAGGCCTAAATTCTGAGCAAAAACCGGCTTCAACACTATTATTTTAATTGTTATTTAATTTAATGCTTGTGAACAGGGTAGGTTGACAGCCATGCAGACAAAAGCACCCAATTTATTCATTGAAACTTGGGGCGGGAGGGGGAAATAGAGGACACATATTCCTTTCTCTGTCCTTGAACCAGAAAGTGATGTCAGGTTTCTACCTGGACTAGAAAGAAACTGACTCCATGGGGGTGAAATTATTCCCTCCCTCCTGCAGGTACACTACACCCAACAGATCAAGATGAGAACGCAGATAAGTGCTAGAATGTCATGATCTGATTAGGACTTCAGAACTTTCTATCTCATACACTGCACAAGCGACACTCAGACATGAGTCCGGTTTGTGGCAGAAAGTTGTGTGAATACCTCCTTCATTTATGGTCTCTCTCCCCCTTCTTTGCCCCTTGATCTTTAAACTCAGTAATGATCTGAAGGCTAAAAATGAGAAAATACTTTCATGCCTCCAGGTTGCAGAGTGCGCATAAAGAACGCTTTGCATGTTCTTTCCATTCCTTTCCTAGAAGTACTAATCTTGTAAAATAGCTGAGAATGTCCAGAAAATACGGGTTATTGATGTGCCAACCAGCTCTCTAGGGGTGCGTCTACACTTGTAAATTAAGTCAACTTAAGCTTGCTTAACTCGACCTAATTTACCCTGCATCTACACTACACTTTCCTTAAGTCGACTTAAGCAAAATAAAGTCGACTTAATGAAAATTGTCGACTTTATTAAACCTCATTTTACTTCGACTTAAGCCTAAAGTCGACTTTTTAAAGTCGACTTAGGCCAGTGTAGACCTGGAGTAGCCCTAAGTCGACTTAGGGCTACTCCAGGACTCCACCACTGCCCTCCCTGCCGGGGGGGGGGGGCACAGGGGGAGCCTGGCATGCCCCCCCACAGGGCAGGGCAGAGCCCTGCCCACCCTGCCCCATGCCCTGCCAGGGTCCCTGTCCCCCTTTGCCCCATTGTACCCAGATACAATGGGACAAAGGCTGAGCCCCCTGGCACTGGGCAAGGGGTGCCCCCCTGCCACTGTGGACCTGCCCTAGGTCCCCCTAGCCCCTAGAAGTCAACCTAGGCGTCCAGTGTGGACGCTCTAGGTTGACTTTGTAAGTTCCCCCCTAAGTCGACAATAAATCTGTTAGTCTTTAAAAGTGCCGCAGGACTCTGTTGTTTTTAAATTTAGGTGTAGACATGCTAAATCGACTTAGCTAAAGTCGACCTAAATTTACAAGTGTAGACACACCCTAGGTGTCATGCTTAGTTCACAATTCCTGTGGCCGTGACAAAGCAACATTTCAATCCTTAAACACTCTCTTTAAAAACTAAACCTGCCTTCCAAACGCCATTATTATGGTGGCAATTATACTTTGTCATGGTGATTTCTGGGAAATGGTTGTATTGGCTGTGGTAAGTTAGAGACACCCGTTGAGATAATATCTTGTATTGGACCACTTCTCTTGGTGAGAGACACAAACTTCTGAGCCACAAAGTTGTCAGAAGTCATAGAAATGTTAGCATGCAGGAATCGGATCGTTGCCGTTTGGGAGACCTCTCCAGTGCGCTTTGTTGTCTTCTATTGCAGAAGCTACTGGAACTTAACTCTGGGGAGGAATGAGTCTGAGTGGGTTCCTCATATTCTTAATGTTGTGTAAAGAGCAAAGACACAACAGAAATCTGTGGACAAGCCAGGTTTTTTTAAAGAAATCCCTATAGGTAAAGGCATTCTGAAATTTGCAAATGGTCTGGATTTGAGGTGCCTCTTGCAGGCCAACCTAGCCACTGCATCTTACAGACAGTGGGTGTTGCAACACTTTGCTTATATTAGTTGTGTTTATGGGACTGCACATCTTTAAACAGTTCTGTTGGGTTTTACAGGCGTAACTCTTGTCCTCTGAAAGCTGCAATACGGACATATTTTTGCAGATGAAAATTCAGTAGGTGTAAAATGGCAGGTGTGCCCAACCACCTAGTACAATGTCTGATTTCTCCTTTGTTCAGAATCTTGTGTGTGTGAGGCATCAAAGAAAGTCCTGTGATTTATTCATGGCTAGAGTGAGGCCTTCCTACTTCCCATCCATGCTGTTATGTGGTGAAAATAACCAATTTCTCTAACTGCTGCACTTCTGTAGTAAGATTTCAAAACCCGATGGGTGAGAAGTGTTCTCTGGGTTGGTCCTTGTCTTCCTATGCACAGGATTGCAGCCTTAGTAGAAGAGGAACATTTCCATTGTTTGACTCCTTCTTTTGACTGTGGAGACTCCTCAGGAGTTGCGCTGTGTCTCCAGGTACTGTTTCTCAGTCTAATTCTTTAGAGTTTTGGAGACTGTGGTAAAATGGCTTTATGAGGTTTTAATTTCATTTCATGTATTTTTCTTCTTCCTGTTGGGTGTCGCCTTCAGCTATAAGAAGCCACAATAAAGAAAGGAACTGACTCAGACCTGGAAACCTCAAGCTGCTGATGGTACCAGCTGTTCAATAGTTGGAAGCTTCTGGGGAATGAGGATGCAAGCCAGTGGAAGGGGCTCAAGCCACAGAACACCGCCCTGCTCCCCCCCCCACACACACACAGTAGAGAAAACATGCCAAATCTCTCTAGTATATTTTTTGGTAAATAAATATAAGGCAGGGCTCGACAAAATTGGCTCCCAGCTAGGCACCAGCAGTTTTATTTTTGGTCGCCAGAGGGTGCTCCTCTGATGTACTTCTGCAGCAGAGGTAGAAGCCAGGCTACAAAACTCAGTCACCATGGTGATCTGGCGCCTGAATGTTGTCAGGCTCTGATATAAGGGTACCACTATTGTTTTTCTGTTGTATAGGGAGTACCCTACACTCTCTCAGTCCAGAAAGTGATTCCCTGGCTTGCCTACATTACGAACACTACAGTGGTACAGATGCAGAGCTGTGGCATAGGCACTTGGTGGGAGCAATGGAAGGTTTTACCCGTCATTGTATTTAATCTCCCCTCTTAAGAGAGGTGCCTGGATCAATGGAAGACCTCAGTCTATGTAAGGCAGCATCAGGCTGGCATGCCAGAAGCCGGGCAGGCATTCTGCTTTTATTACTGAGGTGAAGCTTGTGGAAAAATACAAATTTTACATTGTGCCATAAAGATGGTCAGACCCTCCCTACCCTCTCAGAAGAGTAGGGCTTTGATAGTCGAGGGTCTTTACCTTTCTTTCTTTCTTTCTTTCTTTCTTTCTTTCTTTCTTTCTTTGAAGGTGTTGATGAGCCATGATCAATTCTGCAACCTGCATGTGTTTCTCCTAGTTATTAATAATGGCTCCTACCGGAGTTTCTTGCACATAAGTTTATTTTATGCTGTGACAATAAAGGCAGACTGGATTCACTTCTCAAAAAAAGACAGGAAGTGAGAATGCTACATGGGGAAATAACTGAATCTGTGGGATAAGAAAAGCATGTTCAGAGAGTGAGTCGTTTAGAAGATGAGTGTTAGTGTGTAGAGTTTGCAGAGAGATTTGCTGCTTGAGCCGTTTTAGTTACATCCAAATTCCAATGCTGTTTGTTACATTCTACGTGTCTACATCCTACCTGCAGTTTTAGTTGGCTACAACAGTCTTTACTTCCTGTCTTCAGCAGCTGTTAAACCACGGCTGTGTTTCACCCCAGAGACAGCTGCATTTTAGTAGTGGGATAAAGTGATCTCTGTTTGAATATCATTTTGCTTGTGAAGTGCTTTGGGATCTTTTTGGGATAAAAGGTGCTGTGTAAAGATAGAATGTTAGTTCTTCCTTTTCAAAGGAAGCCATTTGTTAAGGAAGGAAGGAAGGAAAAATCAGATGCACAGCTACATACGTGGGGAATAACTGGATCAGGATGGAAAGGTTGTGGGCATTCTAGTGGATCAGAAATTAAGAGTCAGCAATGTGATGCAATCATAAAAAAGGCTAATATCATTCTGGACTGTATTAATGGGACTGTCGTACGAAGACATGGCAGATAAATATCCCATTCTGATAATTGGTGTAGGCAGAAGTCTTGAGTTAGCAAGTGAATAGAAGATATACAGACAAGTTCTTTAAAACATATAGTTCAGTGGCTCTCTCCTTAAATGAACCACCACATGTATTCAGGAGGAGCTTTTCTTTTATTAATTCACCAGCTACACACAGTTGGGCAACATCTGGCATATGAGGCTGAAGCGTAATTAAGTGCAATTAACTAGATGGGCACAATTTGTTTATGCGGTTCATAGATAATTCAGAACTGGAACATTTATTTAATTTCATAGATTCAACCATGGTGTTGTGTTGTCTTTTTGGTTTGTTTTTTTAAACAGTGCAGCACCCTTTGCACACCAACAGATGATGATGAATAACGCTGTACAAGAAAAGTTGGCATTTCTATTGAATTTGTTACAAACAGTATTAAAGAATGATTGAACAAATTCAATAAATCACCTGTCCTTTTTTTAAAAAAAGGCCCGTGCTTGGTTTCGCTTTCAGGATTTTTAATAAGCATACACTAGCGTAAATGTAAATTAGCTCGTCAGCATTTGTAGATGTAGGAAGAGTGAACACCTGATGTGCAGAAATAAGAATTTTTTATGCTTTCCGTCAGTTGGCGCAGCAACTCAGAACTGGGTTCTGCTGCTCGTGAGTCATTGGCGCTAAAATACTTAGTGAAATAGAGAAGATATTACATCGTGTTTGTCGTCTTTAACGTACCACACAGTGTTTTCCAAAGCTTCTGGCTTCTAGTTCCCTTTAGCGCAGTCACAGCTATTCAGACGACATATACTCTGCCCCTGGCTTGAACAGGGAGGCTTGGACTTTAGAACCTGTATTATCAAGATAGTGAAAGTTGCTCAGGATACTTGGTTAATATATCCCAGAGTCTTTTTTTTATTTTTTCTTAAAGCAACATGAGATCTTTAACTGTGACATGGACCTCCTATAAGAAAGGCCCTTGATTCTACCTGAAGGGCAGGCACCTTTCATAGATAGTGCAGCACCTTCGCCTGGAACTGCATTACAGGAATTGCATTTGAGCGAAAGTCTTTGTCAGGGAATTAAATCAACCCTTTTGGCCGAGAGGAGAAAATGATACTGTGTCAACTGTAGCCATATGGGAAAGAAAGTGCTTTCTGGCGATTATAGCAAAGGATGGGGAGTCGGGGCCCCTGAATTCTGCTTCAGGGCCTTGCCACTGACTTGTGTGATCAAGTGAGAAATCACTTCACCTCTCTGTGGTTGTTTACATGCAGTTGTCTGAAAGGCACATTTAGAAATGGTCACCTACCACGCAGCAGTGGTAAGCTTCATTATCTTTTGGGATGTCTGTTAGGATTTCCAGACGGACGGTGTTATTACAAAGGTTTGTTATGCAAGGAATGATATTCAGAAAATTAACCTGCCTGAAAATTACAGATCTGACTTGAATTCAGTGGTTCTTGTTTCCAAAGTAACGAGACCCAATTGTTTTCTTAGCCCTTGAAATAGAAACCCTTTAATTACACGGTATCAAAATGATGAAAAATACTAAAGTAGTTTCCCTGATTGCAAGAACATCTCTTGGCAGACATGTGGCTATGTTTTTTAATTTTTGCTGATGAATGTTATCGGTTAGATTACAAGCAAATCTTCTCCAAAACAAATACCATAGATTAACTCTCAGCTCCTGTTGATAAACCTGTTGAGGAGGAAGAATTGCCTTCGTGGGAACGAGAAACAGACATAAACCTTTCTGACATGGTAGTGCTGTTTGTTTGCTGATTCTTGAGGCAAACCGGAAAGTTAGGTCTGGTTATGCCAGACTAAAATGTCCTGAAGTTATGAATGATGAGGATTATGATCCATAAAAAGAAAAGAGTTAGGAATTAAACTGCACTGTGGTGTTAATGCTGTAGGAAAAGTCTGAAAAACTAACACCATAAGAGAGAGAATAGAACATACGGGAAGTTTCACATAACTTGAGGGGGAAACGTTCAGTTACGGAAAATGTTCAGTTACAAGCAGTTTCACCTGGCCATGTCACACAGTTTCTCTCATTCCTCCTTTTTTGATCTGGTGTGGGCAAAGCACATGTGTAAACAAAGAGGGAGTAATACCTAATGTTTGATTCCTGCTTTCTGTTCCTGGTTCTGCCTCTGACTGCTGTGTGATCTGGGGCAACTTGTTTTTTTTGTGCCTCGGTTTACTAAGCAAAATAATTGGGAGCCAACATCCAGCTCTGAGAGATCTGGCACTTATCCTGACCACACATCATAAAAACCTGCAAAAAAATTGAGCCTTATTGAACGTTAATAAAAAACCAAACCGGATTATCTGCATTGCATATTAAATAGCAGTGAACAGTTGGAGGGCGGGTTATTTTAAAAAGTGGAATCTTGCTATGGAACAGGGGATAACGTGGGTGAGGTCTTTGATCTTTCCGTAGAAGTACTTTACATGGCTATCTTGCTGCTTCATAAACCTGTCGTATACCAAAACTTAGGTTGTGAAACTAATATCCAACAAACCTCATACCCCAACTAACATGTCCATGAAATTTAAATTTAAAAAACCAAATACATTCCAGTGTAAGCAGATCAGTTATTTTTAGAAAGATAGCACTGGATTTATATCAGTACCTGAAAGTGAAATTTGCTATAAACAAAAATGAAATTGACCAGTCTATTTACTTTGAAATTTCTCAGCCTGAAAAAATGTTAAATAGTGTAATATTGAAAAGCAATTAGATTTTTCACACTTTGTCTTATGGTGCTGTTGATGAGGAAGGTAATTTGTGATTTTTCATAGGGCATCTGCTGAGCATTTTCTGAAAATGAGGTCCTTTTAAGGCATCTCCAGATGGGTGCCCAAATTTTGAGCCACCAAACCTGCTTTACTTGGCACTGACCAGTGCCATATTTATTCATATTATATTACAAATATTTTGTATTCATTGCGGTAACACTGAATGTTCAAGGTAAAGCTTTGGACCATCATCTAGCAATGATCTCCAGTTGCAAATTTGGTCAATGCACTAAACATGGTTGGTTCCAACAGATTCAGGATGGAATCTTTAGATCGAGATGAATCCTTTGAAGCAGATAGTTTTTTTATATTGCAAAGCCTGCTAGATGACGTTCGTGCCAAGAATTCATAGACGCACAGTACATGTGTTAGTCCTTATTGCACTATCCCTCCCTGTATATTTTCATGGTGGGTCTACGATATTCTAACCGCATGTCTGAAAAAGGGCGTGTCCACATGATGCAATACTACAAGTGCTAAAATTATATATAAATGTTTTCTTCTTGACCCCTCCCTGGGGCAAACTGGTCTGCACTGAATCAATAGCAGAGAGGGCACCCAGGCAGTGTGTTCCAATCATTAGCAGGATGTGCAGCGTGCTGTTCTCGTTAATGTTTTACAGTTTAATCAGAAAAAAGTATTCCATTTTTATTCTGATGTTTTCTACTCACATTGAAACCGGTATTTCTATTAATAAATCTCTCCAGACTAACATCCTCTGCGCCAAGTCTTAGCTTGTGAGCAACGTTGTTTGTATTAAGTCACGTTTAAGGATGTAACTTGAAAATTATAGTGTCTTACATTTTATACTGGTACCTTTTTAAGTGAAGAGATCTGGTCAGTCCAGAGACACCTTCATGTATTTCCCGGAGCTGGTCTTCTTCAGGCGTAGCTGAACAAAGCTGGTTTCAGCCTTATGGGGCCATCTGAGCCAGCCCCACACCTGAGATCCACACCACAGACCTACAAAGCCTCGTTTATCGTGCTTACACCAGTGTGAAGCCAATGGAGTAACTGGTGATTTATGCAATATGAGACCGAACAGTTGTTTGCGCAGCACTTTGAGGAGGAAACATGCTATATAACTGCTAACTGCTGCTTGGTAGGAAAAGCTCAAGGATTAGGATTAGGATACAAACTCATTCAGGTGCCCTGTCTTTAAAATGTAGCTCTTCTCCCTCCTGCACCGCACTTCATTTTATTCAGGTGGAAAGATGCTTTTATGTTGAATCTTGATTATGAGATCATTTGCAACATGCGCTACAGACCAGCATGAGAAAGAGTGCTGTGACGTCCCAGTACCCCCTTGTTGAATGAAGAATATAAAGTTTGGTCTGTAATGCAGCATATAAAGATTTTACTTTAACAGCGTCTTGTAGCTGTTCTTATTTGACTTGAGTGTGTAACTAGATGCACCTACAGCAGTGTATCTCAGATCCTGTTTTCAGTACTGTTATCGATTTGTGCTTTTAATTGTTCTGACTGTTTGAATCAAACCGTTCCATAAATATTCATTATTGCTGTAATGCGACACGCACGCTCCCTGTCTTATTATATCAGAGGCTGGTACCTATAGGTCAGCTAAGTGTTACAATGTAATTTACTGCTAGATCCTGTGAAAAGAACTTGACTATATTACGGTAGAATTGATCTGATCTGAAAACAGCCGGTATTTTTCCCAGGAAAGACCCACTGGTATGGCAAAGCTTTTGAGTTTGGCAACTTCATGTTTTGTCCTGCACAAATTCTAACATGTCTGAAACTCTTAGAACTTATCTAAAAATAATGTTTAAAAATTCAGTCATTGGGATATCGATGCACATGGTTTCACCCTGCCAGCAATAGTATCTTGAGACTTAAATATAGTTCTGAAATTTTCTAGACAAGGCAGGTGGCAGACTGCTGAGTAATACAGAGTTTACAGGCAATGAAGTTATTTGAGTGATAGCTTACGGGTTATAACAAAATGTGTATTGAGGCTGCTGGTATATATTGATGCTTTTTGTACGTGGTAGAGAGAAAGAGGGTTAAGTTTCTGATTTCTCTGCTAGCACCTTTGACCCAACCTCATTGTTCTAGTTATCTGTTTTAGATACTTTTGAGATGCTCTTGTGATAGAATTACATGCGTTGCAATAGCTAGACTCAGCGGCTGCCTTTGCTATGAAAATGACAACAGATGGGGGGAGTTCTCCTGCCTCTGCAAGCCAGTGTTGAGAACAATTTCTCCAATGGCATCAAAAAGATTAGCAGAGTATAGGGCCCATGTAGAAAAGAATGCTTGAGGCTAGGGGTAACACTAATGGTAAAACTCCCATTGAATTTAATAGGGCCACGATTTCACCCTAACACAGTTTGTTTTTGCAGTGTTGACACAGCAAGAGGGCTGAGGTCGGGAGGTGGGCGGGAGGAATAGCCAAGAGACGCGAGTGCTCAGATTTTAGATCTTTATTTTATCTACTCATTGGTACTAGCCATTCTCCAGTGTCCTGTCTGGCAGTGCCATTTCCTCTGTCCTGCAGGTTTGCTGCGTGCCCTTGAGTGACATTCATTCATCTTTACTCTGCCTAGCAAGGATTTGATAAAACAGTTTGTCTTGCAGAAAGCAAACTGATCCTGAAATGCAAAGCAAAAGGATCTTGACTTTTTGCAGTATGACCTAGTTTAAAAGTAGCAGATTTGAAATGTGATAGACCTCGACTTTAGCAAAACTTTTGATATGGTTTCCCACAGCATTTTTGTCAGCAAGTTAAGGACATATGGGTTGGATGAATGGTTCAGAAGGTGGATAGAAAACTGGGTAGATCGTCAGGCTCAGCGGGTAGGGATCAATGGCTCAATGTCTCGTTGGCAACCAGTAACGAGTGGAGTGCCCCAGGGGTCGGTCCTGGGGCTGGTTCTGTTCAACATCTTCATTAATGATCTGGATGATGTGGTAGATTGCACTCTCAGTACGTTTGCGGATGACACCAAGCTGGAGGGAATGGTAGACACGCTGGAGGACAGGGACGGGATTCAGGGAGACCTAGAGAAATCGGAGCATTGGACCAAAAGAAATTTCATGAGATTCAACAAGGATCTGTGTAAAGTCCTGCACTTAGGACAGAAAAATCCCATGCACTGCTACAGGCTGGGGACCGATCGGCTAAGTAGCAGCACTGTAGAAAAGGACCTGGGAGTTATGGTGGACGGGAAGATGAATATGAGCCAACAGTGTGCTCTTGTTGCCAAAAAGGCCAATGGCATATTGGGCGGCATCAGTAGGAGTGTTGCCAGCAGATCGAGGGATGTGATAATTCCCCTCTATTCAGCACTGGTGAGGCCGCATCTGGAATACTGTGTCCAGTTTTGGGCTCCCCACTACAGAAAGGATGTGGACAAATTAGAAAGAGTCCAGCGGAGGGCAACAAAAATGATTAGGGGGCTGGGGCACATGACTTACGAGCAGAGACTGAAGGAACTAGGCTTATTTAGTCTGCAGAAGAGAAGACTATGGGGGGATTTGATAGCAACCTTCAACTACTTGAAGGGGTGCTCCAAAGAGGAAGGAGCTAGGCTGTTCTCGGTGGTGACAGAGGACAGAATAAGGAACAATGGTTTCAAGTTGCAGCTGGGGAGGTCGAGGTTGGATATTAGGAAAAAACTTTCTCACTCGGAGGGTGGTGAAGCATTGGAATGGGCTACCTAGGGAGGTGGTGGAATCTCCATCTTTGGAGATATTTAAGGCCCGGTTAGACAAAACCCTGGTTGGGATGATTTAGTGGGAGTGGTCCTGCTCTTAGCAGGGGATTGGACTAGATGAGCTCATGAGGTCCCTTCCAGTCCTAAGATTCTATGAAATAGTCGTGTAAGTTTGTGTGCTGCTCTTTTTCAGAGCTATGGAAGCGCTAGCTCAGTGACGGTGCCAGAAACACTTTTGTTTGTTTCAACCCTGGATGGAAGTTTGCATGCTGTCAGCAAGAGGACAGGATCAATCACATGGACTTTAAAAGAAGGTGAGTAGGAGGTGTCATCCTGCATTCTCTGTGGGAGCTTCAGTAAATGTGTCTAATGTTGCATATAGTGATGCTGCATATATTTTACCAGGACAATAATGTTCAGCAGATTGTGAGTTTTTAAATGATGCCACACAAGACATATTTTGTACAAAATTTATCATAGTTTTGTAAAGGACGAAGAATAGGGGTACAGTCTGGTACACTGTGAAGTCAACATAATCTTTGAAACAGATGTAGCTGCTGAAAGATATATTCCTTAACACTGCTGTTCTCCTCTTGCACCTGACTTGATAGCTACATTAATCCTGTTTCTCTGTATATTTTCATATTTGGGATCTTTTTCTTTAGCTCTGATTTTTCATTTTTTATGTTTCGGAACATTTGGGCAGAGCTGATAGAGATGGTTACTGTACCAAACATCTTAATTCAGGCCTGCACATCAGCAATATTTGTATAGTTTTATTTGCCTCTGTTGGGACGAAGTATTCCTTTTCTAAGTTTTCTTCTCTGCACTGGGAAGGCGATTGTGGCCATTTTTTTGATGTGGACCTTCAAGGATTCTTTTATATTTTTGTCCTTTGCAGGTTGGATTACACAGAGCATAGCTTGCCCCCCATCCGGCTGTGGAGGCCCATAGTAGGGAGCATATTGCTCTAATTCTATGAATACTGCAGTGGCTCTGTTTTTTTCCTGACGTAATTGAAAGTGTTGAGTCTGGTTTATAGACCTTCACACATATAAGCTTCTACTTACTAGTAAGAGTTATTTTCCATGGGTGGCACCATGGCAGTCGAGTCATGGTACAGAACTCTGAGCTGCCACCCAAATACTGTGTCATGTGGGTGTCCTGTAAGTATCTGATTAGATAGAAAGGTTTCTTAGGGTTCTTCTGGTGATCCGCCAGGAACTGGAGGCAAAAGATTTGTTGTGGAAGGCCTGGAATATGCTGCTCTCACTAGCACAATGAAGTCAGTTGACCTTCAGAACATGATGTAAAGCCCATCTCTTGTCTCCGATGCGCACCCGGGGCAGATTGTAATAGAGGGAACACAAGTTCAGTGGTTCAGGTCTGTCATTGTTGACATGGAACAAGCTATCGGTTTCCTGCCCGAAAACACGGCACTTAGTACAAAACGAAATGGTTGTGGTTGGACTCTGATGGTTGTTTCCACATGAAAGATACGTTTGAGAGGTAGCCCTTTCTCTTCACCTTCTGCAAATCCAGTAGAAAGCAGCTAAATGAAATGATGTCCCAGTGATTACATCCTTCCACTCCGTGTTTGTAAACCAGTTGCCCTTTCAGTTAGTAGGTTGAATTGCTGGTGAAGGATCGTGTTCATCTGATCTCTGTAGTTCAAACCAATTGTTCTGCCCTTATGAGACTGGCCATCTTTTGAATGTAGTCCTATCAAACAAGCCATTATTTTTCTAAGAGCGGAAAGAGCACTTTTTAAACCTCTCTTATCCAGAGTAGAGTAGGAAAAGCCAGGGAGCCAGAAATTGCAAGAATCTTGGTTTAGGGATCTCCTCACAATTTTCCCCCTCTATTTTCATCCATATAAATGTTGGCTGGAGACTCCCTCGATCTCTGCACAGTCTTGATTCGAAGAATTAAAGTTAATATGCTCTTAATTCACAGTTGCCCATAGCTATATTAATATTAAGAACAACTTTCTCTTGTACTGATGTAACCCAGCATAATACGTGTATAAAAGTGTATAGCCCTATCCTATGTAGAATTACGTACACCGGTATAAATTCAGTGGAGTAGCTGACCTTTATCTGCAAGCAGCCTTGCCAAGGGAAAGAGGTTACTTGCCTCTGAAAAGGAATGAGGCTATCTAATGAAAATAAGAGAGGATGCTAGCTTAAATACAGATCGCTTAGGTCAGCGGTTCTCAACCACTATGTTGGGACACAAAAGTGTGTTGCAAAGAGCCGGGAGGTGTGTCACAAAAATTGGCAGCTCAGCTTGGGGCTCCCACCACCCACCCCTATCTGCTCCCCTCAACAGCCCTCTTCTGCTGCACAACTCAGGCAGCAGCCAGGGCCAGAGGAGTAAAGGGATTTAGAGGCTGCAACCCAGAGATCCTGGGCTGGGGACACAACCTGCCCCACAAAAATAAACCCGGCCCCATCGAGCCAGACCAGCAGGGCACCAGCCTGTGCTGGCTTGACTCTGCCCCCACCCAGGTCCCGGAGTGTTGCATCCTCCAGAATGCCGCAGCCTCCAAAATGCTCCCAGCCCAAAGGCCACTGCCACTGGCAGATTGTAGTGTGTCGGGCAGGGGAACATCATCTGTCAGGTGTGTCGCAATGGAAAAAAGGTTGAGAACCACTGGCTTAGGTAACTCTTCCCTATTAAAAAGCATTTCAAAACGCCCGTGGTACATTAGAACCACCGGACTGGCTATTCCAGTTGGGTAGGACATTAGTTTTATTTCGTTGACTATTTAATAGTCTAGATCCGTATCTGAGTGCACACCAACTAGTATGCTGCGAAGCGCTTGCCACCCACTAGTTTGGGTTTGTATAACAAAGAAAACCACAAACCTCGATGCAAAAATATACGGTGGTAACCATTAGCATTGGAATTCATTTCAAAACAAGCTGCCTCCCTCTGGGTTAGCATAGTGTGGTGAAATCTCAGTGGGCAAAGAACTACCTGTCTGACCTGGAAATTGAATTTGAAAATTAGATTTCCAACTGAAAGTGGCCTTTCTGAATCTTCCGCTGCCGCTCCCTCTCTGTTAACAGTGAGTCTGCAAAGCACACAAAATGTGTTTTGAAATGTCTACGTTGCGCACGCTGCATGGGTTCTCTGACAGCTGCTTTGTCCCTTAGATCCTGGAAAACGAAGCGTATGTTGTTATTCACATGGCTTGAGATACTCCGGAGGTCACTTCCCGCACAGTGAAGCCAGTTATCAGTGAGAGCGGGTTTTGTTATTACACCTGAGAAGTTAGGTGTTTAGCAGGACCAACTGGTCTATTGCCTTTCTCTTAAAAACAAAACATCCATATGTCGCCATGCAATGAAACTCAATATCAGGAGGGAGGGAGCATTCACTTTCTAAAGTGGTGCTTCAACAAACACGAATACCTTCCCATTTACAGTTTGTCCTAATTAGCACAAAAACCTTATCTTAGGAGTGCCGAGGAAATGAACTAGTGCCTCTTATCAGCACAATAACCTCTTTGGGTTTACTGCCTTCATCTAGTGCTGCCAAGAAAGGTGGTTTGAATTCTCTTCTCTTGTCCTGGTGTGCAGCACAAATAAACTCTCGGGGCATGGAGAGAGCCAACAGTTTAGAAAGGAAAGTGCACTCTGGACTAGTTCCCTGCAGTGTGAACTGAGGGCCCAGTTACTGCAAGCTGCTGAGCGCCTTCAGTTTCCATTAGTTTCAGTGGGAATTGGTCCTCAGCACTTTGCGGGGTTGGGACCTCTGTGACTGGCCGTGTAATGGATGCACGTCAGAAAGAGGGTCCTAGAATTAATGGAGAGCAACAAAGAAGAACCTTTCTCCTCAAATGACCTAGCCATGGCATTTTGCAGCACCACAGACTGAACGTGTCTCTAGGAGATCGATTTGGTACAGAATTACAGATCCAAAGGTTAAAACCCGTTGGAACTTTAGAGAAAGAAACTGCTCAATCCATGCACGCGACCAGCTCCTCTGTTCTCAGCAGGCTACAGAGACCTGTGAGTCAGTCTCTTTAATCTTTCTGCGAGAAGTTGCGGCACTTAGCTGCGATGATGCTAGATACATTTTTTTAGCCCAGGTCTTCTGATGAGACCGTCCCTTGGGAAACCATTTTTTCCCAGATCATTCCACTGCAGCAGCAACTATTTCGGTTGCTGTTTCAGAACCTGCCACTTCTCCTTTTCAGTCCTTGGTTTCAGGTGTTTCTATTCACCCACAGGCATGTTAAATTGATGGAAATCTGCAGTGAAATCTCATGCTTTTACAAAGAATTGTCAAAGGGCAAATCTCCCTGTAGCTCACTTTTTTCCTGAGAGAGAGAGAGAGAATTTAAAGTGATAGATATCTGCTTTTAGCATTGTCCCATTTGCTAGGAATTATTCTCAAATATGGCAAACATTTTACTTTAAAATCCCAGGTTTTGCCTTCAAAATACTGTCTAGAGTTATTCCAGTCTAATTTAGTTTATTATTAGGGTCCATCTACCGTACAATACAAGCAGAGATGAGACAGGGCATATGACCGCTGCCTGACTTAAATTGTTGATGTCAACAAGACATAACTCGGCTCCATTAATGAGGTAAAACCTGAGACAACCATTACATAATGAACTCCCTGCCTCTGTTCTTTCTGTAAGTATGGCTTCAGAAGGAATCTAGAATCAGCCTTTCATTTATTTAACCCTTTATTTTTCCAGCAGAAGGTTTTGTTGTATAGACCTTTTTTAAAAAGAGTTGCAAAAATGAAACTGGATTGGAAATGGGTGAAGTCTCAAGGAATAAACTATTTTCTACTTCTGCATCGTGGGGGTGGGCACTGAATGGAAGTTTTTTCCATCTCTTATCTCCGGGAGCTAGCTGTCTGTCCAAGGGCTTTGACGGGACTGTGTCAGATGTGGAACAGCCATGTTTAATAATCTAAGACTCATGAGATGTAATCATTTTATGTAATGGTCAGTGAAGTGAAGTTGTTATATTGTGTTTGTTATAAGACTTTCCTGGATGGATGTACTGAAGTAGCTTAATAGGGGGCTGTGGAAAAACAAGCAGGAAGGCAGAGCAAGAGTTGTGGATAAGCAACCCTTCCAACAAACATCGGAGAGTAGTTACAGGATAATGGCATTCTTCCAGGCTTCACCTGAAAGTGATACAACTTTGCTAGATTGGGATCCCAGTGATCAAAAGGACACTAAAGAGCTAAAAAGGTGGGGGAGGCGGGGACGGAGACTAGAGGAGCAGTTATTAGTGACTGTCCAGGGAGAAGTCTGACAGAGAGAGAGGCTGGAGTCTGAAGGAGCTGGTCTTCCATAGATTGCCGGAATGAATGGTGAGCCTCCTGCACTTACTCAGATCAGTTAAGGCCTTTTGCTCATATATTAGTTGAAAAATCTTAAATACTCGTATATATGAAGAAAACCCACCATACCCTTTCCTGTTCTGCTTAGGCGCAAGTTGTAATGTAAAGTAACACATAATGATGGATTTCGGCAGTAAGAAGAGGAGAGCAATCTTAGTCCTATGGCACTTTTAAAGACTTATAAATAAATCTGTTAGTCTTTAAAAGTGCCCAGGACTCTGTTTGTTTTCCTGCAATAGACTATCACGGCCACCCCTTTGGAACTTTAAATTAAGGTGGCATTTCAAATTAGCTTTGGGTATATACAGAAAATGGCAAATGCTTCTGTTAAGTCAAGCTTTACTTTCAGTATTACAAGCACAGTTTGAGGCACATCCCAAGTAACTTTGCAGGTTCTTTATGAACGGATTATGTCCAGAAACAGTAAATAGTGTAATAGAAATGTGAGGCTTGATTCAGATCTCACCATTATTCTCCATGGACTTACTCCTTGCATTCATATAAATGAGGGAATAGTCGGACTCTTAGACTAAAAAGTCTAATGGCAAGAAATAGTCTTCTAAGAACTTGTCTAGACCAGGAAGTGAGTGATTTTGAAAATGTGTATTGTTGTTCTGAGTTTAAAAACCTCCCAAACAAGTATACCATTTCAAAACCGAAGAGCAGAGCTTTATCATCACCAGCAATCACTTGAGGAAGTGATGATCATAGATAAGGCTCTTGGCAGGGTTGCTCAAACACTGTTGCTGAAGACTGATATTGTCTGTCTGTCTTTACACTTATCAAAGGCAGTTTATTTCTTCCCACAGCAAAAATTTCTGTACATAATCCGTTCATAAAGAACCTGCAGAGTCACTTGGGATGTGCTTGTAATATTGAAAGTAAAGTTTGACTTAACGAAAGCATTTGCCATCTTTTGCAAATTTATGACGCTCTTGTATCACCAAATAATTTCCTCTCTCCTTTGAGGTCATTGTGACGAAAAATACCTCCGCTTACGGTGGTTCTCTCTCCCTTTAATCGGACTCACCTGGATTATGATGAACTCTATGATTTCTGATCACTCTTTGGTTCATAGGAGTCTTCATATTTTTCATTATTTTTTTTTAATTATTGAGTTGACCCAAACCCTACATCAAGCTTCTAATGCTTTTTCTTTGCTACACATCTTCAGTGACCAGCTGATTTGGAAAGTTGGCATCCAGTGTTGTATTAGCTGAATATCTTGAAGATCACGGACCACTCAAAAGACACTGAGAGAACCCTTTGTGTAGCTCTAACTGGTAAAACCTACCATGCTTTTTTCTTCTCCACAAAACTTCAGACTATTTTTCTCCACCAAACAGATGGAAATGGGTTGTTGCAATTTGTTCTAATATGTGGTTGGGTGGAAAAATTATTCTGTTTAACCAACGGGCCTATGGAGATAGAGTAGCTATGTGATTACTGGTTGTACCATTCCAAAGGTCTTCAAAACATAATTCATTTTAGGGCTCATTGCTATGGCCCAGGTTGCATGCTAAAACAAATCAGATGCCAGCTCTCGCTGTAAAGTGTATTTGTGTCCTACACCAACCAACCATAATAACTATAATAGTTTATCTTTAGGTAGATGATCGAGTTAAATAGGCAGTGTCCTGGCTTCGGCTTTCCATAATACATACATGCTAGTGTGTAGGTTCATCCGCACTTTATTGCCATGGCCTCCCTGAGTGATCTGATCTACAAGCGTAATATTGCTGAGCGTCATAACAAGAGTGCTGTCTTCACACCCGTGAATTAATTGGCTTTCTTCCAGAAGCTTTGTGTGCTTTTGAATTAAATTGCTCTGTCTGCTTTAAGAAGGATCCTCTTTTAGATTTAAAAAGCAAATAAAACTAACTCTGGATCCTGTTGCATTTGGAATTCTGCTGCTCTCTGTGGAGCTGGTTAGTGGAAGGGAAGAAAACACTGAAGTTGGGGGCCAGGGATGTTCTGCTGTTGTTCATAGCTTGTGACAGTTTGTGTGAGGTACTACATGGAGAGTGGAGGAGACTTCTCAGGGTCCACAGGCACCCTGAATCTATTGCCTTCTTCTTGCATAGCTCTGCTTTACTGTAATGTATTTGACCTCTCTAGTCCGTGGGAGCCAGCATCTTCCCAATCAAAGCCTCTCATAAGAGAATGTTTGAGCCATTATTTCCTTCCTCTTGCATCATTTTGTGGGGGAGGGGGAAGAGCTGATATGGTAGCTGTTGTGATCTCTACCTACTGGTTTATTTTTTAAGATTTCCTTACAGATGAGGGTGAAGGATGCATGCTTTGTGCACATATTCCTCTTGCAAGGGTACGTGCTGCAGACTTGTGTATCTCTGCATGTTGGTACCAGTATTATCAGTCCCAGCCGCTCAAACCTCAGGCCCCCAAAACAGTATGAAGTTAGTCTAAAAATTAGGAGATTAAAAAAAATGTTTTTAATGTGCCTACTTGTGGTGATTGTCTTTAGGGATCATGTTTTCAAGCTTTCACCTGTACCCAAAAGGACTAGAAATTCCCTTTTTTAAATGCTGGCTGTAGTTCTCATGTAATCATGTGAAATCAGAGACCGGCCTTTAAGAAAAATACTAAATACTATGAAACTTGCAATAAAATCTGGCAGTGAGAATTGGCAATGCTGAGAAGGAGGTGAATATTAGATGTCTGGGGAAGTGTCACGGGAGAAATCATTAAAATGAACTTTTTCTTGAGTGTTCAGACCTTTCTGTCTCGGACCAATCTGAAGGAATGTTTTATGGTTCTTGGGACACTGGCTTTTTTAAAGTGACTTTTTAATTTGTGAAATTATTCTGTATCCCAGAAATTATCCTTTCGATTAAAAGGTTGAAGGAGGGTCTTTCTGGTTTAAATCTCAATCTTCTTCCTGCTTAATTCTGTGGCGGTGTTCCTGTCTATTTCAATGGGAACAGAATCAGGTCCTCTATTTGCAAGATGCATCATAAATTAAGTGTGAAGAAGGCCAAGAAAGCATATGCTTGCCTGCTTGCTTAGAGACAGACTAGCGAGTGATCATAAAATACAGATTAAAGAGGCATTAAAGAGTCCCTTTTGCATTCAGATATTAAGATTTATATTCCTCTCTCTATTTTCTACCACCTGTTAACACTAGTGAATGTTATATGTGTTTAAATAACATTGATCACGGAAACCTCTCATTGGGACTGCCCCAGTAACTATGATCTGCTTCCTTCTGGGTAGCCAACGACCATAGACTCATAGACTTTAAGGGCAGAAGGGACCAGTATGATCATCTAGTCTGACCTCCTGCAAAATGCAGGCCTCAAGACCTCACCCACCCACTCCTGCAATAGGCCACCAACCTATGACTGAGTTATTTACCTCCTTAAATCATGATTTAAGGACTTTAAGATACAGAGAATTCACCGGTAGGTGAACCATGCCCTGTGCTACAGAGGAAGGCGAAAAAACCCCAGACACCAGGGAACTTGTTTTTAGAGCAAGAAGTAGTGTTTGTACCCTATAAAACTGCCTTTACATGCAACGTAGTGTGCTTATGGCCAAGAAAAGATATAGGGCTGACTCATGACATGAGGAAGCTTCATTCCTGTTGATGGTTTTGGGAGGCGTCCGTTGAGAGTGGAGGAGTGTGGAGAGGGCTGAGGTAGCTTTATAGGGTGCAAAATTGTCCTGCTGCTGCTAATAGAACTATATCATAAATTACAAGCCCTGTTTTCACTGTCCGGTGGGTGCAAACAATGTCATGGTGCTGTCTGTACATTCCTATGGATGACTCCCTTAAACACTCATCCTAATCCTGGGTCTGGTGTGAGTTCATGACTTTGAGTTGCCTGTGCATTGACTCCTGTATGTTCTATGTGCAGATCCTGTACTCCAGGTGCCAACCCACGTGGAAGAGTAAGTCTTTTTCTCAGTTTCCGTCAGCCCTCTTTTTGCTTGTTTGATTTTTCACTGACATGAAGCTGGGGTTAGTTGAAAATACGCGTGGGTTTAGTTTCAAATAGGGAGCTGTTAAAACACCCCAGGTAATCGGACAGGAGATTAAAGAGCATGCTCTGAGGGGACACACTCCGGTATATAAACTTCCTGATTGTTGAACTCCAATGAAGTGTCGACTCCCCCCATAAGGACCAAACTTCGTTCCTCCTCCTTAGCCCTTAGCGAGCTGTTTTATTCTGCGCAGCAAGTCCAGTCTTACGGGAGCTTTCATTCTAATGTTTTTAAAAAATGGACTTCCATGCTCCTTGGGTCTGACGCTTCTGTGTGAAAAAAGCCAGTTACAAAATGTGGAATGATTTTGAGGAGGATTACTGGCCATGGGGGGCTGAGATAAAGTTCTCAGACTAGTCCCCAAATTAGATTTGAACTATGATCCCTATATGCAAGGCGTTCTGCATTGTATTTGTATCGGTGACCCTAGCCTTGGTTGGACTAGAACAATACTGAGCGTAGTTGAGATGTAAACACGCTGTGCCAGTTTTGAGATTCATTCCCTTTGATGTTCAGTTTTCTTTCATTTAAAAGCATAATTCATAAGTGTTTCCAGCTAGCAGCTATTCTAAAGTTAACGAGCAAATGGGCTCCTGCCCCAGGACAAAATATTGACCATGACTACTTCTCTGGTGACAAGTGTAATGTGTTTGATTTATTTATAATCACTATTTAACTCCTAGGCCAGCATTTCTTCCTGACCCAAATGATGGCAGTTTATATACGCTCGGTGGCAAAAATAACGAAGGCTTGACTGTGAGTATAGTTTGGCTTGAAGGTTTGCTAATCTGTCTCCACATGGTCCCTCATTAGATTGCACAACATGTAGGTGCCTCAATGTCCTTCCCTCTTTCCTGACTGTTGTAAAGTTCTGCAGGCTGTCCATGAGTTGCATCATTTACAGGAAGCATGTATTTCTTAAGAAGGCCTGACAGCATTGGCTAAGCACTGTTCAGTGCCAGTTTTGGGATACAGATTACTGGAATGACATTTCAGCTGCATTACTTGCTGGTTCAGAGGTCATCCTGTAGTTTAGGACAGGCAAAATGTACAGCCGTCCTTGTGAGCTTTAGAGAACCCCTTTGGCTTGAGGGTACCATCAAAAGACACACCACTTTGACCCACCTTTTGATCATTTTGTAGCCCTTGGTAATATAATGATGGTAACACCATTTCTGTAGCACTGAGTAATCCACACAGCACCCTGAGAGCAAGATGTATCCAATATAGCCCAATCACCTGGGGCTGAAAAAAATAACATTTTTAGCAATCCTATTGAGAAGTCCAAGCTATACTAGGATGAATGCGGATTCTCTGCTGTCTCAAATACCAAATGCCATTATAATGCTTAGTAAGCAAGCTAAACTGTAAACCCTTCCAAATATTTACATCAAAAATTGTCAACCCTGCAGATGTCAGCTGAACATTTGACTGAAAGCAACAGCTTTGCGATGAAACTCAGATAAAATGTTTGGCTTCCCACAAGTTTCTTTCCTGGCAGCCAGTATGACTTCCTTTTAGAGCTTTAACTTGGTTTTTTGTTTTTAATGTTTGAACAGAGAAGTATTTGCTAACAGGTTTTTTCTAATGCACCCATACACGGCCTTAATTGGCGTAAATATTTTTGGTCCTGTTCGTGGATAAATCTAAGCAGCAATCAGTCCTGAATATCATGTTTCCTTTCGCCTGTTAATCTCAGGTAAAAATATTCTGGCTGGAAGAATCATGGTAAATGTTCCAAGCTAGATGGGAATAATTTCACTGTTCAAAGCCCTGGCCTCTCTTGCCTTTGTGCAGCACTTCTCTATGTCCCATTTCTCTTCCTGATGAGGGTCTCTTAAAATCCTGGAAGATTTTTCACCAAGTTGATCCATGCCCAGAAGCGTTACAGAATTTGGGGATCATAATAATTCCTTGCCTCTTTAATAGCACTGTTAGCATGAAGATGATTGAGCTTTGCAAACACTGTTACACTCCTGTAAGGCAGGTAAATATATGTGTACCCATGAATAGGGGAGGCAATTAAAGCATAGTTTTGGGACACAGACAGAGGTGCCCAAGTCAGCAGTAAAGTTAGAAATAAACCCAAGAGTCCTGCCTCCAGTCTTTGGTGCTAGAATTATTTTCTCCATGCCTATTATACTTCTGGTAAAACAGTGAGATGTCCCCAAATGTGCTGCCTTGGTTCCCTTTCCCTTGAATCCAACTGGGAAAATTGCACTAATTTCAAAGTGTAAAAAATACCATGATTTTAAATGAGTTTTTGCATTTTTTTCCCCCCCTAGAAACTCCCATTTACAATCCCTGAGCTGGTGCAGGCATCACCCTGTCGCAGTTCGGATGGGATTCTGTACATGGGTAAGTTCTAGTTGAATATCTTGGTGTTTTAACTGAGCGAGAAGATTGCAACATTCCCAACAGCAACTGAAAAATACAAACTGCCTTAACCAGACTGACCACTCTTGCATAAAAATGTCATCTCGGCCTTGGCTGTTAATTAAAGCCTTTTGTAATATTTTCTGATATCGGAGAATCTGTTAAATTCAGCACTTACTGACGTGGGCAGATAGAAAGTCAACTGCCTTCCCTTAGAAGAATAGCTTCTCAAACCATTGCATCGCCTTATGGTTTTTTTTAAAGTTAATCTCCCGCTACAGAAAATGTAGTAACTTTATTCTGTGACACAAATACATATTAAGCTCACAGAATATTTAAACCCCTTCTTGTGCTTATGAATGGGCTTGCATCAGCCAGCCAAAGGCCTCTGCCTTCATTACAACTATAACCAGTGCTTTTTTTCTAAAAAAAAAGGTACCGGAACTCCTATTGATGTCCGTCGTGTCATAAAGAAATAACACTGAAAATAGTGCAGTAAACAGTAAATTTTTGAATATATCAAAGAAATAAAAATACAAGGTAAAAACTGTTAAGTTTTATTAACTATGCAGGCCGCTAATATACTGAAAGACAACCTGTGAGGTCTTACAGCAGGGGTCCTCACACTTTTAAAATAGGGGGCCAGTTCACGGTCCCTCAGACTGTTGGGGGGCCGTATTATAATTAGAAAAAAACGTGAATGCGTAGCTATCACGTCTGCTGCTGGCCTGTGTTTCTGGGTACTGGGTGGCAGGCAGTAATGCATCCACACACTTTTTGTTGGTGCTGTGGGCTCCGGCCAGGCCCAGAGTGTGGGACTGACTGACCGATGTTAGCCTGCTGGTCTGCTGTTGTGTACGCAACTAGTAGCCAATGTTCCCTCTAGGTTTGGTGGCTTGTGTGCAAAATTTTCAAGCCGTGTGAAAAACTTTTTCAGAATAAATTTTTGGGGAAAACTCACAAGACAGAAATTATAGGCATTAATTGAAGATAAAGTGACTGTAAATAGAATTAATTAATTAATTGTGTTTAATTAATTTAATTGGAATGAATTTGGAATTGAAATCTAATTTTAAGAAAGGTTTTTATTTAAAATTAATTTTTAAAAAGTTTTAAAAAAGAAGGGAGAGAAAGAAAAAAGAGAAGGAAGGAGGAGACAAAGAAAAAAAGAAAGAAAGAAAGGAAGGAAGCAAAGACAGAAAGAGCAGGAAGGAAGGAAGACAAAGAAGAGAAAAAGAAAAAAAGGAAAGGAAGAAAGAAGAGAAAGGAAGGCAGGGAAGAGGAAGACAAAGAAGAGGGGAAAAAAAGGAAAGGAAGGAAAGGAAGAGGAAGAGAAAGAAAGCAGCCCCGGGGGTCTGGAGGGGGCGGTGGGGGCTGCCGGCCTGCGCGGGGGTCCCTCCTTGTCCCCACCCCCACCCCTCTAACCCGGCCCGTCTCCTTGTCCCCACCCCCACCCCACAACCCGGCCCGTCTCCTTGTCCCCCGCACCCCACAACCCGGCC
>ML685805.1:4543593-4584809 GCA_007922175.1 Pelusios castaneus | reverse complement strand
TCTCCTTGTCCCCACCCCCCACCCCTCTCCAGGCCTCCCTCCAGCCCCCTTACCTGGCCGGAGGCTGGGAACTGCAGGGACGGCCGGCAGAGCTGCTGCCGGCCAGTCCGCTCCCGCCCTGAGCACGCTGTAACTGCGCATGCTCAGGGCGGGAGATTTAAATCTCCCCAGCCCGGCCGCAGCCTGCACAGCTGGGAGGGAGCACCGGCGGGGACCGAACGCGCCCCGGCAGGGCAGACAGACCCCGGCAATGGAGCCTGATCCTGGCCCCGTGCCGGGAGCGGGGCGGGGTCGGCTCTGAGCCAGGAAGTCGAGGCGGCCGGTGGGCGGGAGAAGGAAAAAAAGGTGCCGGAACGCCGTTCCGGTGCGTTCCGGCAGAAAAAAAGCACTGACTATAACTGGGTCAGAAAATCGAGTTACAACATGGTTAAAAGTTGTAGTGTAGATGAGACGCAGGTGAGGACCTGAACAGTTCAAATCTGAAGCTGAATTCATGATTGTGGGCAAGTTGAATCTACACTACAACTTTTAACCATGTTATAACCAGACTCATTAATAGCTGGGAGGCTGTACATTACTCTGCTTGCGTGGCGTCGCTGGAGATGACACCACATTTGTGCAGGAAATCAGCACTCTTGCTCTACCGTCTGACTCTCCAGTTCATATTCCTCTATTGAAACCTGTTGGAGAAAAGAGCAGGTTAACTATTTGATGCTTCTAAAATAGGCATACAAAGCCAAATGAATGCTGCAGACTATGGCTCTGCTGTTTGGATTATGAGAATTAAAATCCCTCTGAAATTTGGAATCACAGAATCATCGGGTTAGAAGGGGCTGCCAGAGTCATCTCGTTTGATGCCCTGCCAAGATGCAGGATTTGTTAGGTCTAAACCAGAGGTGTCTGATCATTTGGTGTGAGGGGCCACATTGCTATTTTTTTCTCACTTGGGGGGCTGGGCTGGAGCAGAGGTGGGGCTGGAATGCCGGACAGCAGCCTTTGGCAGGCCACAGGTTGGATAACTCTGGTCTAAATGGCTATGCAGTGACGGATGTCTGTTCTGTTGTCTAACTGTTCTCACCTTCCCCCCCAGCAAAGCTAAAACAAACAGCACCTCAGTCTTCCTCCTCCCCTAGCGTAAGGATTTTCAATACTCCCTTCAGTAACTGTTTGCCAATCGGATACTGTGAAGGCGATAAACTCATTTTACGGGATAGCGCTTATAACGGTAAAAGTTACGTGGTGCCATTTCTCATACAAATCTTGCTAGGCTTGTCAGTACCTGGTAGGAGTTAGTAACTTTAAATGAGGGCTGATATTGTTTGGTTGTTATCAGAAATTACTTGGTTTAAAAAGAGTTTCTAACATTTTTAATTTTAAAAAGTTATGAAAAACGCCCAAACGCTGGGCCAATTGGAAAATTTTCCAGCCCGTATTTTGTAGGAGAGTAATATTCAGACTGAACAGTAACGCAATTTAAATGGTGATTTCAGGAAAGAAGCAAGACATTTGGTACGTGATAGACCTCATCACTGGGGAGAAACAGCAAACCTTAACGTCTTCATTTGCGGAAAGCCTTTGTCCGTCAACATCCCTCCTGTATCTTGGGCGAACCGGTAAGACATCTTCCCCTCCTCCACTTCAGAGAAAGTTTGGGGTTGCTGTTTTGTTTTAAAACCATTGCAGGCCCATAAAGGATAACCTTGATGACAAATTCAGGTTTGTTTAATCTCCTATAATAGCTTCTGGAGATGGTAGTTTTATAATGTACGCAGGAAAAAATGATTAGCTTTCAGATAGCAGTGGAGAAGTGCCATTTTGTACATTCACAGACGGTGTGGTCCCTGCGTATAGTGGTACTTCTGTCAGCGATTCCTGGGGCTGACTCCATTTAATGATGTGCCTTGCTAGCAGATTGCATCTGAAGCTTTTTGTCTTCATAAATAATGGGTTGGGGAAGTGGAGAGACGGCAGCTGTCATAGTGAAAATACATATGCTCTGTTCTAAGCGAAGAAAATTAAAATAGACCAAAGGCCTATATCTGGCATGCGTCTCTGTAGACTCTGTTTACAAACTTGCCATTAAATCTGTAGATGAATCTATTTAAGAATATTTTTTTAAATTATCTTTATTGCGAAACTTATGTTACAGAGCATATTGCATTTAATTTTGAATAGCAGGGATTGTTGTAGACACAGTTAGATAGACAAAACCCTGGCTGGGATGATTTAATGGGAGTGGTCCTGCTTTTAGCAGGGGGTTGGACTAGATGACCTCATGAGGACCCTTCCCGCCCTATGATTCTATGAATGTTACAAGAAGAAGTTTTGGAGGAAGAACAAAGAGATAGTCGCATAGACTGGGAGCAGCCTGACACGCTTGGTTCTCTGAAGTCCCTGTTGAGCAGTAGATTTCAGTAGAACAGAAATTAGTTCTGCCTTTAAGTTCTGTGAGTTGTAAGTATATCTGTTAGTGGAAGGAGACTAACTACAATGTGTATTGTCCTGAGAAATGTCTGGTTAGAGGTAGCTCGTTCTGTTGGCTCCGGATTTTTTTTTCACAGCATGTGACTTTTTTTAACAGAATACACTATCACAATGTATGATACCAAAAATAAGGAGCTCCGCTGGAATGCCACCTACTTTGATTATGCAGCTACTGTACCTGATGAAGATGTGAAATACAGTAAGAACTTTAATCTCGACCTTCGCATTTCCTTTTTCTTCGCTTTTGATGTATCGCTAGAGCATGTGGGAAAATATCCTGACTCCGCAATGGGCAGGACCAACACCTCCACCGCCAAATCTACACACTGATCTGTTTAAGATGCCCCTGCTCTGCCTTCTTTACCTCTTGGTCCACTCCTCACCTCCCCTAAAGTTAAAAACTCACTTCAGCCACTTAGTCCTGGAGTCTCTTCTCTGATCAGAGTGCATACATGGCAGGCCTGTAACTTGTCCAGTCTGGAAAAGGATGGCCTTACTGCTCTGCCACTGATTTTCTGTTTGACCATGGTCAAATCACGTAATCTCTGTGCCTCAGTTTCCATAGCTGTAAAATGAGATAATAATTTACTGCCACATAAAGAGGTTGAGAAGCTTAAATCATGTTTATAAAGCATGTTGGCATCATTAGCTGGCTATCACTAGAGAAATGTACGGTATTATTAGTGTTGATACTATTGTGAATGATCTCAGCAAGTGGGAAAGTGCAGAATTATATATGACTATTGGAATAGGATTACACTAATATAAGTAACATTAATTAAGGCGAGGCTATCATTGCCCCTTAGTTAAAGCTGAATTCTTTTGTGTTTAAAGCAGGGATTCAAACTTTTCGTTTTCTATGAATAATGCAAACAAGGAGTCCCCTGGTACTTTTGAAGACTAACAAACTTAGTTTTTGCATGAGCTTTCGTGAGAGAAAATCCCACTTCGTCAGATGCTAGGAAAGGGATGCTAAAAATTTTTCTAGCATCTGGTGAGGTGGGATTTTCTCCTACGAAAGCTCATGTGATAAATATATTTGTTAGTCTTAAAAAGTGCCACAGGACTCCTTGTTTGTTTTGCTGAACTAGACTAATGTGGCTGTCCCTTTGGAGCTTATGAAGGATTGGGGTCTATGTTTTCTGAATCTAGTCATTTACAATAGAGCATTGAAGAACTTTCCGCCTCTTAGTGGGGAATTCCCAGTTATACTGGAGTGTGTTTGTTTGGAGCTAGTACTGTTACATGATGATAGTCTGTATGTAGAGAAGAGGAGGTCTGCAAGCCCTTACAAGTACATGGTGAGGAGCCAGACTACACAATATATTATTTCTACTGATGAGACGGAAGAATGTATTGACATCAGGATAATTCTGAGAACTCTTAGGGCTAGTCTTTTTCCATATAAAATGAACCCACCTAAGGGCTTGTCTACACAGAGACTTAGTGTGAGGCACGCCAAGGTGTGAATCTGCGTGTACAAACTGGTCCTGCGGATCCTGCTATCTTGCATTAAAAGTTCCTGGATGTGCCCAGCAGTCTGTCAGGGTGCGTCTACACTTGTAAATTAAGTCGACTTAAGCTTGCTTAAATCAACTTAATTTACCCTGCGTCTACACTACAGTTTCCTTAAGTCAACTTAAGCAAGTTGCTTAAGTCGACTTAAGGAAAATAAAGTCGACTTAATGAAAATTAAGTCGACTTTATAAAACCTCCTTTTAATTCGACCTAAGGCTTAAGTTGACTTTTTCAAGTCGATTTAAGCCAGTGTAGGCCTGGAGTTAGCCCTAAATTGACTTAG
Source organism: Pelusios castaneus (assembly GCA_007922175.1). NCBI lineage: Eukaryota > Metazoa > Chordata > Testudines > Pelomedusidae > Pelusios > Pelusios castaneus. The sequence goes on along the minus strand of ML685805.1, from coordinate 4,580,524 downwards.
GGCTACTCCAGGACTCCAGCACTGCCCTCCCTGCCGGGGAGGGTGGCTCTGCCCTGCCCACCCTGCCCCTATGCCTTGCCAGGGTCCCTGTCCCTCTTTGCCCCATTGTACCCATGTACAATGGGGCAAAGGCTGAGCCCCCTGACACTTGGGAAGGGGGGCCCTCCCGCCCCTGTGGACCTCCCCTAGGTCCCCCTAATCCCTACAAGTCGACCTAGGCATCCAGTGTGGACACTCTAGGTCAACTTTGTAAGTTTCCCCCAAAGCCGACTTTAAATTTAGGTGTAGACACACTGTCGACCTAAATTTACAAGTGTAGACACAGCCTCGGAGTGCAAATACAACATCTAGTCCACAGTAGCAAGTCCGCACGGCCAGCGAGTGCACTGTAGAGTCACTCTTTGGCTGGCAAAGAACTACGTCTCCTCGTGGGCAAGCCTTGGCCGATTTTCGTAGCAGATTTAAGGCTCAAGAAACTGCAAATGTATGTGTTGCTCTAGCCATGAATAAGCAGGAAACCGAGGTGACCTCTTGTGTATGTGTATGTTTTAGAAATGTCCCACTTTGTGTCTAACGGAGATGGATTGGTGGTGACGGTGGACAGCGAGTCTGGGGATGTGCTGTGGATTCAGAATTATGGTTCCCCTGTGGTAGCTTTTTACATCTGGCAGCGTGAAGGGCTACGGAAAGTAATGCACACAAATGTGGGAATAGAAACTCTGCGCTACCTGACCTTCATGTCGGGGGAGGTTGGACGAATCACTAAGTGGAAGTACCCTTTCCCAAAGGAGACAGAGACCAAGAGCAAGCTGACGTGAGTATAAATATTAATATTGTTTTCAGGGTCTGATTGATTGGTGCTTTGCAGAACTTTGATTAAAAATGGTTTCTATTCAGTTACTTAATAGAGCTATTATTCTATAAATTGCAAGATAGTAGAAGGAGAGAATATATAGTTGGCTCCTTGTTTTTTTAACAATTATGGTACATTGTGTGTTGTTTTGTATAGGAAAAAATAAATGCTGATCATCCCCACTCAAATTTCTTAGTCTCTAAAACAGTGTACGATTGTGTCTGTAACTCAGATGGTAAAACAGCCATTTGGAACCTTCTCCCTAACTTTTGCTGTTGTTCTAGGCCTACGCTGTATGTAGGGAAATACTCAACAAGCTTGTATGCATCTCCATCAATGGTGCACGAAGGAGTGGCTATTGTGGTAAGTTAAGTACTTCGAGATCTTGGTATCATGTTTTGAAAAGTCCACTTCCTATTATTAGGTATAGTTCTGTGCTGAAAAGTTGTGGCCTGACCCTGTATCTGAACTTCTCCAAAGTTTGGGGTGTTTAGGGTCATCTCTGGTTATTGTTAAGACTGTTTGACCTGCCAAATCATTGGAAAAATCAATTTGTCATAGCAAAAAATGCAAGCATCAGTCAGCCAGAAACCTCCCCACCTTCACCCCCCTCCCCCCCAGTATACTCAGTGGTTTTTATTTTTAAATCCAGTAAGTACTTACATTCATTCAAACGAGAAATAGCCATATTACACAGAGCATAGAAGGAGTGATTCTGTACATATTGTGGATTATTTAGTGATTCCACATCTTGTTGTGATAAAGCATATTATGTTTTCTTAAATTACATGGTTTGTTTATCACCTGTCACTGCTCAGCACTTCCCAGCTATAAAGGAACGTTGTGTAGGATACTGTCTGGGGTTAACATTTGGAAAGGAGCCTTCACAAATACAAGGACTAAAATCTTATTTAAAAAAAGTAAAAGCTTGTAGGAGCTCCCCAGATACCTGCTGAGCAGCTAGAACGTCTGACATAATGAATTGCAAATCAAGGAAGTCCCAGCAAACCATGAAAGCTTGACGCACCAACCTTATTTCAAGAATGGTTTCCAATGCTCTAAGTCATTGGTTCCCAACCAGGAGTGCCCGTATCCCTGGGTTATGCAGAGGTCTTCCAGTGGGGACCTCAACTCGTCTGGCTTTTAAAAAGCACTAGTGAAGTTAGTACAAACTCAAATTTCATACAGACAATGACTTGTTTATATTGTTCTGCATTCTGTGCACTGAAATGCAAGTACAATATTTATATTGAAATTGCTTTATTTAGTAATTGTATGAAAAAATGCAAAAGAGAGCAATTTTTCAGTAACAGAGGGCTGTGACGTTTTTGCGTCTGATTTTATAAGGAAGCCGTTTTTAAGTACGGTAGAACTTGCAGGCATGCAGGACAAATCAGACTTCTGAAAAGGGGCATGGGAGGCTGGAAAGGTTGAGCACCATTGTTGTAAGTGCTTGAAGATCTTCAAAGCATCTGACAAAGTGGAATTTTCACCCACAAAAGCTCATAAATTTGTTAGTCTTTAAAAGCGCCACAGGACTCCTTGTTTGTTTTGCTGAACTAGACTCACAGGGCTCCCCCTTTTGATCTGCTGTAAGTGCCATTTAATTGCAGCTAGTCAGAGACAGTCTATGCGTGGCTGAGTTAGGATGGAAACCCTCTCACATCTGAACCAGAGGGTGTGAGTTTAATTTCCACTGCAGGGCTGTTTATACACCACTGTTGGCAGTGTGTTGTGGTTATTGATGTTAAAACTGAAACTCAGTACATGCTGTTGAGGACACCAACATGTTGATGACATGTTAAGGTTTTGTTTGCTGCCTTTGTGGCTGTCCTGGTGGAAGATAAGATCCCCTTTTCCTAAAAAACAAACCCCAAAAAATCCAAGAGGTGGGGCAGAAGAGGGAAATCCATCTTTCTAGGCAACATGCCTTCTCTCAGTGATGAAAGGTCTAATGTTTAAGGCTCTGAGAGCTATGGCTGAAGGCATTATGGCCGCCATATAACATGTTTGCTAATGCTTTCTGACCCTACAGTACGAGAGGCATTGTTATATGAAGTAAACTCCAAATTACTGTAGAGCATCTCACCTGCACTTTAGCAATAAAATGTTGCAAGTTAAACATTTCCATAATTTCAAGGGCAAGCTTGTGGCATTTCTGATATGACTTTTGAGTTATGTCCCATGTACTGTCTGATTTAGACTTCGCTGAGGCTTTGTAAAGTGTTGCATGGAGATACAGTTCTTTGTTAACTGTAATAATAAATCTCTGTCTTTCTAGCCGCGGGGCAGAGCCATACCTCTGTTAGAGGGCCCCAAAACAGAAGGAGTCACTATTGAAGACAATGGCGAGTGTGTTATCACTCCTAGTACGGATCTGAAATTTTCAGCAGGATTGAAAGAAAAGAAATTCAACTATTGGAGAAACCACTGGCTGTTAATAGGTATGAGGAAGTCAGAATAGTCGACCCTCGCTCTGTGTTGCATTGCCCTCTGGTGGATAAAAGCAGTAAGCTAAACAGATTGTTGTTACCAGATATTTTTAAATTACACCCAACGCAACTACATTAAAAGACTGTAAAAGATGCAAAGTTGAGCACTCAAAAGCAAGAGAATGCCAGAACTAAGTTTTCTCCTACAGCCCTAATTTGGCCCCCTTACACGTATACATTAAGATAGTTTTTAATTACATGATCGCATCCTTTTTTTCCAAAGGTTCCCGCCTCATTGAGGGCATAGCCAGGGATGAGCCTGGGTGGGCCAGAGCCCGCCCACTTGGAGCGTCTCGGGGCAGCTTCTGGTCACATGACCGGAAGCTGCCATTGGCTGGGTTTCAGGAGCCCAGCCAAAAACCAGGGGTTGGCGATGGGCTGGTCTCATTCCGTGCATAGGATGGGTGATGTTCACTGAATGTGTAATTATTCAATATTCATTTTCAACAAGACTCAAATCAGAACTTTTGAGTCAGAGCTCAGCCAGGGCCTGAGCAGACGTCCAGCTGAAGCCAGTGGCCATAAGCAATAGCTGTAGGGTTAGAGCTGTTAAGAGCAAGAGGTAGGGCTTCACTTCAAAGGGCGTGTAACAGATTTCAGGTACTTACCCAAATCTTCCACGCTTTCCACAGCGGCAGATCTCTGGCGTTAAGGTTTATTCTAAACTGACAAACTGCGATGGCCTCATTGTTAATTGTTGTTGTTAATGCCAATAACCCCTGAGTATTGCTGCTTGGCAGAGATGCCAGAATGAAGCATGTTTCCCCTCAAAAGGCACAATTCTTATAACAAATGTTGTTTTATTTAAAGGGCATCATGAAACACCCTTATCAGCCCCTACGAAGATCCTGGAGAAATTTCCAAGCAGTTTGCCTAAACGGCATGAAAATGTGATCCCAGCTGACTCTGATAAAGCCAGTTTTGAGGAGGTTTGTGAATAACCTGATCATTTTACTGAACAACTGAAGAATCCACTAGAAAATTACAGGGGAGGTGGGTTTGGGGCAGGGGGATGAAAATTTTGGGAGAACTTGGATTCTGTAGACAAAGGATAGGGAATTTCCCAAGTCCTTTGTGAAAATACCCTCCCATGCGGTGGTGTTGGTTTTACTGTGTGTTAGAGCTTTTTATTTCAGATTTAAGGAGTTCGTTCCACATGCAGAGCACCCACTGCCTTTAGTGGAAATAGTTTGAGTGAACTGCAGGGTCCTCAGGAGATTTTGATCAATTGTCCTGCGAGCCACCTTAACATATAAGAGAGCCGTGCACGTCACTAAGCTTTTAAGAAGTAGTCCCCTTATTTAAATGTATTTTGTAGCAGTACTAACATATAACGTACATTATCCATTGAGACTTCGGGCTGATAGTCTTCTCTGTGTCTAGGTGATTGGCATAGTTGAAGGCTCCTCGAAAGAATTGCCTCCTACCGTTCCAAAGGGCGTGGAAGAGAAGACCAGCCAGTCTGTACCTCGGCCAGAGGCTCCCGTGGATTCCATGCTGAAAGATATGGCCACGGTCATCCTGAGCACTTTTTTGTTTGTCGGCTGGATAGCGTTTGTCATCACCTGTCCAATGGTAATGCTGATCTCGCTGGGGAGTCGTGTGAATTCTGAGAAAGAATTGTGACGCTGGGCAGCCGAGTCTGGTAGAGATAATGCAGGAGGCAGGGAGGAAGAGTCATGATTTCATAAAAGGGCAATTACGCTTTCACTGTTAGCTGTCGGTAGTAATGGTTAGTGCTGCGATAACGCACAGGTGGGGACTGTGATAACTAAGACGACTACATGGTTGATGTGGCAGGGATTTCTGTGACGCAAACCATGACGTGCGGAACTTGTCCTCTTCCCCCTGTGAGTCTCTTCCATGGATTTTTTGCACATTTATTATTTCTCTCTCTCTCTCTCCTTCCCTCCCTCCATTGTATCCACCGGACAGGCCCCCCCAACAACTTTGCACAGGGTGTTGGCTCAGATCGTGTGTCTTTGTAATGTTTAACGATAGCTGTTCAGTCTAAAGATGCTTTTGTACGGGAAAATAAACTTCATATTTTGCTATTATAACCAGCCAGGCTGAGCTGGCACCCAGACTATACCAGTCTATAACAAGATAGAAAACAACATTTGGGTGATAGAGACTTTATTAACTGCCCTGCCAGAAATAAATGAGGAGTCTCGAAATGAGAAATCTGCCCTTTCTGGGTGCTGACCCATGGACGTACCCCTTTGTCTTCAGGTCTGTCAAGATTTTTATTCTTTCATTAGTCTGGAATTAAGACCATCTCTCTTCCCTCCCGCAGAGCGTGCAGCAACAGCAGCTGCCCTTTAGTACCCCCAGCGATCTCCCCCCAGAGGCAGACTTTCTGGACACATCCTGTGCGCGGACAGAGAGTTCAGCTGCCAGCACCCCCAACATGTCCCCCAAAGCATCAAACCTTTCGGTGTATTCCAACCTCTCTGCCTCGGATGGTGGGAGATGTCTCTCCCCTGAGCAAGAAGAGGGAGGTAAAGTTAATCTAACTTCTTTCATATAGTGTGTCCCAATGAGAACATCAGAAAATTCATGATGACAGTTCCCCCAATGCCAGCGGTAACAAAACACATGAGGGAAGGGGACAGAAATAAGTGTTGTTTGACAATATTTCATAGATTTTTTTTTTTTAAGACCAGAAGGAACCAGTGTAGTCATCCAGTCTGGCCGCCCGTATAAAACAGGCTGGAGAAACCTCCTCCGTTGATTCCTGCAGGAAGCCCGTGACTTCTCGTTGAGCTATCGTAGCAGTTCTCACACTGCGGATTGGGACCGGTAATGGCGTGGCCAGGGTTGTCATTAGACTTGCAGGGATCTGGGGCTCAAACCAAAGCCTGAGGGTTGCAACCGCCCTTCCCAGGGCTGAAACCTTGTAGCTTTGGCTTTGGGCCCCCTCCATCTGGAGCTGCGTGTCTGTGTAGCAATTTTTGTTGTCCGGAGAGGGTCACGGTGCAATGACGTTTGAGACACGCCAAACTAGAGCATCTCTTAGAAAGACATCAAGTCTTGAATCCTGATTTGTGTCCTTCGTTGGGTATGTTCCTTCCATCCCTGTTCTTGAGCTCTTCTAGTGAGAGGTGACTTTTCAGATCCTTTTTTCAAGGGTGACCAAAAGTTATTGTTAATTTAGGCTTAAGCCTACTGCTGACTTCATCAGAAGCTTTGCTTGGGTCAGGCATGCAGGATTGGGCAGCTGATTGGCACATGTGAGATGGGTTGACTGTCTCCAGACCCTAATGCAGAAGAATCCGGCTTATTTTAAAAAGTTGTTCTATTGGCATTAATTAAAGTCAAGAATTTTAGAACCCTGGAAACTGGACTTCCCTCCTCTCTGCCTTCTGCATGTGGTCCCCAGTCCTGTTAGGGAAGGAAGTCCCACCTCCAGGACAGAGCAAAGAAGCCTCCATCAAGGCCACTGTGTTACACCCACCCTCCAGTGCTGTCAACTCGGCACTTTCCACCAACGCCAAATTCACGGAAATGTTATAAAAACTGGAAAGAGCTTCTGGGCTCATGTATTTCTCCAGCCATGGCCTTTTGTGTTGTAAGAAAATTCCAGAGCCTTCCTGGGGCTGCCCTGATCTGCACACAGAAGGTTTGAAGTCATGAATTGAGTAGTCTGGTGTCCAGCCATGCAATTTGCAGGCACAGATGTCGTTTGCATGCCCAAATCAGAATGTCAGCCTGTACAAAAACTTGTCTGTAAATTATATAGAATTTTGAACACCTGATCCTAGATACCTTCCCTCCGTTCCTTTTTCTTAGTTCTCAGTGTTGTGCATTTGAACTGGAGAAGATTTTACATACTGACTCTGTCTGGATATGCACCTGTAAAGTGCTGACTTTTAAAATCTGCCTCAGATTAATCCCTTCTCGGTTTGTTTTTGTTCAGATGAAGATACACGTATAGTAATGGTTGGCAAGATTTCATTTAGCCCCAAAGATGTACTGGGACACGGAGCTGAGGGAACAATTGTTTACAGGTAACAAGACAATATGTGCATTTGCTTTTAGAGAACAGTTAATGTGTCCCACTGCTGTGTTTTTGAGTATTTATATTTTAAAACATTCTTTTGCTCTGGTATGAATGGAAACGTTTCCATGGAACTTTGAAAAGTGCGTATGTGCGTGCATGTGTGAGTGGGAGATTTCTCTGCAGTGTCCCTACACTAATAAAACTCCAGCATTATGTTATTTGTAAATGCTTGTTCAAATGAAAGCATTGAAGAGAAGCAGCAGCTCCTTCTGTCCCCAGTGCTGGAAAAGTGCTTTTTTAATATGTCCCTATGAAGTCTGTTCTGTTGTAACCCACCAATCTCAGCAGCACAGATTGACACTCAGAGCTTTCTCTGCTGCATGCTTCACTGTCTGCAGAGGGACATTTGATAACAGAGATGTCGCCGTGAAAAGAATTCTCCCCGAATGCTTCAGCTTTGCTGACCGTGAGGTGCAGCTGCTGCGGGAGTCGGACGAGCACCCCAACGTGATCCGCTATTTCTGCACGGAGAAGGACAGGCAGTTTCAGTACATAGCCATTGAGCTCTGTGCTGCCACCTTACAGGAGGTAACAGGTCACTTGCAAACCTACAATATTGCTGAAGCAAAACGCTTTGGCTCCTGTGTAAATGCAGGCTGCGGAAGGCTTCTCAACGGCAGACTCTTAACTCTCCTTAGGGGGTGTAGTTCAGGCACCGGTCACATGCGGACAATGTTTCTGATGCTACCCAAATCACTGTCTGCAATTAGTTATTTACTTTCACAACATGGTTGTTTGCTGTGTGGGTGGTTAGAGGTTTTCCTTATCAGATCATCACCATCCTGAGCGGTCCCAGGGAGAAAGGAGTGCAGGGCTCCCTTCTGGCTGGGACCCAAGCAGCCCTGGGAAGAAAGGAGCGTGAGGCTCCCTTCTGACCGGGACCCTCTTGGGTCCCAGCAAGAAGGGAGCCGCAGCCTGGACTCCCTTCTCCGAGACCCGAGCGGTCCCAGCCAGAAGCGAGCCCCGTTCTCTTCTCCCCGGACCCTCGCTGGACAGGGGATCCCCGGTGGTTCCCCTGTCAGCTGGAGTGCCGGAATTACCAGTGCTCCAGCCGACAGGGGATCCCCGGAGGGTCTCCTGTCGGCTGGTCAGCTGAAGCGCCGGCAATTGCCGGCTCTGGCGCTCCAGCTGACAGGGGAACCACTGGGACTGGAGTGCTGGCGGCTTCCTTCTTGCCCAGAACCACGGAGGTCCGGGGAGAAGGGAGCACAGTTCCTGGCAAGCAGGGAGCCTGTGCTTCATTCTCCCCAGGACCCGTGTGGGGGTCCCGACAAGAAGGGAACCCTGGTTCCGACCTGCGGCTCCCTTCTGCCGGGAAGCCGCGGGTTCCGGTGAGAAAGGATCCGTGGCTCCCTTCTTGGAGGGATTCCGGTTTCCTGGGGAAGGAAGATCAGCAAGGAGGCACTTCTGCCATGTCTACACTTGAAAAGGTAAGTCGACTTGTTAAGTTGATTTGAGAGAGTCGACTTAACTTTTCAAGTGTAGATGCAGCCATACTGTGGAAATAAGGGAGATTTAGTACTGAGAAGCAGAGTGGAAAGCTAATGTGCTAATTTTTAAAAATAGCAAAGGAGATGACCGGGTAATTACAGGTCTGTCAGCTTGACACTGATCCTGGGCAAGATAATGGAGTGCCTAATACAGGACTTGATTAATGGAGAACTAAGGAGATAATGTAATTAATGCAAATCAACATGGGTTTTTGGAAAATAGGCCCTGTGAAACTAATGCGATATCTTATATTGATGAAATTACAAGTGTGGTTGATAAAGGTGAATAGAGTTGACATAATAGTTTGCCTTCCGTAAGGCATTTGACTTGGTTGCTTAGGATCACCACACGAGAGTTTGATTTAAAACCAGAACAATATAACATTAACTTAGCACACATTAAACGGATTAAAAATTGGCTAACAGCTAGATCTCAAAATGTAATTGGATAGTGGAAATTATCATTGAGTGGATGTTTTTACAGTGGGATCTTGCAGAAATTCGGTCTTGACCCCATGCTATTTTATCAGTGACCTGGAAGAAAACATAAATGTCAGCACTGATAAAATTTGCAGATGGCAGAAGAATTGGGAGAGTGGCAAATAATGAAGAGGACAGGTCACTGATTTAGAGCAATAGGGGTCACTTAGTAAACTAGGCGCAAGCATTTTAATATGGCTAAATGTAAATGGCAATCTGGGAATAGAGAATGCAAGCCGTATTTACAGAATGGGGGACTCTCCTGAACATGATTATCTACTGATAAGTCTGAACATTACTCCCAGTGTTGATGCTGTGGCCAGAAGAGCTCATGTGATCCTAGGATACACAAAGGGGGAAATCTCACATAGGAGCAGAGAGGTTATTTCACCTGTATTTTGCACTGGTGTGACTGCTGGAATACGGTGCCCAGTTCTGGGACCCAAAATTCAAGAAGGATGTTGATAAATTGCAGATAATTCAGAGAAGAGCTGCAAGAATGATTAAAAGGACTGGAAAACATGCTGTGTACTGATTAGTCTCAAAGAGCTCAATCGATTTATCTCAACAAAGAGTAGATTAAAAGGTGACCTGATTGCAGGCCAGAATTGTCTATATGGGGAACAAATATTTAAGAATGGGCTCTTTAATTTAGCAGAGAAAAGTATAAAACAATCCAATGGCTTGAAGTTGAAGCTAGACAAATTCAGACTAGACGTAAGGCAAACATTTGGAATAGCCAGAATAATTAACTAATGGAACGATGCAATAGTGAGCGATTCTCCATCACTGACAATTCCTAAATCATGATTACCACCAGGAATTATTTTGCGGGTCTATGGGCCTGTGCTGCACAGATCAGACTTAACGGCCCCTTCTGGCCTTGGAATCTAGGAATGTGTAGAAATCACTGGTTTTTGGTTTGGTGCCCAAACTGGGGGGAAAGAGGCAAATTGATTTGCGTGAGACGCAAAACAAAAAGTTTCATTTCATCTTAGTGAGGCAAGTAGAGGGGGGCAAGCTTTTCTGAAATAAAATGACAGTACAATTCTAAATGAAAAGACATTTTGAATTGAAAAAATCCAAACATTATGTTTTGAAAACGTCTAAAACTTAAATGCTTTGTTTTTCTCCTGTTTACTTTTTCTGCGTAGGGGTGGGGTTTGACCAGAACCAGCCGATTTTATTCTAATCCACAACAGGTTTCAGTCAATCTGAATCGGCATTTTCGGGGGGAGGGAGTGAGACAGGCTGAAAAATTTCACTCTGCTGATCTACTGAGCAGTCTGTTGCCCTTCACTTTTATTTAGGCTCTCGTCGTCAGTAAAAGTCCTTCATTTGAAAAGCATACTGGAGTGGACCAGCACATGGGCTCTCTACCACTGGTTTGTGGAATTTCAGTACGGTCTGATGTCTTAGGTTCACCTTCGGCTATGGGGCAGGCTCTTCGGAGCACATACCCAGCTCTCCTCAGCCTGAGTAATATTTGCCTCTGTTGAGGAAGCTATTCACTGACTTGGGATCGATGTAGAGACCAATGTAGAAGGACCAAGCTGGGGTTTTAGGCTTAACTTTCTGTTTTCCTTTCTGTAATGTCTAGTACGTGGAGCAGAAGGACTTCAGTCACCACGACTTACAGCCCATTACCCTCCTGCAACAGACGACGTCCGGTCTTGCTTATTTACACTCCCTCAATATTGGTAAGAAGGCCCCTGTGTTTCAGTTTCAGGGGACTGTATGTTTGATTAGTTCAGAAGCAAAATAAGCTGGCGTGGTGCGAGGCGTGTGGTTTGTGTGGCTGGGAGAGATGGGGACCAGCCATTCTTTTTCGTTCCTTCTTTTTAAATCAGTACCATTCCACGATACCCATTCTCAGAGCACTAGGAACCAGGGGATCTGGCTTCTCTTCTCAGCTCTTGCACAGACTCGTATGTGACACCACCTCTCTGTTCCTCAGTTTCCCCTATTTGTAAAGTGAGGGTAATACTTCCCTGCTATCTTAGAATTTGTTTTGAGCTTCTCAGCTGCTGTAGAAGTGCAAAATAGAACAGATGGACGGCTCTGCAATAAATAGGGTGTACGATAAATCTAACGAGAATTCCCAGGAACTGAAGGAAATGGGGTAGAATAGGCATTCCGATGAACAGGCCTTGAGTTTAAGCCTATGGATCCCTGACCATGAAGAAAAACGGGGTCAGCAATATGAAAGGATTTCATTCCAAATAAACGACACAATTAAAAATGCTCGTGGTGCTCCCCGCTGGAAGTTAACTGGTGTTTGTGATAGTCCACAGGGATCTGAAACCTCATAATATCCTGATTTCAATGCCCAATGCCCACGGCAAGGTCAAAGCCATGATTTCAGACTTCGGCCTGTGTAAGAAGCTGGCAGTGGGCAGGCACAGTTTTAGCCGTCAGTCGGGGGTGCCAGGCACCGAAGGATGGATTGCTCCAGAGATGCTGAGTGAAGATTGCAAGGAGAACCCTGTAAGTTGAATTCTCTGTATCTTAAAGTCCTTAAATCATGATTTAAGGAGGTAAATAACTCAGTCATAGGTTGGTGGCCTATTGCTGGAGTGGGTGGGTGAGGTCTTGAGGCCTGCATTTTGCAGGAGGTCAGACTAGATGATCGTACTGGTCCCTTCTGACCTTAAAGTCTATGAGTCCATAAGTTCTATCCCATTGGCTGTTTCTCCGAGGGTTGGGGAAGTTCTAGGGAGAGGGATTTTCAATTGTCACTTAGCTGCCCAACCTTTACTCCCACAATTCATTGCCTCTTCATTCAAGCTGGTTTGGAATGAAAAGATCCGTGGCCTTATTTTCAAAGACTCTGAATATAACATGCTCTGATTGAGGGCTGAACTTCTGACCGGTGGGCGATTAGTGTATTGTCTTATCCTGTACTGTATTTTGTAGTCAATAGTGAAACCGAAATGATCACCCAAGGGTGCAGCAAAAATCGGTGACTTACTGGAGGTGGCCTTTAAAGATAGAATGGGACCATACTAGAAAAGTGGTAATGCTTTGTGGGCACTTGAGATGGGATGTTCTTGGAGGTGGGCTTTAGTGTTCTAATTACTTTTGAATATTGTGGAGAGAAGTCTGATTGCAGAAACTTCTTTTCCTCCCAGACACACGACTGACTCGTGAAGTTGACCCAAAGTTTGGAATAAAGTATATTGCAATGTGGCTTATAAACCATATGTTCATTTGCAGACCTACACAGTGGACATCTTTTCAGCTGGCTGTGTCTTCTATTACGTGGTATCTGAAGGCAGCCATCCCTTTGGCAAATCTCTGCAGCGGCAGGCCAATATTCTGCTGGGTGTTTACAGTCTTGACTCCTTAAATCCCGAGAAGCATGGTAAGCTGATCGATGTTTTCCTACTCTGTTGTGTAAAGCACTGGACAGTTTGTTCTGCATGCCTTGCGAGCTCCCAAAACACCAGTGGAAATGGTCTGACGCCTATGAACCACCAGGATGCTGAAGTTGCAGATGAGCTAATTTACAAGCACCTACATGGAAAGTGCCTTTTGAAAAGTTAGAAGCCCTTAAAGCTATTGACATTACTGTCCAAAAATATAGAATCACAGAAACTGGAAGGGACCATGAGAGGTCATTGAGTCCAGTCCCCTGCACTCTTGGCAGGACCAAGGACCCTCTTAAACCATCCCTGAAATTCCAGGTGATAGCAAAGTTTTGAGCCCTCCAAGTTTTACGGTGATAGTCTTAAGAGCAATTTCATGTATGTTCAGGATGTTAGAGACTGAATTGGCCTTTGCTCTGAGCTGTTTTGGTTCAACCCTAACGACTTTCTGATGGGTTGCACGAAGTATAAATCAGGGTAGGTTTGGCCTGTTCTTTGGGGGCCGAGCATCCAACTGGAATTTCTAGATCTCTGGCAAACTCGAAGATATCAGGATGGCTTCGTAAAGGCTGAGAACAACTTTACCTGTTTCCTAGAGTCTGGGAATAACCGCCCTTTTTCTTGTAGAAGACATAGTTGCTCGTGACTTAATAGAACAGATGATAAGCATGGATCCTCAGAAACGTCCGTCTGCCAGTTGTGTGCTGAAGCACCCGTTCTTCTGGGATCTAGAAAGACAGCTCCAGTTTTTTCAGGTCTGTCGTGTGGATTCTTATTCTGTCCAGGATTACACATTCCCCATAAATTAAAAATCTTTGAGATTGTTGCATGTAGAATCAGCCGTTCCTGAACTTACAGTGTAAAGAACAAGGAAGTGAGCTAAGTCGGCGCATGTAAGGAAATGCTCAGCCCTTTGGAGGGTTCCAATCCAGTGAGCGTGTTGGGTTTTCTGTGTTGAAAGAATCTGGCAGATTGTGACATCTCTTCTGCTCTGAAACTCCTGACTAACGATCATTAGCTCAGTTCAGTTACATTGTACTGCCACATAGCAATAAGCGGCCACTTTTCAGGACACCTTCTGTCTAATTTGCCAGAATGTGGTCATTTTTAATTGCCAGACAGGGAAGGAGATTTGGAGGTAAAAATACAGCATTTGAAATAGCTTGAATGTTTCTTACAGGATGTGAGTGACCGAATAGAAAAAGAATCTCTAGATGGTCCAATAGTCAAGCAGCTGGAGAGAGGAGGGAGAGAGGTGGTAAAAATGGACTGGAGAGAGCACATCACTGTTCCCCTTCAGACAGGTAACTGAGGAGGTTATATTCCATAATAACGTAAGGGAGTTACAAGGTATTAACTCTAACCTGTATGTACAGGAAGGCAGCAATACCCTTTGTCTTCCAAAATTGTTACATGAGATCTTGACCTGCACCTGAAGTACTGAATTGTTTTAAATTAAAACTACAGATTCCATATTGTAAACAGTACAAAAGTCCAGACAAGCGCACGCACATATATAGCTCCTATTTTAGAGCCAAGTGACTTAAAACAAGCAGGAGAACATAAAAACCAAGAGTGTAGCAGTTTCAGGCCCTATTTTCCATTGTTGACTTATGAGGCTTTCATAGCATTTACATTTTACTTTTTAAGAACAGAGACCATGCAGTTCAAAAAGCTCATGGGCCACGCATGCATCAAACTGTTTAATATTCTGCGCTATAAATACGCCTCCTGCACCAATTGTTTTCTTTAGTGTTTGAAAAAGGTTGTAATACTTCAAATCCTGATTTACATGGCCTGTATAGAGCAGCTCTTTCACGTGCTTTTGGCTACAAATAGGGGAAATAGCATTATTCCAACTCCCTGCAGGACTTTGTACACATCAGTTCATTTAAAAACAAACAAACACAGCTTATTTACTTTTGCAGACCTTCGAAAATTCAGATCCTATAAAGGGGGCTCGGTACGGGATCTTCTACGGGCAATGAGAAATAAGGTAAAGGAGTATATTCATGTGTGTGAAGTAGCATCAAACAATTTTAGAATCTACCACGTAAAACTTCAGCGACCCATACCTGTCATATTCTCCATGCTTATTTAGAAGTATAATCACTGCAGTTTATTCTCTCAATCCACCTCTTTATGGGCTTATTTTATGGTTTTCCACTTTACTATCAAAAGTCCACCTCTATAAAATGACATTTATCATTTAGTAGGGTTTCTTTGGCCATTAAACCGCTTTTTCTTCATTGAGATCTCCTTAGTATTTTGCATAACGGGACACAGTGAATGCCCTCTAAGAATGCTCTTCTGTATTTCTTTTTCTAGAAACATCATTACAGAGAACTGCCCCTGGAGGTGCAGGAGACGCTGGGCTCTGTCCCCGATCATTTTGTATGTTATTTCACATCTCGTTTTCCTCGTCTGCTCCTTCACACCTATCACGCTATGCAAATCTGCAGACAGGAAAGACTGTTTCAGCATTACTATAGGCAGGACTCTGCACAGCCGAGACTTCCAGGAGATGCCGTGTGAGAGGGTGGGGACGGAGCTCCCTTTTCTGTGATTAACATTCCAAGCATAGGGCTGTGAAATGGGCCTACCTTTTGCAGGGAATAGTGGGATCATCAAAGAGTAAAATGTCTCTATGAAGAAACCAAGCTTCCACAAAGTGCCTAATATTCTGTCTGCACTGGATCGGGAGCAGGCCAGTAGGAGCACAAGGAATGAGTGCTAACATCAGGAAAGCATTGAACTAAGGTGGTGGAGTTCTCTAAGGCAGTTTTTAAGAAAGAAAATTCAAATGGAGTGCAAAGTGCTGTGTGCAAACATCATTCTGCTGTTGAACATTCCTACATTGTACTTGGTTTTATAATTCATATGTTTTACTGCATTGAATCAAACACAGTGACTGAAATCATATGGTTGCTAGGTGTTAGGGCCTGGAGAAGCAGCATTTTAGAAGTAGCAAACCATCCAAACCTGCTTTACATTACTGCCATATTCTGCAGTTGAAACAGTGTCTTAGATACAATACAGTGATTGTAAAGGGAATAATCTGAAAATATCCAAACCCTGTAACGAGAATGTTATTTCTAATTAATCGGGGCAACCCTTGAATGTTAGTCCCCCATTCTTGCGTAGATATAATGCCATCCTACTGATTAGAAAAATCAGTCAGTTGTATTTACTTCACAAATGCAAGACTGCATTCCATGATGTTTTGAGACATCAGCCAAATATTCATAAAAAGGCGATAGCAGTATTTGGCTTAGATCACAGTATTAGAAGCTGATCTATATCTTAATTTTGGAGAAGCACACGCAGGTGTTTCTTTGTAGGAAAAAGGCCAGTTGATGTGTTGGACATAGCAATTGTCTGGCTGGAATTGTTCGGTGCTTTCTTCTTAATAAGGTCTCCAGTTACTGATCCAGAGATGTAGGGAGAAAGGGATCTAAATATGAATTTCTCTAAAGAACAGTGACATTATAGACCACATTTTAAAATTCAAATAATAACCAACAATGGAGCCTGCATTCCTGTGTTTCTGGATTGATGATCATGTCCAAAGATGAAGCTTTTTACATTTGAAAGGATGCAGTATTCCTTTTCAGTGGCCCTAAAGCTGTGACAAGCATTAAGTGTGTGAACAGCATTAAGAAATGCTGGGTACTGATGCGATACATGTGTATTATTCTTTTACAATATATTTATTTAACATATTTATATTTATTTAATTTTTACTACAAAGTGGTATCAAATTTAAATAGTACAAGTATAAAGCATGCCAGAGCTTTTTAAAAAATCCTAGTGTTTTCTGTTAACCACTTTTTAATAATTGGAAGAAGAAAAGCTATACTGCATCTTTCAGTGGAACTAATTTGTCTGTTCTTGTTAATGGATAAATCATGTGGACAACGGGAAGCTTTTATTTGTCTGACTGTGCCATTGTGTCGTAAACTAGTAAATTATTGACGGTTATTTGTGTGATTGGGCATTGCTACAGGATGTGTGTTTTTTTTCTAACTGTTACCTTTCTGAAGCTTAAATTTCTGAGAGTTTCCTTGGTTTACGTTGTATCAAAGCAGATATCAAGGGAAGATGCCAAATTGTGCAAGTTACATGTTTTTAAAGCTTGAAAAATGATAGTTTTACCTGAGATGATTCAAAGTCTATTTCATATTTTTATACCTCTAATATACAGTTCTTTTATAATTCTGCTAAATGACTTGTACTCGATAAATAAAAATACATTCAGAAACTGAGCCGTTTCCGTTTTTTAGTGAAAATGGCTGTTCACCAGTGGGAGTCTGGGAAGGGATAGAGAGTAAGATATGCATTTACTGTTGCTGTCAGTCCTGGGAATAAAGTGGCTTTCAGAAAAAAAGGTGTGAAAACCACATTAAAGGTAACCAAGCAAAAAGGTGACACGTTCCAAAGGGGGAGCCGCGTTAGTCTTTGTACAGCAAAAATGAGAGTCCCCTGGCAGCTTACAGACTAACACATTTCTTTGGGCATAAACTCCACCAACTCACTTCGTTAGTTGCATCTGAGGCCTGGAATGATGCCCGAAGAAATGTGTTAGTCTTTAAGGTGCCCCAGGACTCTGTTCAAGCAAAAAGGGTAAAGTGGAAGGTTTTGCCTTTTTTTTTCTCCCCTTAAATCTTTCTGAGCAAAGGGTCAGGTTTCTGAGACAGCTACAGGGGCTGGATAGGTATCTTCCTATTTCCTCCTAAAGAAAGAAGTGGCTCGAACCCAGGCTTGTACTAATAAGAGTTTTGATGCTGGGACCACTAGGCCCCCAAACATTTGCGCTAATCTGACTTTGAGGTGATGTGCACCGAGAACACAGGGCATTGGAGAGGATCCATTCATTGCAGGGTTTTCAGGAGCCTGGAAAAGCAGTTTTCCTCCCACTGAAAGCACCTAGCGACCCACCCTGCTCAAACCAGAGGAAGGAGGGGAACCGTCTGGCCGGCCGCTAGGGGGAGCCAGCGCCAAGCAGAGCTGCGCAGACCGGCTGGGAAACGAAAGTGAAGCCGCAGGGTTTCCTTTGAGCCCAGCGTGGGCGTGGCTTGTCGGGGGAGGAATCCCACGTGGCCACGCCCACGAGCCCGGCTCTGGCCTTCAGCAAAGCGGCTCGCGCGAAGGGGCGGGGAGTGACGTAGTAGGACTCTCCCAGTCCGGCCGCTGCAGCGGCTTGGCCAGGGCTGTGTGGGGCTCGCGGGATGCTGTACAGCGCCGTGCGCCCGCCTGCAAACCTCGGCTCCTCGCTCGGGGCTGCGCGGCTGCAGGTGAGGGGCCGAGACCGGTGCCCTGGGTTGGATGGGGACCTCCCTCCGCCGCCGACGGGAGGAGGGGAATTCCCGGGGCCTGGGGCTGCAATGCTAGGGGTGGCTCTTCCCTGGCAGGAGTCTGGCTAGCGCCGGTCCCTGCGCCGGGCTGGGCCCCATCTCTGCACTCCCCCTCTGCTCCCCCACTTTGGCCGGGATCGTGCCCAGGGCTGTCCTGCACGCTGGCTCTGTGGGGCTGGACCGGGGGCAGCTGGTCGTGAGCCAGGCCAGCCCTTGAGCTGCTCTCCCTGCCCTGGAGGCTGGACCCGGGTCCCGCTCTGCCCCCAGTCCGGTTAGTTCCTGGCCCGGTGACCCTCAAGTGCACCCAGCTCCAAGGCTGCGTCACGCCCTTTTAGGGCTTTCTTTGTAGCGGTTCCAGCCAGAATTAGTTTCGCTTCCAGGCAAGCTCTGATGCCTTGTCACTTAGGGCCTGTTATGTGCAGGGCGTGGGCTGTGCCCCAGGGGCATGAACTGGCCCAGTCTGCCCCAGGTTTCATTGCAACAGACCCTACACCGGGGGCTGGTAAGAGAACAGCTAATAAACCCCTGAAGTTACAGGATTTGGCCAGCCCATGAATTGATTTTTGTACAAGAATTAGGGGGCAAATACTCATCGCTGTCTCTTGCCTGTTCATGCTGTTTACTAAAATGTGTGTATTTATTCCCCATTCTCTTTTAACCCCTCTCTCCCATCCCTCCTAATAACCCGCTGCCGCTTTTCTCCCCAATCCTTCACAAGGATAAGACCAATTCCAAAGGGGTAGCCGTGTTAGTCTGTTGTAGAAAGACAACAGAGTCCTGTGGCACTTTTAAAGACTAACAGATTTATTTATCGCATGAGCTTTCGTGGGAGAAAATCCCACTTTGTCAGACGCTTTGAAGATGGGAAACTTACAGAGTAGGAGGAAATTAAATGCAGAGGAGTGTATGACATAGGATCAAGTCAGGCTGTAACAGCAAATCAAAATAGGTGTTAGGATTCAAAACACTGGGGAACAGCACATAGAGGAAGGTGAGGTCAAATCCCCTGTTGTAATGCGAGAAAAATCCATAGTCCCTGTTTAACCCCAAGACAACTGAGTCAAATTTGCATATAAATTTGAGTTCTGCAGTTTCTCTTTGAAGCTGTGATTTGTTGTTATTCTGTTTCAACACAGCTATTAACAAGTCGTCAAGGGAGTGAGCAGGGAGATTGAAGTGTTCCCCTACAGGTTTTTCAGTGTTGCAATTTCTGATGTCAGATTTGTGTCCATTTATTCTTTAGCACAGAGACTGTCCTGTTTGTCCAATATATAAGGCAGAGGGGCATTTCCGGAACATGATGGCATAAATCACATTGGTGGATGAGCAGGTGAACAAGCCCTTGATGGAGTAGGTGGCTTGATTAGGCCCTGTGATGGTATCTTCAGTGTAGATATGAGGGCAAAGTTGGCAGCGTGGTCTAGTGCAGGGATATGTTCCTGCTTTAGTGTTTCTGTTGTATGATCTGTAGTTGCTGGTAACTATCCTTTTAAGGTTAGGGGGCTGTCTGAAAGCAAGGAGAGGTCTGTCTCCCAAGGCTTGAGAGAGTGAGGGATCATCTTGTAAAATAGGCTGTAGATTTTTGATGATGTGTTGAAGAGGTCTGGCTTGGGGGTTGTAGGTGGTGACCAGTGGCATTCTGTTGTTGTTTTTCATGGGCTTCTCCTGCAGTAGTTGACTTCTGGGTACCCGTCTGGCTCTGTCAATTTGTTTCTTCACTTCTGTGGGTTTGTACTGTAGGTTTAAGAATGCCTGGTAGAGATCCTGAAGGTGTCTGTCTCTGTCTAAAGGGTCAGAGCAAATGTGGTTATATCTTAGGGCTTGACTGTACACAATGGATCGTGTGGTGTGTCGAGGATGAAAGCTTGAGGGATGTAGATAACTATAGCGATCAGTAGGTTTGCGGTATAGGGAGGTCTTTATGTGCCCATCGCTAATTTGCACTGTAGTGTCCAGAAAATGGATCTCTTGTGTGGAGTGTTCCAGGCTAAGTTTGATTGTGGAGTGGAAATTGTTGAAATCTCTATGGAAATCTTCAAGGGCATCTTTACCGTGGGTCCAGATGATGGAGATGTCATCAATATAGCATAAGTAAAGTAGAGGTGCTTTGGGTGAGACGTGAGGAAACGTTGTTCTAAGTCGGCAATAAAGACGTTGGCATATTGTGGGGCCATGCGGGTACCCATAGCAGTGCCACTGACTTGAAGGTATAAATTATCTTCAAATCTGAAATGGTTGTGGGTGAGTACAAAGTCACGGAGGTCAGCCACAAGTTTAGCTGTGGCATCATCTTGGATAGTTCTTCTAATAGCTTGTAATCCATCCTTGTGTGGGATGTTAGTGTAAAGAGCCTCTACATCCATAGTGGCCAGGATGGTATTTTCTGGAAGACCGTCAATGGATTGGATTTTTCTCAGGAAATCTGCAGTGTCTCTGATAGCTAGGTGTGTTCATAGCATAGGGTCTTAGGAGAGACTCCACAAGGATAAGACCATCTGTCTCCAGTTCTTTTGTCTGAATCCATTCTCACTTATAGCCTAGGACCGAGGGGTTCTCATCCCTCCCAAATCCTATAAGGCTCATTTAAATCAGAGCTCCTGCTTAACTTGCCTTTTTCTGGTGACTGCACTCTTCATCCACTTTAGGATTCTTTTGCCTTTAAACCTGAAGTCACAGCACAGACCTGAAGCAGGTGGGAGACTGGATTTGCCACTATGGAACTGGACTTCCACTGTGCAGAAACCTGCCTCCACTGACCTGGCATGAGAGAGCAGAGGTTATCTTTCATAGTGTCAAGTTCCAAAGGGGGAGCCGTGTTAGTCTACTGCAGAAAAACAACAGAGTCCCATGGCACTTTTAAAGACTAACAGATTTATTAATTGCATGAGCTTTCGTGGGAGAAAATCCCACTTCGTCAGACTCTTCAAAGCGTCTGACGAAGTGGGATTTTCTCCCATGAAAGCTCATGCGATAAATAAATCTTAGTCTTTAAAAGTGCCTCCTGAGTCAGGCAGCTGTGACAGGTGGGGACCAGGGACCAGCTTGCCCTGGAAGGAGATAAAGGACTGGGGCGAGACAAGGGGGTGGTCTGGAGGAGGGCTGGCTCGAAGAGTCCAGTTGCCTGTGAGGGTCAGAGGGCTGTAGGGCCTGAGAGTGGGGCTCTGAGGCAGAGCAGCAACCAACTGGAGAAACTTCTAACTAAGCTGCTAACAAAGTCTTTCTATGTTGTGAGCCTGAGAACTAATAAACCCTTCTAACGTCCGCAAGGGCTGTGAATTGCTTCTCACTGCCAGGTAGGGTGCATGGGCCCTTTGGGGCATGGAAGAGCACCTAGGGTCCTGTCCAGGGGGATCACAGGACAAGCTTGGGTGCCGCAGAGGTGCTGAATCCTCTGCGGCCAGGGTGAGGAGGTGGCCCACAGGTGTGCAGAGACCTTGGGGGGAGACTCTGACGCACTAGAGGTCCTGGCTGGCTGCATCCTGGGTGGTTCCAGATAACCGTTTCTAGCAAAGTGGCGCTCAGAGGGGCAGCATTGGTACTGTACATCCCGTAGATGCATTACTGGGGGCAAAGGGAGGGGAAAACAGAGCTTTGCGAAGAGGAAGAGGTAGAACGCAGACCACAGTATAACCGTTTAATGCTGTAATTAAAATTAAACTTCTGCCAATGGCCTACCTGCAGTACAGTCTCAAGCCAGTGAAGCAGCCTCTGTTCTGTTGTCATTACAAGACGCAGCCAAGCACTTTGTTCCCACTGGTAGCTACAGCCAGAGTTAGACTGAGGGGTTGTCTGAGTGTAAGAGGCTGCAGTGCCCTCCTATCTGTATAGGGTGGGAGATGGGTCACATAACCACAGTACGCAGCGATATGAATTTTCCATACCCCTGAGCAGCATACGTAAGTTGCTAGTACAGTTCAAGCTTTAGACGAAGAATGCTTCAGCCTCTGCTCCCTTCTCTAGGTTTGGACATAAGCAGCCAAACCAGCCACTCACTGATCCATATGCTACACACGATCAGTAAAAACCTAGGATGCACCCATTAGGTCTGCTTCACTGATCGGGGTCAGCAACCCAACAGATAAGAAGAGCCATTTAAAAAAATTCCTTCAATAACCAAGTGTTTTGAGAGCCGCAATGGGTGTAGCCTCCTGATGATGGGTGGGAAGAGCTGGGCCAGGGCATCTGGTGGGGATGTGGGGAGGAGGGTGCTCAGAACCAGGAGCGGGGCCCCCACAGGGTCCCCCAGTGGTGGTGGGAGCCCAGAGCATGGCATGGGCTGCCCGGAGGGTCCCCTGGTGGGGTTGGGGCCCAGAGCCAGGAGCTGCAAGGGGGCAGCCAAAACGCCAGATTGAGCTCCAGAGCTGCAGGTTGCAGACCCCTACCTTAGGCTGAGTTGTTCCAGCCAGATACAGTCTTTGACAACCTGTACCACACCTCTTAGGGATGAATCAACACCTAATAGAGCTAAAAAGACCATGTAGGAACAGCCCACCCCATTGAAACCCAGACCCCAGTTAGCCTCCCCTTTCCTTCCCATATGCCTAGGTTACGTCTACCACGCCTCCCTTGGCCTTCACACCACAACTCTGTTCTCTATCAAAACACACCTCTCAGCCCCACCCCACCCCAGACATTGCACTACAGGGTATTTGCCACCAAGGGCACTTGGTATGTGAACTCTTTGTACACAAACAGCACAGCCCCTTATGTAAAATATAACCCAAGGAAGATAGCTAAATATTCATAGCTGAGTGCGCCAGGCTGAAACCAGCGAAAATCAGGAAATGCACATTGCTCGTGCGATAAATAAATGTGTTGGTCTTTGAAAGTGCCATTCGACTCCTTGTTTGTTTTGCTGAGCTGGACTAACCTCTTTGGAACTTGTCAAAGACAAACTCAGGGTGCTCTTGTATCAACAGGTCAACACACGCCGAGTAGCTGGCATGCTAATCTGGTTTAACCCTGCTGAGGTTGCCATTAAGGTGTGGTTTGTTCCTTAGTCACAGTATGTATTGAATGGAGGATGTACTGGCTTATTTAGCCTCACAGAGTGAAGACTGAGGGAATATGATTGCTCTGAAAACACCTGGGAGAGAGAGGAGCTCTTTAAGCTGGAGAACTGTTGGATATGCTATGGCCATGAATAAATTTAGGCTGGAAATTAGATGGTTTCTCACCATCAAAGATGTTCTGGAACTGTCTCTCAGCGGGAAGAGCAGGGAGCAAACAACCTTAAGAGTTTGAAAATGGAACTTGATAAATTCATAGCCAGAGGTGGGACTCAAGCCAGATGGCCCCTTCCAGTCCTAATTTTCAGTAGCTGTTAGACGTGGATGTGAATGCCTAATAGAGAATGTGTGGAAGGTTTTGGGTGGGTGGCTGTGTGCTCACTAAACTGTCACTAAATCAAGGAGGAACTGTCACTAAATCAAGGAGGAAAGTTTTCTGAAAGCTTAGGGCAGGGGTAGGCAACCCCCGGCACGCGGGCCAACAGTGGCCCACGAGCCCATTCGGAGCGGCACTCGGCATCCTCTGTGGCACCACAGAAATTGCCACTCCTGCACCAAAAGACACTCCAAGTGGCTTCTTTCAGGGGCTGCTGCAGTGCAGAGGTCCTGCCGTGTCCATGCCCACTCGTGGAAAGGCACCAGAGCGGCTCCTCTCTGTGGTGTGCTGCCGCCTAAAGGAGTCACTCCAGGCAACTTCTTTCCATGGCGTGCCTGGCGATAGGGGTCCCCAGGCACGCTGCTGAGAGGAGCCAGTCCAGGTGGCTTCTTTCCACGAGTGGGCCGTCGGCACCAGGTGAAGGTCAAGAAGGAGGGGCCGGCACAGGTCAGCAGAGGTCGAGCCCTGGCTTAGGGTTTATCTAGATGAGCCAGCCATCAGCTCACAGCAAGCTGGTAGGCCTGCGAGCAGGGAGGATCCTAGAGCCTGGGTGCAAGCCAGCCACCCAGATGTCTACACTGCTATTTTACAGCCCTAGTTCGTGTCAGCTGTCATGGATGTTTTATTGCAGTGTAGACATACCCTCAGATTATGGAGCATACCCTGAAGCAATCCACAGACAAATCTAGGGCCCAGGGAATTGCAGAACGCATAGCCTTTGCCTACATTCCCTAGGAACACTGAGAGTTTGTTTTAGACTGTAATTTCTTTTGGCCTGAGGTTCAGTAGGTTTTTTTCCTTTCTGTCTGTTGAACCTTGTTGGATCTGACTGAAGAGAGAACTGTTGTCCAGGCAGCATGGAAGATTTAATGACTAACCAACAGCAGAGATCTACCCCCCTTCTCACTGGGGTCTGATGCATGGCTTTAGAAGGCTGAGGCTTTATTGTCGTAACCATCGCCATAGTATCTAAACATTTTTTAGTTTTGAAAATGTTAAAAGGTAATAAAATTGAGGGTTTGGGGTTTTGTTTTTTTTTAATTCTTCTCTTCTTCCAGTGCCAAACTTTCTAGGGCAGACTCAGGCTGCAGCACAGAAAGCAGAGGTCTTGCAACACGGGCCATCCCTCTTTTCAGGCTTGATCATGTTGGATCAATTCTAGTATGGCGGGTGGAGGCTTAGATGATTAAAAGTGAATCCTGGCTCCTTGCCAAGAGAGAGGCAGCATTCTTTCCCCACTATCGCAATAGTCTAGGTAAATCAGATTACGGGTAGGGCGTGACTACAGCGTGTGGTGTGTAGATTGTTACTACATTAATACTCACTTGGAAATGTGTAGTGCATCTCAGCAGGGTCTCCACAGGCTAGGTTGTGCATGACACATTGGAGCACACTATAACACACACCCTTCAGGTACCCAGTTCTGTGTTGTATGGACAAGCCCTAAAATTCACCATGGGATGCCAGTCCCCATAATCATTTCTTCCTACTCATAGGCAAGCTTCTCTCAAATAAGAAAATGCATCCAGCTTGCTCTCGCGTGGAGTGGCTGTATGCCAGTGGAAGTTAAGTTGATATCATTTTGTAGTGTAGATATGGCCAATGAGTGGTCACTTCCTGGGTGGAACCAATCACTGTGCTTTCAAAGAAACTCACACAGGGAAATGGTGAAAGACAAAAAGACCACACATCACTTGTGGGTGAACACATCACAAAGCGATCGATCACTCTATGGGTCCTCATCCTCAAAGGAAACCTGCACAACACTTCCCAAAGAGGAACTTAGCAGCTTAAATTCATAACTCTGCTAGACACTAAAAATCATGGGCTGAATATCGACACTGGATTTAGTCATGAATCAGTAAGGCCTATTTTTAAGCAAGTAGACATCTCATCACCCTTAGATAAATAATTCTGAGACCAGAAGAGACTCCTTAGTTCACGGTTAACAAGCTATCACGTAATTTTCTATGCATTACTGGCTTTATTTTCCACCACGTTTATGCCAGACTATGAAAGGCAGAGGGCTAGATGGCTCTCCAGGATTTTAAAAATGAGGAAATAATTTACATAAAAAGACAAATAGTGCAAAAATTAACTACAGTATTGATAGAGTAAATCTGGACAACTTGGAAATGACTTTCTGAAACACATTATGTATATATGTTTTTATTTTTAGATCATTATTAGCAGCGGATAAACTTAAAGAAAAAAATGGGTAAGTATCTCGCTTTTATATTTTCCCCATAATTATTTTTTAAACATATAAGTATGAGCAAATGTTTTAAAGGCTATGTTGAGCCTTTATATAGCCTTAGCCGTATCCACTGTATGGTACACAATTACGAACCCCCTCCATAGCCCTGCAAGGTTGGTAAGTAGGAATTATTCCCGTTTTCCAGATTGGGAAACTTATACCTATAATGGCTAAGTGACTTGCCCAAGATTAGAGAGCAATGAGTGAATGTAGGTGTTCCTGATCCCCAGTTTTATACTCAGTCCACCATCCTATGTGTGCATGCTTTACTGTTATGAGAACCCAGCAGGCTGAATTGTTCAGGGAGGGTGACCTCACATTTTTTGTTTATTTATTTATATTAGTATTAGTTATTTTTATTAAAACTTATTTTATTTTCAGACTACAAAACATTACCTTTGGTTGAATGGAACGAGCATCATGTCAGAGCCTGGCTAGAGTCCATTGGAATAAAAGAGGAATATGTGAAAAAACTATGTGAAGAGGAAGTAACAGGTCCAGCGCTTAGAAAAATAGATGAATCTTTCCTCAAAAGCATGGGTATGAGAAAAGGCCAAATCCATATCGTTATAAGTGAAAGAAATGAACTTTTGAAACATATGAACAAAAAAGCAGGAGTAGACATATCGCAAGCAGCTGATCCCATCTTGAAGGCTCCAGATGTCTTGAGCGATACTGGTAGCTCATCTAATGCTCAGGACAAGAAAGTGAAAATCAGAAAATCTAACATGCCTCCAGCAGGTAATGCACCACCTGAAGAGAGAGAGTATGGCTTTAAGACCATCCAAATCACACAGCCTAAAAATGTACAAAGTTCTCAAGTAACATTTCACCAACATGCAGCATCAGAAACAGACCTCTCTGGTCCAGCAGAAGAGTCTAGCTTGAAAGACACAGAAAAATCAGCATCTACTCCTATCAGGATAGAAAATGGAAAAAGTTGTTTAATGAATAAAAAAAGAGTTGAAGCTATAACTCTTAGCAGATTTCGACCATTTGGCACTCGAGATATTAATTTTAAGTATGTGAAAAACACAGTTCTTTCTCCAGAAACCGGAGTCATTGATTTGATCACCCCTTGCCATGAATACAAATCTTTTGCCATTGCTGCGGAGCTAGACCAGCCACGCCTGCAAGCAAAGTTTGCCTCCGAAGTGATTCGATTTGGCTCAGCTTGCATGAATGTCCGAAGTAATGGAACAATCCATTTTGGTGTCAAGGATAGGTTTGAAGGTGACAAGGATTATGAACATGGGCAAATAATAGGTGTGCCAGTCAGCAACCCAGATATCTATGTCGATGCATTGGATAAAAACATTGCAAAATGTTTCAAGACGTCTGACCAAGAAGCAGCAAGAATTTGCATTCACCCTCCTGTTTTTGTTGAAGTGATTGAGAAGGACACTCAAGAGCAACGCTTTGTGGTGGAAGTTGACATTGAACCATCATCCAGTACAGTGAAGGGGAAGAATTTTCCAGTATGGTTACCTAGATTTAACGAAAACAGTAATAAGACAATATGTGAAAAATATCCAGTTCTCTATCAAAGATTTAAGGCTAATTCTGAACCTGTAAAAAATGAAGAACAAATGGAATTTATTCAGGGTACGCATGAGAGGGATGTTCGAAGAGAAGTGGCTGAATCTTCCAGTAATGAAGACTTTTTGGAAACTTCCCAGGATTTAGGGCGTAAGTTATTAGTCCTGTTAAATGATGGCAAGAACTATATAGATGAGTACCTGAGTTATATCCTTGTCACAAACAGATGCAGAAAGGACAATCTTAACTCTATCAACTTTTTAATGCGCATGAATGTTTTCTGTGTGTTTGATTTTGATGAGGACTCCAATGTGTCAGGCTTACATACCAAGTACAAAGAGCATCATGCAACAAATTTGCATTTCTTGCAAAATTATGCCAATGAAAGCAAACTGAGCACCACTGAGTTTCAAAAACATTTGGGCCTGTTTAATCACACCAGCTGGATATTTTGCAATGGACGTAGTGATTACCTTGGGGATGAAAAACCTTGTGATGAAAACACTTGGATTAGAACTAAAAAGAAGTATCTTAAGAAGGCCATTTCTTTTATCTGTGATGAAATCCTTCCAAAGGGATCTTTTGTGGTACTTTTCCTACTGTTATCACCTGTGGAGAAGCCGATGGTAGACACCTTTCAGGAATTCTATACAGAAATGAATGGTATGGATGATATTGTATGCATTGCTGAGTCCAAAGAAAATTATGAGAAGTGGGCTAATCTAGCTCAGGCATCTTGTAGCATTGAGACACTAGAACAGAGGAGCATTGTGGGCATGAAGCTGAGTCACATTGATGCCACTATTCAAAATAAGATGCCCTCTGCAATATGTCCCAGATGTCTACCAGTTTCCACAAGAGGTGAGTGTGTGCTTCCAACACTGGAAGAAGAGAAAATGTTTTCCCTTGAAATATTATGTACTAATCAATGTGATGATATCAAACTGGATCTTCTGAGCGCAAAAGAAATACAAGAGGTAGAACGGACATTTTATCAAGGTAGAAAAGTCAGCTGGAAAAATTTCTGGCTTGCTGATAAACGCAGCTGTTCAGAAGTCATTGAACGTGATGCCTGCAGAGAGGTTCATAAAATCTTACATGACATTTTGTATGAGAACAGATTCAGGTGTTCAGTGGCTAAACTAAAAATATTTCATCAACCTGGAAGTGGAGGAAGCACCATTGCAAGGCAGGTACTATGGAAAATAAGAAAGGATTTAAGATGTGCTGTGGTCAAATCCACATACCCAGTTGCAACTGTCTGCCAACATGCAGTTAATTTTAGAGAATATGATGAAAATGACGTGAAAAATTCTCTCCCAGTCCTCCTCCTGGTTGAAGACTTTGATGAAGACTATCTCGATGAATTAAAGAATGATTTAATGGATGCAGTAGCAGCTCGAAGAGGTCATTCTTCCAAGCCTTGTTTCATCCTCATGGGTTGTAAACGATCTAATGTCCCTAAAAAGCTTTGCAAAGCTTCTCCCCTTGATACAGTTGCTGTTACTCACAAGTTGTCAGACCAAGAGAAACATCTGTTTAAAACAAAACTTGAAAATCTTGAAAAGCAAAAAGACTTCAAGCTGGAATTTATAATTACATTTGTCCTGATGAGTAAGGAGTTCGAGGAGACATATGTCACGGAGTTTGTAGAGCACTGGAAGGAAGGCATAGACCTTTCTTCCCCAGTTACTAGTTTGATGAAGTATGTTGCTTTGCTCAATTCCTATGTACATGGTTCGTACATTTCATTATCACACTGTGAGGCTTTCCTAGGGCTGGGGGCATACACAGAAAAGAGAGCGAGAGAGTATGATTTCATAAACAACTTAAGTGAACAGGCAAGGCTTATTTTCATTGAACTGCGAGAAAATAACACCTATATTTCATGTGTTCAAATAATACATCATCTGGTTGCGAAGGAAATTCTGCATCAACTCTCTGGAAATCAGCCTCTGAGTCAAATTGCAATGAATCTTCTCCAGGAAAAAGTGCTTTTTCACCATAGGTTTGGACGAGAAGAGTTCATAAAGTTCATCCGCAATCTATTCATACGACGTGACAAGAAGAGTAGAGGAGACAATACCGACAGCCTCTTCTCTCCATTCATCGAGCATGTCTGTAAGGTCGAAAACTGTGAAAAAGCGATAGAGGTTTTAAAAACTGCCTACGAATGCCTGGGAAAAGATGCCTTCTTTGCCCAGCAGCTTGCTCGATTGCATTACACTCATGAAAAATTTGAGGATGCAGAAGATTGGGCAGGGATAGCCAAATCCCTTTTGCCAAATGATTCTTTTATCTTGGATACGGAAGGTCAAGTGTACAGGAAATGGTTCAGTTTTACAGTGGACAAAAAGACAGATGAAGCCACTCCTGGTGACATCATTCAGATGATAGAAATTGCCCTTAAAGCTATGAAATGCTTCAGGGCTGCGCAACAGGCTGCAAAGTCAGAGATCGACAACATGAACAACGCTGGTTATTTTGGTGAGGTTGAAGTAGGATGTCGTCTACTAAAATTCCTGTCTACTCTTGAGGTATTTCCCAGAAACGCACAAGGGGAACATTCTGAGCTGGTGGAGTATTTGGTAACAGACTATATTCCCGAAGAAATTAAAAAACCCTGGGGAAAGCTTCACACTCGTTTAAAAGGCTTGCACCAGAACATTTATAATGCTCTGGAATGGATTTCCGAAGATCTAAGTTACTTCCAAACAGATAAAAGCCAGAACATAGAAAGTGAGGCAGAGGACAAGGAAGAACAAGTTTACAATCCCAGAAAGTGGTTGAAAAGACAATCTGAGGTGTATGCCAAATTCTTTACCTCAGATTCCCTTGTGGTTAAAAAAGCAGGACCTGAAACCCAACTAGTTAAACGCATGAACATTTATAAGTATGGTGGGGGCAGCGTCAGTACCATTCTTTCACTAATGTCAGATTTGAAGGATGAGAGGTCGGTTAATAAGCTGGAAAAAATAATTAGCTTATACCCAGAAGACCCACAGCGAGCAAACTTGGAAGACATTGATCTCATCCATTATATTTTGTGTCACATCACATTAGCCTGTTTATCTCCTGGATCTTCGAAACTTCTTCCATTTCAAACACTTAGAGAACTCAGCAATAGATTCTTTAAACTGAGAAGAACTACATTTCCTGCAAGTGCCCATTTTTTGCTCAGTTTACTGTACTGGCCTGATGACGCATTAGATAGAGAATCTAATCCAAATAAAGATGACATTCTCATATCAGCTGTTCAGTCCATGAAGCACTTGTATGCTGTCAAGATGAAAAATGTTGCTCCAAGAAAAAAAAGAATCTACACACATTTTTTCCTGGGAAAAGGGAATGGTCTAGGGAAGATTGTGCATAGACCTAAAATTGATAAATTAATAAAGGGCCCCTTACATGAACGACGAATGAAGTGGCTACATGGAGATGTATGGAAAATAGGTGAAGTTCACAGTGTCCTAAAAAGAGTGACTGGCTGGACAGAGAATGGAACAGTATTTGCACGGGGTCATGTTGGGCGGATTCATATTTTGCCTTTACATTTTGATTCAGTGCCTCCAGGAAACGAAAATGTGACATTTTATTTAGGATTTTCATTTAGTGGGCTTGTTGCTTATGACATTCAGGTCAAAAAATAAAACAGTATGTTCCAGAAAGTAAGATACTTGGTGCTTGAAGTTGAAAATCCCACTGGACTCTAAGAAACATTGCAAGATTTTGAAGTCTTACCTGTTAACATTCTGAAATGAACAGACAGCAAAAATAATTCAAACTGTTCAAAACCAGTAATACATGTTTCTCTTACGGCAAGTCCAGCCAAAACTCTAATGTAATCTGAGGCCTGGTCTGCACTCGCCATGGAATTTGACGGCAGTCAAAGGGAGATACCCACACTACGTAAAATAACTTGCGTATCTTCCTTCGACATCCTAATGCCTGCTTACCACAGCATCTCCACTGTCTGAGTCAAAGGGAAATGTCTTCTTGAGGTTGTGGTCTTAATGAGTCAACTTCCAGCTCAATCAAGTGGGTGTAGACTTAGCCTTAGTGTGAACTGCCACCAGCAATTTTCAAGTCATGGTGTTGTATCAGAATACTTGGTTTCAAAACAGCTGTCGTGATTCAATTCCCACATGGGAGATTTTTAAATGATTGTCTTTTGAAAAGGATGGAAAAAACAATATTCAATGTAAAGAGGCTTACTCCTTTGTTTGTATAAAATGGAAATAGTATGTACATTTTCATATCAATAACACAAACATAGAAGTGTAGTGATTGTAGTGCTCCAAGATCTAGAATGCGAGGTATCTTTTAAAAAATCTGTGATCATGGTGTCTGATCTATTTTTAGTCCATTAACCTTTGCTTTTAAAAGTAGTTTGCTTCACCAGTTAACTGAGAGCAGCAAATTATTACTGCAGTGATTTGCTTTCAACCATGTCCAGGCAGCTGGCTAAAAGAAATGGAACCTCGTAATATTAATATGCTTTTTAAAGTCTTACATTTATATCCGTTTTTTTATCCACCGGTGAAATGTAGTTGATTCAACAATAGATTAGGAGAGAAAGTGAAGAATACTATATCTGATTTTAACTAGCAGTGAAATTTCAGGAGGCAAACCGAAGTGGTACGTCTAACAGTGTTTCCCAGCCTGCAGCGTCTTTCCAGGTGGCCTGCTCCTCCCCTCCCGCTTGACTAAGGACCCAGGCAGAATGCATTGCGCCAGGTTAGAAGACTGGTGCAGGCTCCTTGCTGCAGCGAGAAAGGGATGGGAGAACAGCGCTTCCCTCCTCCCGACTGTAGCAGGGAGCATGGCAAAGTGCTTCACCTAGGTCCATAGTCGCTGGAGTCCCTGCTGGAGCCAGAGGGAGGGAAGCACTGATCTCCGATCCCTCTGGCTGCAGAAGGGTGCCACTGTCTAGGGACCCACATGGAGAACATGAGGCTACAGCAGGGGTCGGCAACCTTTGCTGGTCCCCGTACCAGCCCTGCCCTCTGCACGTGCCGGAGGTGGGGCCAAAAGGCGCAGAGTCCGCAACTCCTTCCTGCTGGCCTCGCCCCCACGCATGGGGCTTCTGTTTCCTGCTGGCCAAGCTCTCCAGCAGAGGCTGGGGCCAGCAGGGGACAGGAGCTGTGCGGGCCGCAGCTTCTCTTCCCAGCAGGCCCTGCTCCCCAGCGGGGGCGCAGGGCCAGCCGGGGACAGGAGCTGTGGCACACGGCTCTTGTGGTGCTGGGGGGTGGAGCCAGCGGAGGGAGCCTGCATGCCACGTGTGTATAGTGACAGTCACGTCCCTACACTAGTGCTTTGTCTGTGAGTGTGTGACGCACTGTGAGTAATTTGTAGGTGTAACTTTGCAACTGTTTTTAACAGTTTAATTTTTTATTTGCTTTGCACTAAAGATTTATTTTAAATACATAAATGATTTGTAGTCCTTAATGGTGTACGTGTCCATACATTTTTTATGAGTTGATAGATTGGTGGCCCAGAAAGGTTGGGACCCACTAGTCCAACAGCTCTGTTGTAACCAGCTCTAGTGCATATGCAGGATGTCTTGGGAACTGGAATGGCCATGTGTAGTTGAGGCAAGATTTTCGTTTCGTTAGTTGATATGGGGAGGGGAGGCCCGGGGGGCCCAGAAGAAAATAATTATTTCAGTACTGAGCCAAATTTACCACTAAACTGAACATGTATCAACTTTAGCGACATCGGCACTTTGCTGCAATATGTGAAGAGTGGATTCCACAGTAGTTAATACTGATAATTTCCAGAGGGGTAGCCGTGTTAGTCTGTGTACAGCAAAAAGCAACGAGGGTCCTGTGGCACCTTATAGACTAACAGATTTTCTTCGGCATAAGCTTTCGTGGGCACATCTGACGAAGTGGGTTATAGCCCACGAAAGCTTATGCCAAAGAAAATCTGTTAGTCTATAAGGTGCCACAGGACTCTTGTTTTTTACTGATAATTTATTTTCCCTTTTGATTTAGTAAATGTATTCCTGGAAGACACAAAATTGGCTATAATGAATTGCAACCTATGATTTGGCTTTGATCTTTTCCAGGAAAGTAAAAAGAGGATTATATTTTAAGGTGACCCATATAAAATACCTATGTATTGTCTATATTGTCATATAGATACAGTTACTGTATATCATTTATGGTATAAGGAAAAAGCTACAGATTATTATGTACAGATTAATGATGTATGTCTTTTAAAATCTGTATCAATATTTTATCATTTGGGTTTTTTAGTTTGTTTTATTGTGATACTTTTTGTGTTTTGCTCATTAGCCCTTGGCTAAGTCACAGAATCATAGAAATGTAGAAATCAACCATCTGTTGATTTTGGAGAGGGGATAGAAAATATATAGCAGTTTGAAGATTATTTTTTTTTAAGTTAAGCAGCATTACAATTTTATGAAGTTTGTCTACGGTGAGGAACCAAACTCAAGAAATTTTAAAACTGTGGAAAACAAAAAAATGTAGGAAACCGCACTGCTTTTTGTTACGTCCCCGTTACTTATAAATAAATAAACACCCTTTTTGTTACGTCCCCGTTACTTTGTTTTAGAATTTAAATGTATGTGTTTTCATAATCCCATTTGTGTGAACATATATAACTTTTATAATTTAATTTATTACTTTTGAAAAGGCAAATGTTCAGCACTAATGTCTTACTTGTATTGATTCGTTGTCTTTGTTTTTATTGCATTTACTACAATACAGAGACTTCTATAAACAACTCTTGAAGTTGGTGTTTTCCTTCTCTCAAAATTATTGCATTGTTGCTACCTCACTGAAAGATCCATACAGAAAAACTTGAGATCAACGGGGGTGAACACTGTTTGTTCTTCAATGGATCGCATATGTCCTGTCCACTGTAGGTGTATGAGTAACCTGTGCAAAGATGTTGGGAATGCCTTCCCCCCTCCCAAGTAGTAACCATGCAGATGGCTTGAGTGCCCCATTGCCATGTGCAGCTATGTGCTGGTATACGAGAACAGAGCCTTCCCTGACCCTCCTCAGTTCCATTTGAATGATAGTGACATATGTCCGAGTGATCCAGGCTTGTTAATACAGGTGCTTCAATCCAGGCTTGCTGACAGATGCCTGGAAGAAAACACCCCTGTACGCTTTCCCTCCAATTCTTATACCTCCCAGGGTCATCTTCAAAGTGAAACAAGACCATGCTTGCCTCATCCACACGGGAACACTCAACTCTTCAATCCTGGTTGGTTGACCCTCTGCTGGAAAGATGTTCAGAACATGCTTTTCCATTTGGTCTAGTAGGAAAGATGCATCTCCAGAGCAGGCAACCCTGGGTCTCGTGCTGCTTTATCTTCTAAAGTAGTTTGGCTATTAACTCTATAAGGGTGGGTCTGGTGGCCTATTTCAACCTTTCACGTCTTGGGGAATAATAGATCCCTTTTCTCAATCTCCATCACCCCCCCTTCCTAAAGTGCTTGGTCAGATTGTAAGCACACGTCCAAAACCCCATCCCGCTTTGGGATCTGAACTTAATCCTAGCAAAATTGATGGGATTGCCCTTCGAGCCCTTTGCAACATGCTCCCTCATCTTTCTAGGGTAGCATTTCTGGTGGCAGTTACAGAAGGGCAGGTGAATTGACAGCTGTGGTGTCAGAGCCCCTCTACCCAAAGGATAGTTTTTCTCAAAAGTAGCAATTAGTTTTCACGTTAACAGAGCACTCGATTTGCCAATGTTCTTTCCAAAATCCCAAGACGAGGAAAAGTTTCACTGGGATGTGAGAAGGGCTTTAGCTTTCTCGCAGGAGCAAACTAAAACTAAGCCTTCCCTACGCATGGGTGCAAACCAGTTCCCTCCCGAGGGGGGGGCGGTTCTTTTCTGATTGGATTTACAGTTTCAAAGTAAACATTTTTACAATTACAGAACAAACACTTATAGCATGAGTTACAGCTATTAAGTGAGATTATGCAGGCACCAATTTACAAGTGCTTCCTAAAGTCTAAATACATCGTTCCGAGTCTAATACCTGGTTTAGCAATATCAACATAGACGTGAGTCAGACTGGTTTCCAGCTGCACATTTCGTAGTGTTCATCTGAGGTGTAGGGACCACGGCCTGGGTTGGCATGTAGTTTACCAGGATCACAATAGGTAACTATTTTTTCCTGATAGGTAAAGAGCCATGGGAGTTCTCTCATGACCTGCCCTCCATTAGAGTCAATGTCTTCTGAGATTGAGCAGGAGCAAGGGAACAGAAAATTGGTTCCCGTTCACCTGCCATCTGGCCTTATCTGCCCTCGGGTGCGGGAGTCCCAAGGGAATGCAGGGCTATTTCTGGTAAAAAAGATTCCAATTAGACTCCATACAAATAAAGTCATGAAGAACTTGGTTACCCCAAGATAAGTAACTCCTTTCTGCCATGGAATCTGCCTCAGCTAAAGAGCCAGCGGACGGAGGAGCAGTGAGGTGGTAACGAGACAGTCCTCACTCTTACCCCACTATAGCTAATGTCTGCTGCTTTCAGCCCCAAGACGTTACCTGTGCATTGAACCCGCTGAGCCAGGGACACTGTCCAGAGCTGGTTAGAGGAGGAGTTATCCCAAGGGGCTCTGAGTTTCCTTTTGTGTGGCTTCTGCTCTCAGATTACAATGGTGCTGTTCGTAATTATAACACTTGCCCTCAGACCAAAAAAAATGTCAATGACGGTGGGTGCAAGCTGGTGAGACCCTCATAACTGCCAATGTCGTCCTTGAAAAAGGAACTGTTCCCCCCCGCCCCCCAACCACCACCACTGTTGATTTAAGAATTTCATAGGCAGCTTCATGCTACATGTCACAGAAGGTGGTCACATTATGAAACAGCACCATGCTAAATAGCGCACTTACTCCCTCCTACCCCCCCATTAAGACATTTGCTGCTGTAGTTAATTTCCAAATTAGCTCTTCCTGGGAGGGTCACTGATTTGCACTAGGAAAAAAGAAAGCTGTGTACAAGGTGTGGGTTAGGGAGCCAGGGTTGGGAGCAGCCCAACTGAGGGAACAGTACTGGGGGAGTGGGGAGAAGAAAGGGGGGGTTGCACATGGCAGGCAAAGGATGGCCCCCATTTTTTGCTTAGTGGTGATTTAATCAGCAACATGTACACAGAGCTGGGTGGGCGCTGTGCGTACGGCACATGCTCCTTATGCATGCAAGGCCGTGCAAATGGAGCCTGGGGGAAAACTGACACGGGGGGGGGGTTCTTTCTCTGACCAACCTCGCTAGGCTCAGGACATTGTGGAGAGGGGCGGGGGGGCGGGAACAGGCTGCTGCCAGCTACGTGGGTTGCAGGTAAGGGCGGGTTGGGTTGCTAAAGCAGTGGGGCGTGCCCGCACACACCCCCAACCCCTCCCCCACCTGTGACTTATTACTAATGGGTTGGTATAGCAGTGGGATAACTGTGTGCAGGCGCGCGTGCGCGCACACACACACACACACACACACACACACCCGGACCCCCTATGTGTGGCTGATTACTAATGGTTTGCTATAGCAGTGGGCCACATGCACACACCCCCCCCCCCCAACCCCCTACCTGTGGCTGATTACTAATGGTTTGGTATAGCAGTGGGGTACACACACACACACACACACACACACACACACACACACACACACACA